>JAAOOA010000624.1:2500-125000 GCA_012861695.1 Trematomus loennbergii
GTGTGTGTGTGTGGTGTGTGTGTGTGTGTGTGTGTGTGTGTGTGTGTGTGTGTGTATGTTTCAAATGCTGCCTCTCAAATGTGAAGCTGCACTTTCTCTGTTTCATATCATATTAAAGAACACGTCTTTGGGTTTTGGACAGATGACAACACATTTGAAGACCTTGGACTTTGAGGAAACAAAAGGACATTTAATAGTTTTTAAATCTGACAAAAAATATTCTGCTTTGGTACGTCTTTGTTTGCTGAGGATGTCCTCGGGAAGAGAGTTTGTAAATGTGAGTCATTTTAATGTGGAGAGGATTACAACTGTGAAGTGTGTGTGTGTGTGTGAAGTGTGTGTGTGTGTGTGTGGGTGGTGTGTGTGTGTGTGTGTGTGTGTGTGTGTGTGTGTGTACTGCGCAGGTAGTCTGTGTATTGCGAGTGTTTGATGAGGCTGGTTCTCATCATGATGGTCTGGAAACACTGCCTGTCGATCGCCCAGAGCTTGATGTCAGTCAGAGCTGTACACACACACACACACACCACACACACACACACACACACACACACACACACACACACACACACACACACACACACACACACACACACACACACACACACACACACACACCACACACAACCACACACACACACACACACACCACACCACACACACACACACACACACACACACACACACACACACACACACACACACACACAGTAAATCAATCTGTTATATAAATGTATTGATTACCATCTTCCCTCGCTTCATTCTCTATTATATACCTCTCCTATGAGACCAGGGTTGTTCTGTGGGAGCCAATGGGAGCTGAGCTCTCATAAGGAGGGTCTGCTCCAATGAAAGCAGTGAAATCAAACATCTGTGGGGGTCGCTAATACATGACCAACAACCATTATTTTAATCACAAATAATGCATGTGTCAATGTAACAAGGTAATGAGGTAAATAGGCTAAAAGAAAAACAAAATTAATGATTGCGCAATCTATGTCCTTCTTCATGTTTATATTTACATGCTAAGCTGTTAGCCCTCTCTGAACCCTTCGTCATCCTCCTCTTCCTCACCCTCCTCTCTGCAGAAAGGGAGAGCTCTTCATATCTCTCAGATATTATTCTACAACAAACCCATCACTGTTGCACAGGACCATCAGTCCATCTGCAGGAGTCCAGGGCAATGCCATTCATTCATATAGATTCATGTATAAGTATATATATCTATATTGTTTCATAATGTCTTCTGGAGGCGAGCTTCATCTGCCGCCAGGAGGAGAGGTTTCTCAATTAAATTCATTTATGCAGAAAAACACAATATTAAAGAGTCCCTGTTCTGCTTTTGGGAGTGCCCTCTCCTGTAGTGTGGCCTATAGTGCATGTGAATGGTCTGCAAAGGCTTAAATCTCCCACTAATCTCCCCCTAATTGGCTCCTATTGGCTTGCACTCCAACATATCGCACGTGATAAAGACAGAGAGATCCAAATACCCTTTCCCACCATCCCAAATGTCTGCAGCTCTCTACAACAGATGTATCTCTACGTGAGTTTCTGAACCGTCTCTCTCTCTCAGTGAGTTCCTTTGTGGCGTAAGACACAAGTTAATTTAATTTATGGTCATTACCTTATATCAAAAATAATGTACAGATATCGTGAAATAAATGGTCTCACAGTTTGGATATCGTAATAACTGTTTAATCTTTACCTATTTAGCCGTTATCTCCACATTATTAATGATTATTAGGCACACACATCTTCCGTAAAGGCCAATAGTTAACCCTGCAATATCATAACAAGATCAATATTGAGGTCAATTTCATTCGCAATATTGTATATTTTGACTTTGTCCATCTCGTCCAACCCTAGATGAAGAGTGTTTACTTCATGCTGTTTAAGTGTCATCATTTCAGTCAAGATTGCCGATTAGAAACTGATGTGATTATAACAAAAATGAAACATCAGGAAGCTGAGGTTGTTAAAAGTCGAAGATCAGATGTTAAAGAGCATTTCTGCAAAAACTACAAAATGTATTTCATCCAACAAAAAATATGGTTTAAGTTTACTTACTTTACTTGAATACATTATACTGACGGTGCCATTTCTATAGTTTGTGGTATTCAAAGTATTCATGTAAGTCAATGTGAGGTCATGTGAGGTCATGTAAGTCAATGTGAGGTAATGTGAGGTCATGTAAGTCAATGTGAGGTAATGTGAGGTCATGTAAGTCAATGTGAGGTACTGTGAGGTAATGTGAGGTCATGTAAGTCAATGTGAGGTACTGTGAGGTACTGTGAGGTCATGCAAGTCAATGTGAGGTCATGTGAGGTCATGTAAGTCAATGTGAGGTACTGTGAGGTCATGTAAGTCAATGTGAGGTACTGTGAGGTAATGTGAGGTCATGTGAGGTAATGTGAGGTCATGTAAGTCAATGTGAGGTAATGTGAGGTCATGTAAGTCAATGTGAGGTAATGTGAGGTCATGTAAGTCAATGTGAGGTACTGTGAGGTAATGTGAGGTCATGTGAGGTCATGTAAGTCAATGTGAGGTACTGTGAGGTAATGTGAGGTCATGTGAGGTCATGTAAGTCAATGTGAGGTACTGTGAGGTCATGTAAGTCAATGTGAGGTCATGTAAGTCAATGTGAGGTAATGTAAGTCAATGTGAGGTAATGTGAGGTACTGTTAGCGAAGGAGAGAAAGAGAGCGTTCATTTGAAAGCAGGCATCAGCGAGCAGCAGCAGGAGATTCTCATTTTGAGCGTTAAAGTTGTATTATTGTTTTTCGTATCAGTCTCAGAGCTCTCATCGGTGTTCTAGCTTAGCTTAGCATAAAGACTGGGAGCCAAAGCTAAATAAATACACCGACCAGACAATACCAACGTGCAATTAATTAGCTTAGCTTAGCAGAAAGGCTGGAAACGGATGGGAACAGCTAGCCACACACAAATCCTACTGCAATGATAGTTTCTATTTTCTTTACTGAGTCTTTAAGGAGTCGTGGAAAACCCATTTAAATGCTGCACAGCGACCTTGAATTTCTGAAATCAACGAGAGAAACATATTTCATGTGTCTTTCTTTTGGAGTTTTCTAACCAGTGGAGAGATTTAAACTGTGATCGCGGTCGACCTTCATCCGTTTCCATTTGTTAGCGGGTAAATAAATGTCTCTGCACCGTGAAAGCATTTCTTAAAAGCTGAATGTATTTCATCTCCTGACCTGCAGCATTGATGGACGTGCCGAACTTCTGTCGGGGTCATCGGACAATTTCAACATTTCTGAAAGATAACTGGCTTTTTGTCGGGAAGAGCTTGGTGTAAAATGTGTGTGTGTGTGTGTGTGTGTGGTGTGTGTGTGTGTGTGTGTGTGTTGTGTGTGTGTGTGTGTGTGGGGGGGGGGAAGTAGTGGAGTACAAATACTTCGTTACTGTACTTAAGTACATGTTTCTGGTATCAGTACTTTACTCCACTACTTATTTTCTGACGACTTTTTACTTTGACTTCTTACATGTTGAACACAAATACCTGTACTTTCTACTTCTTACATGTTGAACACAAATACCTGTACTTTCTACTTCTTACATTTGAACACAAATACCTGTACTTTCTACTTCTTACATGTTGAACACAAATACCTGTACTTTCTACTTCTTACATGTTGAACCAAATACCTGTACTTTCTACTTCTTACATGTTGAACACAAATACCTGTACTTTCTACTTCTTACATGTTGAACACAAATACCTGTACTTTCTACTTCTTACATGTTGAACACAAATACCTGTACTTTCTACTTCTTACATGTTGAACAAATACCTGTACTTTCTACTTCTTACATGTTGAACACAAATACCTGTACTTTCTACTTCTTACATGTTGAACACAAATACCTGTACTTTCTACTTCTTACATGTTGAACAAATACCTGTACTTTCTACTTCTTACATGTTGAACACAAATACCTGTACTTTCTACTTCTTACATGTTGAACACAATACCTGTACTTTCTACTTCTTACATGTTGAACACAAATACCTGTACTTTCTACTTCTTACATGTTGAACACAAATACCTGTACTTTCTACTTCTTACATGTTGAACACAAATACCTGTACTTTCTACTTCTTACATGTTGAACACAAATACCTGTACTTTCTACTTCTTACATGTTGAACCAAATACCTGTACTTTCTACTTCTTACATGTTGAACACAAATACCTGTACTTTCTACTTCTTACATGTTGAACCAAATACCTGTACTTTCTACTTCTTACATGTTGAACACAAATACCTGTACTTTCTACTTCTTACATGTTGAACCAAATACCTGTACTTTCTACTTCTTACATGTTGAACCAAATACCTGTACTTTCTACTTCTTACATGTTGAACACAAATACCTGTACTTTCTACTTCTTACATGTTGAACACAAATACCTGTACTTTCTACTTCTTACATGTTGAACACAAATACCTGTACTTTCTACTTCTTACATGTTGAACCAAATACCTGTACTTTCTACTTCTTACATGTTGAACAAAATACCTGTACTTTCTACTTCTTACATGTTGAACACTGTACTTTCTACTTCTTACATGTTGAAACAAATACCTGTACTTTCTACTTCTTACATGTTGAACACAAATACCTGTACTTTCTACTTCTTACATGTTGAACCAAATACCTGTACTTTCTACTTCTCACATTTCCCAAACAGGCTGGTTCCTTTAGTTTGAATGTGTGTTTGGTGGCGTGATCATTATTATTTAGAGTCATTGCGTGCCTATTGATTTGAACACGATCCGTGTATCCATCATTTCCTGGTCTTCTCTAAAGAAGAGGGACCAATGAAAACGTTGTCATGTTGCCGTTGTTCAGCATGGAAACATTCATTAGCTAACAATGACATTATTGTTCTATTAATATAAAGGGAGGTCAGGTACTCTTTAAAACAGCTGCTAGTTATGGGTACTTTTTACTGAAGTACATTTCAAAGCCCTCTTTACTTTGACTTGAGTAAAGAAGTTTAGTCAGTACTTCTACTTTCACCAGAGTATTTTTAAACACGAGTATCTGTACTTCTACTTGAGAGTAAAGGATGTGTGTACTTTTGCTATCTGTGTGTGTGTGTGTGTGTGTGTGTGTGTGTGTGTGTGTGGTGTGTGTGTGTGTGTGTGTGTGTGGTGTGTGTGTGGTGTGTGTGTGTGGTGTGTGTGTGTGTGTGTGTGTGTTACCTGTTACAGTAGCAGTGCGGGTGCAGTTGTACAGGATGGCCAACTCTCCGAAGACTTTCCCCTCTCCAATCGAACACAGAGTCTTTCCTTGTTTCGTCACCTCCACGGTTCCCTCTGTGAACACACACCAGCATACACTGAGTCTAACACACACCAACACACACTGAGTCTAACACACACCAACACACACTGAGTCTAACACACACCAACACACACTGAGTCTAGCACACACAAACACACACTGAGTCGAACACACACCAACACACACTGAGTCTAACACACACCAACACACTGAGTCTAACACACAAACACACACTGAGTCTAACACCCACCAACACACACTGAGTCTAACACACACTGAGTCTAACACCCACCAACACACACTGAGTCTAACACACACCAACACACACTGAGTCTAACACACACAAACACACACGAGTCTAACACACACCAACACACACTGAGTCTAACACACACAAACACACACCGAGTCTAACACACACCAACACACACTGAGTCTAACACACACCAACACACACTGAGTTTAACACACACCGAGTCTAACACACACCAACACACACTGAGTCTAACACACACTGAGTCTAACACACACCAACACACACTGAGTCGAACACACACCAACACACACTGAGTCTAACACACACCAACACACACTGAGTCTAACACACACCGAGTCTAACACACACCAACACACACTGAGTCTAACACCCACCACACACACTGAGTCTAACACACACTGAGTCTAACACACACCAACACACACTGAGTCGAACACACACCAACACACACTGAGTCTAACACACACCAACACACACTGAGTCTAACACACACTGAGTCTAACACACACCAACACACACTGAGTCTAACACACAAACACACACTGAGTCTAACACACACCAACACACACTGAGTCTAACACCCACCAACACACACTGAGTCTAACACACACTGAGTCTAACACCCACCAACACACACTGAGTCTAACACACACCAACACACACTGAGTCTAACACACACAAACACACACCGAGTCTAACACACACCAACACACACTGAGTCTAACACACACAAACACACACCGAGTCTAACACACACCAACACACACTGAGTCTAACACACACCAACACACACTGAGTTAACACACACCGAGTCTAACACACACCAACACACACTGAGTCTAACACACACTGAGTCTAACACACACCAACACACACTGAGTCGAACACACACCAACACACACTGAGTCTAACACACACCAACACACACTGAGTCTAACACACACCGAGTCTAACACACACCAACACACACTGAGTCTAACACCCACCAACACACACTGAGTCTAACACACACTGAGTCTAACACACACCAACACACACTGAGTCGAACACACACCAACACACACTGAGTCTAACACACACCAACACACACTGAGTCTAACACACACTGAGTCTAACACACACCAACACACACTGAGTCTAACACACACCAACACACACTGAGTCTAACACACACCAACACACACTGAGTCTAACACACACCAACACACACTGAGTCTAACACACACCAACACACACTGAGTCATATGAGTCAACATATACTCCTCACCCTCCAGGACGTAAACCGTGGAGCCGTCGTCTCCCTCCTGGATCACACAGCAGCCTTTAGTCAGGCTGGTGGGATGCATGCAGTCCATGATGGTGAGGATCTGCAAGAGACAAAACATCAAACTATAATAGAGGGATGTAGTATTTCTGTGTTTGACCCTGAAGGCAGCATCTCCCTGGTAACAAGACTTTATGATTACTGAAGTGAAAAGCTTCAAAAATTATACACCGCTAAGCTAAAGGAGGCTAATGTTGGGCTATGAAGGAACTACAGCACGGTCACATGACTTCACGTCACCACCGCTAAGCTAAAGGTGGCTAATGTTGGGCTATAAAGGAACTACAGCACGGTCACATGACTTCACGTCAACACCGCTAAGCTAAAGGAGGCTAATGTTGGGTTATGAAGGAACTACAGCACGGTCACATGACTTCACGTCACCACCGCTAAGCTAAAGGTGGCTAATGTTGGGCTATAAAGGAACTGCAGCACGGTCACATGACTTCACGTCACCACCGCTAAGCTAAAGGTGGCTAATGTTGGGCTATAAAGGAACTACAGCACGGTCACATGACTTCACGTCACCCCCGCTAAGCTAAAGGTGGCTAATGTTGGGCTATAAAGGAACTACAGCCCGGTCACATGACTTCACGTCACCACCGCTAAGCTAAAGGTGGCTAATGTTGGGCTATAAAGGAACTACAGCACGGTACCTGTCCGTGTTCCAGATGTTTCATGAAGTCGTTGTCCAACAGAGCTCTCTGGATCAGATCACTGGACCTGTAGAGACACACAAAGATCAGTCTGTGTGTGTGTGTGTGTGTGTGTGTGTGTGTGTGTGTGTGTGTGTGTGTGTGTGTGTGTGTGTGTGTGTGTGTGTGTGTGTGTGTGTGTGTGTGTGTGTACGTACTCTTTGCTCTTGGAGTAGCTCTTCAGGGTAACATCAGTCAGCTGTGAGGGGTCCAGCACTGTCGGCTCTGCAGAGATCGCTTGTCTCTTTGTGCGCTGAGGCTCATCAGCTGCTGGAGGCTGAACACCTAACACACACACAACACACACACACACACACACACACACGCACACACGCACACACACACACACACACACACACACACACACGACAATTTTCAGGTGTTTTCTTGTCCTTTTATTCTTTCTGTAAGCGTTGATGTTATGAATGTTGAATGTTCCCTTTTTGTCTTTTTCTGGCAATTTCTGTGTGTTTTTGTGGATGTTTTTGTGTCCTTGTAGTCATTTTGTAAACAAATCTTGTTCTGTATGTCTTTATACTGATTGCGTGAATCTAAATAGTAATTTCATGTCTTCTTTTTACTGTATTTGAGTGTCTTTGTGGTCATTTTGTGTCTTTTCAAAGTCTTTTCATGTCTTTATACTAAGTGTCTCTTTTCACTCATTGAGTCTCTGAATTCTCAAATTGCCTGTTATTCTTATATTCAGTGCTCTCTCTTCTTGCTCCTGAGTTCATGGCTTCAGCTTTTTTTTACATGTTTGTATCTCCATCTATAAAGCAAAGAGCTGAGATGAAATGACTCTCAGGTCCAGGTTATAAAGCAGAGAGAGTGTGTGGTGCGTCATGAATTTATAATAACCCACTCTTGGTGGATTTTATAGGCGGTATTTTTAGGCATGTAACTAAATCATTTAACATCCCACCAAAAATGTATTGTGCAAGTAGTACTCAGAATATGTGTGTCTCTTTGTAGTAACTGTTAGTGTCTTTGTATTGTTCGTCTATTATGTATCACAGGACATCATATTGTCCTGTTTTATCCCTCTCTCTGCCTCAGGTAAACTCACCTGTATCCTCGGCCCCCGCGGCCCCCCCCCGCTCTGCTGGCCCCCCCGCTGCCGGTCCAGTTCCTCCTGCAGGAGGCGGATCAGATCGTCTTTGGTGTCCAGCTCCAGCTCCAGATCATCGATCAGAGCGTCTCTCTGTCTCAGCTCCTCGATCTTCAGCTGAAGAGCCAGCTGCAGGTCCCTCAGAGTGCCTTTACACGGCGCCATGTACAAGTACACACAGATACTGCAGTACTACAGGAAAATACACAAAGAGTTACAGCTGCAGGTCCCTCAGAGTGCCTTTACACTGCGCCATGTACAAGTACACACAGATACTGCAGTACTACAGGAAAATACACAAAGTGTTACAGCTGCAGGTCCCTCAGAGTGCATTTACACTGCGCCATGTACAAGTACACAGATATACTGCAGTACTACAAGTACACAGATATACTGCAGTACTACAAGTACACAGATATACTGCAGTACTACAAGTACACAGATATACTGCAGTACTGAACAGACTGGTAAGGAAGGCCAGCTCTGTCCTGGGGAGTCTCTGCACACTGTGGAGGAGGTGGGAGACAGGAGAGTGGCCAAGCTGTCCCCCTGCTGGACAATGTGCCCCCCCCCCCCCCCCTCCCTCCAGGACACCCTGTCCTCACTGTGCAGCTCCTTCAGCGACAGGCTGCTGCACCCCCGCTGTCTCACAGAGAGATACCGCAGGTCCTTCCTTCCTGCAGCGGTCAGACTAACCAGCACAGCCCCTAGTAGAACCCTCCCCCCCCCCCCCCCCCCTACACACACCACAGACTATACACCCCTGCTGTAAATACCAATCAACTATGTGCAATATGTGCTATATGTGCAATATATATATATGCGTTAATAACTGTGTAATTTATACCTGGCTGCTAAATCCTAAGAACTGTTACAGGATTTGTATTTGGAAAGTATTTTTTTTTACTTTATTTTTTATAATATTTGTATTATATCATAACTTAGTACTTTTTTCTTAACATAGGTAACATGAAGCTGTCTGTGGCTCTTTGCTGCTGTAACGATGCACATGTTCCCTCTTTGGGACTAATACAGGTATTTGATTCTGATACAAGTACACAGAGACTGCAGTACTACAAGTACACAGAGACTGCACACTACTACAAGTACACAGAGACTGCACTACTACAAGTACACAGAGACTGCAGTACTACAAGTACACAGAGACTGCAGTACTACAAGTACACAGAGACTGCAGTACTACAAGTACACAGAGACTGCAGTACTACAAGTACACAGAGACTGCATACTACAAGTACACAGAGACTGCATACACTGACTGCACTACAAGTACACAGAGACTGCAGTACTACAAGTACACAGAGACTGCACTACTACAAGTACACAGAGACTGCAGTACTACAAGTACACAGAGACTGCACTACTCAAGTACACAGAGACTGCAGTACTACAAGTACACAGAGACTGCAGTACTACAAGTACACAGAGACTGCACTACTACAAGTACACAGGGACAGCAGTACTACAAGTACACAGAGACTGCACTACTACAAGTACACAGAGACTGCACTACTACAAGTACACAGAGACAGCAGTACTACAAGTACACAGAGACTGCACTACTACAAGTACACAGAGACTGCACTAACAAGTACACAGGGACTGCACTACTACAAGTACACAGAGACTGCACTACTACAAGTACACAGAGACTGCTACTACAAGTACACAGAGACTGCACTACTACAAGTACACAGAGACTGCAGTACTACAAGTACACAGGGACTGCACTACTACAAGTACACAGGACTGCACTACTACAAGTACACAGAGACTGCACTACTACAAGTACACAGAGACTGCAGTACTACAAGTACACAGGACTGCACTACTACAAGTACACAGAGACTGCAGTACTACAAGTACACAGAGACTGCAGTACTACAAGTACACAGAGACTGCAGTACTACAAGTACACAGAGACTGCAGTACTACAAGTACACAGAGACTGCAGTACTACAAGTACACAGAGACTGCAGTACTACAAGTACACAGAGACTGCAGTACTACAAGTACACAGAGACTGCACTACTACAAGTACACAGAGAGACTGCAGTACTACAAGTACACAGAGACTGCAGTACTACAAGTACACAGAGACTGCAGTACTACAAGTACACAGAGACTGCAGTACTACAAGTACACAGAGACTGCAGTACTACAAGTACACAGAGACTGCACTACTACAAGTACACAGAGACTGCAGTACTACAAGTACACAGACTGCAGTACTACAAGTACACAGAGACTGCAGTACTACAAGTACACAGAGACTGCAGTACTACAAGTACACAGAGACTGCACTACTACAAGTACACAGAGACTGCACTACTACAAGTACACAGAGACTGCAGTACTACAAGTACACAGAGACTGCACTACTACAAGTACACAGAGACTGCACTACTACAAGTACACAGAGACTGCAGTACTACACAGGATAAGAGGAAAATAATAAGTAATAAAGTGTTATAAAAGAATACATAACATTAAAGTGAACTTCTGGTATGAAGTGAGTTAAACAACTAAAGCTCAGAGTGATATTTGATCCTGAATATGAAGTCTTTATCTGCAGCTTCACGGCATGAAATGATCGTTACTCACTTTTCTTTGAGAGTCCGGATCTCTGCGCGAGGAAGGAGCTCCGAGCCGTTTGAATCTGTGTGTTTGAATCTAAAGATATTGACTGTTCGCCTCCTGCATGGTTAAGAAGATACCGGTGAGTCCTCGAGTTGTTTTAAAGCAGGAATGATCCGCAGCAGCAGCAGAAGAGGAAGAGTCGGAGCTCCGCAGCTGATTCTGACAGCACTCCTACAAAAATAAAAGTCGCTCCGCTGATTTTATTTTGAAGGTCTGTTCAAAATTCACAGCTGCAGCTTAAAGTGGACACACATGAAGTTAACTGAAGCAGACGATACATTACAGGATATGCTATTATATAAGATTAAAATCAGAGACCATAAATACATTTGTATTCATTCATAACAAGCGAAATAATATTGATATGAATAATTATTATATGAATAGGGTTTAAACTGTATTAAAAAAAAAACTCTTGTGAAATATGTGAATGTCACTTATTTTTATACTTTTTGCTAATGTTATATATTTTTTAAGCCAATTTATTATCGTGGTATCGCTGCTTTTATTTAAATAAGTAAAATAAAATGTGTTTTACTGTCCTAAACATATATCATATTAATTTAAAAAATATTAAAATGATTATTATTATTATAATTATTATAATTATCATTACTGTTACAATAATAATAATAATATGAATATGAATAATCATATTTCTTATGAATATTCCTGGCTGCAGTACCGCCCTCCGCCGCTCCGGGGCAGCAGCGCTTCGTGAGTAAAAACAGTGGACTCGACCGGAAGTGCTGCTTTATTGACTTTCTGTAAACAAACACGATGGCGGCGACGGACAGAGAAATGAATCCAGAATCGGAGAAACTGCAGTTGTATCCTTTAAATCTGCTCCTAATGTTAATATTTAAGTCTTATCTGTAGTTTAAAGTCTTCTTCTAGTGTTTGGTTTAAACAATGCCCTGTTAGCTTTCCTTCATTAGCACAATGCTACATGTTTCTGTTGTTTCTGTTAGCTTCGCTGGGATTCATGGAGAATAAATATCATGTTTGACTTTAATGAGTATTTAAATCTAAGTGTGAGATGGATCTGACTGGTTCTGAAACGGGGTAAGAGTGTCTGTTGTGAGCTGAATGTCTGAATGTTTTATTAAAGCTGCTATTACAAGTTAATTCAGTTTATTGCCACCTGTTAGGGTTTATAAATAAAGAATGAGACGTTGTGATTAAAACCTGAAACACCGTCTAATCTCAAGTAGGCTTACAGAAGAACAAAGACAAGCTCAGACATAGAGACAAGACAGTTAGAGATATGTAAGTCATAATAATATATTTAATGTATATAGCGCCTTTCAAGGGACCCAAGGCCGTCATGGTGAGGGGCGAGGAGAGACTTGTACGTGAGGAGGAGGGGTTTGTACTGAGAGCCAGGGAAGGTGTATTTAAAATACTGCAGAAGTACATGTTGCTGAGTACTTGTACCTAAAGTACACTTGGCTGATTAGACTAGTAGTTAGTTTATGTGTAACGGAGTGTCAGCAAAAACAACAACAACAACACAAGGCATTGCACATAAGTAGAAATAAACAATACTAGAATTTAAACATCTCAAAATAGAATTAAAACATAATTAAAAAGTAGAAAATATACAGCAGACCGTACCGTATGTCTAATTTGAATCGTGTGAACTCTTGTCTGTTGCTGCTGTGACTCCTAAATGTCCCTACTGGGGGTTAAAAGGTATTTGATCTTCATGTTTGTGATGAAGTTAGTTGTTTGTACCCTAAGCCCCTCCCCTCAGCCGGCTGGACGTCCCCTTCCCCTCCCCCAGAGACGCCTCCATCGCTCTGGGCTCTCTGTCTCCAGACCGAGAGCCCAGGAAGGGAGGGATCAACAAACAGCTGATGGTGACGGACAGGACGCTGACTGTGTGAGGAGACACACACACACACACTCAGACAGACACACACACACACACACACACACACACACACACACACACACACACACACACACACACACACACACACACACACACACACACACACACACACACACACACACACACACACACACACACACACACACACACAGTCTAACCTCCTTCTTCTTCTTCTGTGTTTCAGGAGGTGGAGTGCTGACGAGGCTCGGATCCTCCGGGTCTCTGTGAACTCTTTCCTGGATAATCTGTCGCTCGTCCTGGAGACCATGCAGATGTTCGCCCCCCCGTCTCGCAGTGACACACACACACACACACACACACACACACACACACAGCTGGATCCTGAGAGGACCGTTTGAAGGAAGCGTCGGGAAGCTTCACCTGTTTTTTTATTTAAACTTCTTTTTTTTTTAAAACAAATAAAAAGCAGCTGATCAAAAAGATATCGTTTGTACTGGATCTGAAACACGTAGTTTAATCTGAGAGTTAATAAACTGTTTGATTGTAAATGTTTAGGTAGGTAGGTAGGTAGGTAGGTAGGTAGGTAGGTAGGTAGGTGGGTAGGTAGGTAGGTAGGTGGGTAGGTGGGTAGGTGGGTAGGTAGGTAGGTAGGTAGGTAGGTAGGTAGGTAGGTAGGTAGGTAGGTAGTAGGTAGGTAGGTAGGTAGGTAGGTAGGTAGGTAGGTAGGTAGGTAGGTAGGTAGGTAGGTAGGTAAATATGATATAAATGTATGCAGTTCAGTCTCCTCTTTGAACAAACAGGGGGGGTCATGCAGAGTAATTATTTGACTATATTATTTACCATAAATACAACCAAAGATTAGCAGGTTAGACCCAGTACTAAAATCATTTTGTGTCTGGGTTGTAACAATAAATACATAATATGATATTGGGGGTCATGCAGAGTAATTATTATATCTGATATGATATATTATATGGCAAATTCAAAGAAAGTTTAAAGAAAACATTCCAACAAGAAGAAAACCATGAATAAATATCCACAGAGCTTTCTGGATTATTAAAGTCGTTTTATTGTTTTTTTGGTCACATAGTAGACGACGTGTGATACAACATTAAGCAAACGGATCATAGGAACGGCCATTTACTAAAAAGACAAAAAACTAAATATTTCTTCACAAAATGAAGCACAATTCTTAATAAATGAAATCAATGAACTTTTATGTAATAAACACAATTCCTGATTACAACACAATCTCAATACTTGGAAAATAGGAATCTTTTTTATTTACAACACTAATTAAATGTCTTGCTGATTACCACACGGGGCAAAATACTTGTAAGTTAGGAGGATGTTTTAATGACTAAATCAGGCAAAAGTCTTATGGATTTAAGGAAAAGGGCAAAATACAAAAATGGGCAGAATTCTTAAAAAGCCCCCACAAACAATCACAACCACATAATATCAAAATGAATTACAACTCAAATAAAACAAATCCTTAATGATATATAATAAGCGCAAATCTTGATTACAAAACTAAGCTCAGTAAATAGGACATAATTTAATATAAAAACATTTATTTTAACAAATTAAAATCAATTAAAACAAATTACTTCAAAGCAAAACTTCTTATGAAATAAAAAACATTTGTTAATTTCAAAAATGTCAAAATACTTCTGAAATCTTTAAACACGAAAAGCGTTGGAAGTATTCATTTTTGTTTTTAATTTGTATTATAATATTTTTCAGCAACATTTCTGGCTAAACTTCTCACACCATTTTATAAAACTGAGCTTTGAATGCTTGTTGAAATAAAAAAAGAAATGAAAAACACCAACTCTCAATGTGCTCAAATCCACCAGCAGGTGGCGCTGTAACACCTTTCTCCTGTTCTCTCTGGACTCATTGGCATCAGGTATTGCAATGCAGATTTCAGAGGATATTTGACTAGTTTGATTAAACATATAACATTATTCAGCCGGGGTTGCTGTGACTTTGGTTTCAAACTGCACCGACTGCTTTGACTTTTCAAATTCAACCAAATGTGTGAGTTGTTGTTAAAGATCTACGTCTTAAGAAGGAACCAATGGGCTTGGAGCTGACAGGTTACTGTGTGTGTGTGTGTGTGTGTGTGTGTGTGTGTGTGTGTGTGTGTGTGTGTGTGTGTGTGTGTGTGTGTGGTGTGTGTGTGTGTGTGTGTGTGTGGTGTGTGTGTGTGTGTGTTGGTGTGTGTGTGTGTGTGTGTGTGTGTGTGTGTGTGTGTTGGTGTGTGTGTGTGTGTGTGTGTGTGTGTGTGTGTGTGTGTGGTGTGTGTGTGTGTGTGTGTGTGTGTGTGTGTGTGAGAGGAGGTCTTTGGAGCTGCTACTCTGCTCCCGGAGCTCCTTCCTCTTCTGCAGGAACACCCAGGTCATAATAATCCAGCTCAATGTCCTCCTCTCGGCTCGGCCTCCGCCCCTGGTGGCCTGGAGAGACATGACAGCACACAGATGAGACTTCCTGCATCACTCCTGTTCAATAACACACAGGGTGTTTCTCAATCGCGAGTAAAGCTGCTCCAGAGCCACTATTTCAAGCATACTACGTCATCGAGTGCCGCCGAAGTACTGTTCCAATCTCCAGCATACTTGGAAATCTACCGAGCCCGGCGTACTCCGTTTGGAGAAATATCGAGTCTGCACATGAGTAGACTCCGCGGTCTTAAAATCCCCACAATGCTTTGCGCACGGACCAATTTCCCCAAATCTGTGGCGGAAGATGTAAGAGGCGGGGCCTCTCATATGACGCACACCTGCACACTTGCTAGCGTGTTCCACACTTCGTTTTCCGAATGCCAGGAAGTATTCTTGACTCGCTTCTGAAGCAAGATGCTCCGCAGACATGTGCTACCAAGCAAGCGTACTCGCGATTGAGAAACACCCACACTGTGCAAAGCATTGTGGGGATTTTAAGACCGCGGAGTCTACTCATGTGCACACTCGATATTTCTCCAAACGGAGTACGCCGGGCTCGGTAGATTTCCAAGTATGCTGGAGATTGGAACAGTACTTCGGCGGCACTCGATGACGTAGTATGCTTGAAATAGTGGCTCTGGAGCAGCTTTACTCGCGATTGAGAAACACCCTGTTTCATTCAGTCAGTGGTGGAACAACATGTTTCAGTACCTCATCATTCAGTCAGTGGAACAACAACATGTTTCAGTACCTCATCATTCAGTCAGTGGAACAACAACATGTTTCAGTACCTCATCATTCAGTCAGTGGAACAAAACATGTTTCAGTACCTCATCATTCAGTCAGTGGAGGAACAACAACATGTTTCAGTACCTCATCATTCAGTCAGTGGAACAACAACATGTTTCCGTACCTTACAGTAGAAGTAAAGGCCGACGGTCACCACCAGCAGCTGAGTCAGCAGCAGGACGACGGCTCGGATGATAAAAGGTCCTCGATCTGATGGAACACAAGGACAGCATCACATCAAGAGTCAGCAAACACTCTGTCGAGACCTGAACCCTGAAATCACTGCAGCATGGAGTCATTTATAATACATAGCTGTATTAGTTACATTAAACTGATAGTACTCATGTGATACTCCAATATAAACTAGAACTGATTAGACAATCAACCGGTTGGTGTGGAAAAAGATGTGAAGGAATAATAAGTTGTCAGGAGTCTGGTATCCTGATGAACTAGACATTTTGTGGCAGCTAAAGCGTCATCTGCAAACACTTGGGAAGAAAAAGACAAAGTCTTCCAGAAGAAGAGTCTAGAAGTCAGCAAACACTCTGTAGAGACCTGAACCCTGAAGCCACTTCAGCATGGAGACTCCTCTCTCTCTGATGTGGCCTCTGGAGAAACTTTAATATGTGGCCTGACATGTTTCCAGACCGTAGGAGAAGCTGCTGTCTCTCTTACATCCAGCAGTCAGTACTCAGGTCCAGACTCTAATGTAGACTAGACTTCACTGGAGAACCGAGAGAGAGAGAGAGAGAGAGAGAGAGAGAGAGAGAGAGAGAGAGAGAGAGAGAGAGAGAGAGAGAGAGAGAGAGAGAGAGAGAGAGAGAGAGAGAGAGAGAGAGAGAGAGAGAGAGAGAGAGAACACATTCACCTTCAACAAAATGGCCTCTAAAAAAGGACCTGACTAACATACTGTAGGGACAGATGACCTGATGTCATAGATGATGTCATGTTCGGCTTACCTGAGCAGGTGAGAGTCAGGATGTAGTCAGAGGAACTTGCTGCTGCACACTCCCTCAGATCAGATCCAGACTGAGCACAGTCAGAGCTGATCCTCCACACAGGTCTGTATGAGGACTCCACTCTCCATCCCACAGAAACAGCAGAGCCACAGTCGAGATCTCTGCAGAGACTTGCTGTCTTCAGGGTCCTGAGAGAGGAAGAGCCCTTCACTGGTCTCCATTCTCCCTGATGTTTCACCTCCAGGTCTCCTGCACAGCGACTCTCTCCTCCCACCAGTCTGAAAGGCTCTGAAGAGAAACAAGAGAGTGATCAGAGAGAGAATAAAGTGAGTTTGATGAGAACAGAATGAACCAATCACAGCTCCTCTCTACCTGAGCAGGTGAGGCTAACAGCTGTGCCAGGTGAGCAGTGTTTCTCTCTGAGGCTGAGCTACAGTCCAGGAGAGCAGACTCATTGCCTCCACACTGGAACTCTTTGGTCCACATTGGAGCCTCCCCTTCTCCATAGAGCGCCCCCTGGAGGACTGAAGGAGCCCCACAGCCCAGCTGCCTGCAGACCACCTGAGCATCCTGCTGGTCAAAGTCAGCCTCACACACTGAGGACCAGGACGGGTTAGACTGGTTAGACTTCACCTCCAGTCTACCTGAGCACAGACTGGTCCCCCCCAGCAGCCTGACAGAGTCTGGAGAGGACAGAAGATAAAACAGAGAGAGGTCAAAGACACAGAATAAAAGAGATGATCAATATTTCAGATTCAAACTGGACTCAGTTCCAACATGAGTTCATGATGAACAACAGAACACTTCTTTACATCAGCACAGACTGCAGGTACCCTCACATCTACATCTGATACCCAGTCTCACGGCATTTCGAGTTATAGTCAAGAAATCTTATCTATTGATTCGTGTTCACCAACATGATTTCCCCATTTTTTTTCGTGTCACACAGAACGATTTTAAAAGCAATGTATTTCTATTGGTAATATGTTTCGTGCCTGCACCAAATAATAACAAATTAGAAGGAAAAAAAGATTAAAAAAAATACAGATGTCAGTACTCTGAGCCATTTTTTTCCTCACGGACGGCAAAAAAAGTCAGACATTATACAATTTAAAATAAAAACAATAATCGTGGCTTGATATTGAGTAAGAAAATGTTTTTATGAACCACACAGCTTCTGGTCTTCCAAGACCCGACCGGACAAAAATACGCAGGCACGAAACTACTACTAA
The DNA here is from genome assembly GCA_012861695.1 of Trematomus loennbergii. Taxonomy (NCBI): domain Eukaryota; kingdom Metazoa; phylum Chordata; class Actinopteri; order Perciformes; family Nototheniidae; genus Trematomus; species Trematomus loennbergii. The sequence goes on from JAAOOA010000624.1 coordinate 21,162, forward strand.
TAGAAATACGTTGGTGAACACGAATCAATAGATTACATTTATTTCGTGACTATAACTCGAAATGCCGTGAGACTGAGTTGACTCTGATACCCTCTAATGCTGCGTTCGGTCCTGCGAAGATTCGCATCGCTCTAGTTGCTCGAGTTTCACCGCAGCTGTCAGCTGTGTTTACTCGCGTCATTCAAACAGGACACGCTGGAGAGGAGGCGGGGCTTATCTCCATGTAAATACTATGGTAGATACAAACAACAACAACATGAACATATTTACAGTGATTGTAATACACGTTTCAAAATGATGCCCAAATAACTACATACTGATGCTGGTTAGAAAAAAACATGTTTTCATGCTTTGACAAGTGTGCAGACAAGACGCTGAGGAAACACTTTTAAAATGTTTTCTGCATGGAGATCAGGCTAAGCTAACATGTAGCTGCTCCGTCCAAACTCACAACAACGTCACACAGACAGAAATAAAGCAGTGACTGTGGTCTCCATGCCACAGACAGTCTGTGGTTTGTATATTTATTTCCCCAGTTTTGAATAGATATAGTGAGCTGTGAGCTCTGTGTGCTAACGGCTAACAGCTAACAGCTAACGGCGATGTTCTGGTTTCCTTATTAAACGTCAGTGACGTCAGACTGAGATCCTTACTGCTGATTGGCTAATGCGAGACAGCATCAGGCGAATTTGACTCAGAAGATGAAAAATTGAACTCTCATGGATGACGCAAGTCGCGTCAATAGCATCAGTCGCGCCGCTGCGCTAAACTGCGACGTTCTGCGTCTTTGCATTGACTTTACATGTAATCGCGACGCTCGAAGATTCACATTGCGTCCGGTGTGAGTGTACCTTAACAATTAGCATCCATCTGTTAACCCTTTTAAAAAAATGTGTATTCATCTATTCAATATCATACATGAACATCATACATGTTACATACAACAGACAAAGTCCAGGGGCAGACATACAAAGCAACAAGACATTACATACAGTAAATAAAGAAAAAAGGAAAGAGAAAGTTAGTTTTGATTGCCTTCTTATTCCTCATGTTTTTAATAGTGCTAATATATTATTTAAATTCTTGATAGAAATATACAAAATTTGGTTTGGAGTCAGCCCATTTCATTTTATGGATATGAAATGTCCTAAAAATATAATGAACTGCTCAAAAAGACCAAACCTGTATCCATACTATCATCCCTGAAGCACATCAGAATGTCTCTGTCCTGGAGTTGAACCTTTTGTCCCGTCTTTCTTCTAATAAAACATCATACCACAATATTCTACAATACAAGCATTCATCAAAATAAATGGCCAATAGTTACTTCTTGTAGATTACAAAATGTACAGGAATATTCAATATCAAGTCCAAATCGTTGCAGTGTCTTTTTTAGATATATTGTGTTTACAATTTTAAAAGAAACCTCCTGAACTTTATTGTTGAGCAAACGTTTATTTCCAATTAACCAAATTCATTTCCTATTGATGTCTCCATGAAGTGAAGCCCAGAAGAATCTTCCTCTGGGCAGAGCACAGTTTGAATGCAGTTCCTAATGTATTTGTTGGAGCATGTGTTCTTGGTAATGTCCACTTCACCAAGGAATACACTGCTAGAAAGATGAACCACTGAAACCTCAGTATCTGAACATCTGAGAAGCTGCAGCACACTTCTTGGCAAAGCATCAGAAACCACTGCATATTCTGTTGGTGTAACCGGTAGGTGACATTTAGAAAGGAATTCATTGTATTTTAGTAATTGCCCATCAGCATTAACAAGTTGTCTAACTAATCAAACATCACGTTAAACCTTTATATATACAGTCTATGTGTTCAACCCATCTTTCATAATATAGAGGTTTTTTTTATATTGAATATTCCTGTTGTTCCAAATGTATCATGGTTGGTGAAAGATTGTGTTTGTAAATGAGTTTCCAGGCCAGCAGGGCTAGCTTATGAACGTTTGATAATTGTAAAGGCAATTTCTCAATATTATAATCACATGTAAGTAGAAATGTGACCCCACCTGTTGAATTAAATATATATTTTAGGGAAGGTATTCCAAATGTTGGCTTTTTCTCTAATCAAGTTGGTTAACCATTTCACTTTGAAAGTATTATTTAAGGTTTCAAAGCTTAGCACCTCTAAACCACCATTTATTTGACTATTGCATAGGATATCTTTCCTTAAAGTGGACCTATCATGCTATATTTGAATAATATAGTGTAGGACCATACCTATATAAGGCATATTTATACTTTTTTTTTTCAAAATACCAAACAGATCATGCATTTTAGCCATGCCTCATTTCGCTCAATTTGAAAAATGTTAGCTCTGTTTTTGCAAGGGATTCTGTGAGAACAGCACCACTACAGGCCTGGCATATGTACTACAGCGTCTCCAGCGCTTTCGAACGGCAATGGCCGTGGCTGTCTCCTCCTGATTGGTGGAGTTGGCCCAATAGCCGTAGCGCCACCGTCCTGACGTCAGGACAGTGTTCAAATCTGGATCAGTTTTTATCAGATCCGTTGCAGCCCCTTTTTTAGAGATTTGGGTATGGAGGAAAATAGAGAGGGTTGTGTTTTCTGACACTTGGTGAGTTCCCTGGAACACCGGGACACATATTCATGTATAGAAAACGTACAAAAGTGCATTTTGCATATAGGTCCCCTTTAAGTATGGCATTTATTCCTCCATATGAAATTAAATAGGATCTTATCTAATTGTTTGTATATTATAGTATGCACTTCTAGTGATTATAGTATGCACTTCTTGTGATAAGGAAACATAGACCGATCTGGAAATGTCCTCAGCTTTGGAAAACAGCACTCATCCATTCAATGACAGATCCCTCATCAACCACATATTATATCTTTTGGTTATTTGTTCAATGATAGGATTAAAATGTAAGTTACGCGTAATGTTTCATTTTGATCTATGACAGCACCCAGGTATGTGACTGGTTTTTACCGGTACCCCATTCATTTCTGGAAGGTCACATCTTTAAGTGGTGATAGAGCAGATTTGTTTAAATTCATTCTTAATCCTGACACGTCAGAAAATTCATTAATACATTTTACTGCTTTGATAACCTCATGTCTATTGATACAAATAATGCTGTATCATCAGCCAGTTGAGATCATTTAAATGCTCTATCCATGGTAACTATACCTTGAAACGGACTTTTTTAACCTCTTAAGCCCTGAGCCTTTTTTTCAGGTCTCAGGCACGGAAATGACATTCCCAGAACAAATGACCATATCTCCCTTCTAAAAGGGTTAAATTCATAATCTTTTTTCTCAAAGTAATGATAAACCTGTGAGTTGGATGTAGAAAAGTCAGAATCAATATAGATGTTTTTTATTTTAAAGAAAATTCAGATTTTACATCGTAAAAAACTGTAAATTATAGTGTCCTTCCAAAAACTATTTTTACAGATAGTGAAAACTACCCTTGGATGATGGGTTAGTAGACTAAAAGCTTTAGGAATCCAAAGTACAACATATAATAAGTACCCTGTATCAAGATTGATGCAAAACAAGTGAAATTTGACCTTTTTAGAGAGATTTAGCCAAAAACCCCCACTTCTGGGGTCATTTGGGTGGATTTGACCTATCTCTGGCCCCCCTTGCTCGATTTTGATGAATGAAATCTCTTTATAACCGCTAGAGCCAATGGAATCGAGGGAAAGTTATATACACACCAAAACGTTAACAAATAAGGAGTGAGAGTCGCGCGTAACCAAAACCGGAAGCTGCATACACTCTGGTGGCTACCATTAGCAGCTAACTTTTCCGCTCCGATTTTTACATAAAAAATGGAATTATGGAATAAATAATTTCTACAAAGGCACAGGTACATTATCAACCTATGGATCAACAGTTGTAGCATTTTTCTTTTTCGTTTTAATGCCATTGAACACGTCTTTCGACCTAATTGACAGCTACGGTGAGCGATCTGCCGTAAAGCTCCGTAAAGGTACGTGTTGTGATGTCTGTGTTTGATTCCCCTGTCGCAAGTTGGGATCGCTCAGTGATGATACTATACCTAAATAATCTGTGGAGTCTCAGCTTTAATCGGCTATATTGTATGTGCAGCTACGATAAGTAATAAGGGTATCTTTATCTTCAATTGTGTGCCGCAGTGCGTTAGAATGTTTTCGCTCAGGGTTCATTTAGACGCTTCTTATGAGACTTGTGTTTTTTTGGTAAAAATGGTTCATATCTTCAGTTAGCTGAGATTCTTCCCATTAATCTGGTGCTACACATTAATAGTTTCATAAATGTTAAGAAGCCCTGAGACATTATCTCGAAAAAATAACGGTGGGAGGGGTCCAATGGGGGGACCGCCGTGCTTAAGAGGTTAAATATTTGTGGCCATAATTTGTGAAACAAGAAGAAATATGAACGAGCTCAGTGGACATCCTTGTCTTATCCCACCCAATATCAAACCTAGGAGTTGTACCATGTGCCAACTTAACTGAGCTGTTGCAACCTTTATATGAAGTTTGAACAGCTTTCAAAAAATTATTCCCAAATACAAAGGATTTAATTACTTTAACGAATTTGTGGCTTATTGTGTCAAAAATATCGTCCAATATATATTCAGTGTGGAGTGGCCAAAATCCAAAGTTTGTCTTGTAACTCCTATATTTCAAAGGTTCCTTTTCTTGGCCACATGTAGAGCTTGGGGCTGGGAAGCAGTAGGCTTGTTTGAGACGAGCTGCGGCTCGCCTCGAAAGTAGACGAGAATAGCCGATCGCAGCCGGGAGAGGTCTCAAAAAGCTCGCCTGAAGTCGGACAGATCGGAGTCGGCTTCTTCCTCTTCTTCTTCTTCTCTCGGTTTTTTGGCGGATTGCAAACAACTTTAAGGTGTATACCGCCACCTCCGGAGTCGGCTTGACTCGGTTTGCATTTATAAAGAATGCACAAATGTGTTATCTTCCACTTTTTCAGGAACGCCGTTAAGGCGCAGGTGTTGGCGTCGGCTATATCGATCAGCTTCATTCAGTTGTACTTCCATCTCCGTGACTCTTTTCTGGAGCCGCCCACATTGACCAATCAGGGCCAAGTTCTGTTTGTTCAAGTCAACGACTTCTTCATGGCAGAAATCCAGTCATTGTTTCAGACCGTCTTTTTGAACTGTGTTGTAGTGAACAGCTTTATCAGTTTGGTCTGCCCATTCGTTTATTTCCCCAAATACAGCGAATATGATAGTGTCTTGCAGCTCAGAGAGCGTCGGCTCATTGATGGCTTTGCATGGAGGTGTGTTCTCCTTCTGGTTACCTTTAGCTTTCTTAGGCGGGTTTCTCACTGGCGAGCTCGGGGAAGAAGTACAGTCTTCACAGGTATCGGCTTGGCAAGTATAAGAGTGAATTTGGCTTACGTCCCGTTTTTCTTTAACAACCTCCATATCTTCAAGACGCCGGAGTTCCTCTTCCCTTGATGTCTCCATCTCTTGCACCTGCAGTGAGCTTGATCCAGAAGTGTAATAGGGTTTTTATAAGACACAGGAAAGGTCTATTTGTTTGTCCGAGTATCTAAATTACCATATTTTGGCAACTAAGGCTCATTAAAAGAGGTTTTTGTGCAATAATGTCTACATGTTCAGCTAACCTAAATTGCGACTTGTCATGCCGCCATCTTGCGCAGCCCCCTCTGTTCACCCTTTTACCGGGTTTTCAAACAATAAAACATCATCTGCAGATTCCTCTCTTCTAGTCCTTCTACTCAGGAACTCAAACTTCTTAGCTCTCCACACAAAGACTAGTTTGTTTTGGTGGTTTTTCTGACAATTTCTGAAAACCAGAGACTCTGTTAAGAAAATGATTTCTAAAAAGTGAAAGTGATAGGGTCTGAACCGTCTCCATGTGAGGAGCCCCCCAGGGTGAAGGACTCCATGTGGTGTGGAGATACTGAAGAGCCCGGCTGAGCTGATCAGAGCTGTGTTCAGGAGGTCTTGGTGCTGTTATGGTGGAACCCAAAGAACCTGCTGGTGGAAACCAGAGGCTCAGAGAGAGGTGGAGCTGAAGAAGGAGTCCTTTCAGACTGGTTGGCCCCGGGGACTCCTGGAGCAGCACACATGTTTCATATACACACATCAGGGAGGGCCGTTTGGAGACAAGCAGTGTTTCCATATTCACTGGGAACTACTGGACCCTTTAGAAGATGTGAGAGATGATGTCATTGGTGGTTTCACTGATGGGCTTACCTGAGCAGGTGAGAGTGATGATGAAGGGAGAGGAATCTGATACTGCACACTCCCTCAGAGCAGATCCAGACTGAGCACAGTCAGATCTTATCCCCCACACAGGTCTCTCTGAGGACTCTCTCTCTCCCACAGAAACAGCAGAGCCACAGTCGAGCTCTCTGCAGACAACACCTGCTGTCTTCAGGGTCCTGAGAAAGTAATAGTTCCACACTGGTCTCCATTCTCCCTGATGTTTCACCTCCAGGTCTCCTGCACAGCGACTCTCTCCTCCCACCAGTCTGACCGGCTCTGGAGAGAAACAAGAGAGTGATCAGAGAGAGAATAAAGTGAGTTTGATGAGAACAGAATGAACCAATCACAGCTCCTCTCTACCTGAGCAGGTGAGGCTAACAGCTGTGCCAGGTGAGCAGGTGTTTCTCTCTGAGGCTGAGCTACAGTCCAGGAGAGCAGACTCATGGCCTCCACACTGGAACTCTTTGGTCCACATTGGAGCCTCCCCTTCTCCATAGAGCGCCCCCTGGAGGACTGATGGAGCCCCACAGCCCAGCTGCCTGCAGACCACCTGAGCATCCTGCTGGTCAAAGTCAGCCTCACACACTGAGGACCAGGACGGGTTAGACTGGTCAGACGGGTTAGACTTCACCTCCAGTCTACCTGAGCACAGACTGGTCCCCCCCAGCAGCCTGACAGAGTCTGGAGAGGACAGAAGATAAAACAGAGAGAGGTCAAAGACACAGAATAAAAGAGATGAAACAATATTTCAGATTCAAACTGGACTCAGTTCCAACATGAGTTCATGATGAACAACAGAACACTTCTTTACATCAGCACAGACTGCAGGTACCCTCACATCTACATCTACAACCCAGTCTCACGGCATTTCGAGTTATAGTCAAGAAATCTTATCTATTGATTCGTGTTCACCAACACCATTTCCCCATTTTTTTTCGTGTCACACAGAACGATTTTAAAAGCAATGTATTTCTATTGGTAATATGTTTCGTGCCTGCAACAAATAATAACAAATTAGAAGAAAAAAAGATTAAAAAAAATACAGATGTCAGTATTCTGAGCCCAATTCTTTTCCTCACGGACGGCAAAAAAAGTCAGACATTATACAATTTAAAATAAAAACAATAATCGTGGCTTGATATTGAGTAAGAAAATGTTTTTATGAACCACACAGCTTCTGGTCTTCCAAGACCCGACCGGACAAAAATACGCAGGCACGAAACATACTACTAATAGAAATACGTTGGTGAACACGAATCAATAGATTACATTTATTTCGTGACTATAACTCGAAATGCCGTGAGACTGAGTTGACTCTGATACCCTCTAATGCTGCGTTCGGTCCTGCGAAGATTCGCATCGCTCTAGTTGCTCGAGTTTCACCGCAGCTGTCAGCTGTGTTTACTCGCGTCATTCAAACAGGACACGCTGGAGAGGAGGCGGGGCTTATCTCCATGTAAATACTATGGTAGATACAAACAACAACAACATGAACATATTTTACAGTGATTGTAATACACGTTTCAAAATGATGCCCAAATAACTACATACTGATGCTGGTTAGAAAAAAACATGTTTTCATGCTTTGACAAGTGTGCAGACAAGACGCTGAGGAAACACTTTTAAAATGTTTTCTGCATGGAGATCAGGCTAAGCTAACATGTAGCTGCTCCGTCCAAACTCACAACAACGTCACACAGACAGAAATAAAGCAGTGACTGTGGTCTCTATGCCACAGACAGGCTGTGGTTTGTATATTATAACTTTCCCCAGTTTCTGAATAGATATAGTGAGCTGTGAGCTCTGTGTGCTAACGGCTAACAGCTAACAGCTAACGGCTGATGTTGTGGTTTCCTTATTAAACGTCAGTGACGTCAGACTGAGATCCTTACTGCTGATTGGCTAACGCGAGACAGCATCAGGCGAATTTGACTCAGAAGATGAAAAAATTGAACTCTCATGGGGACCCTGATGTAAACAAGACGAAAGTCTTTCTCTGGTCTGCATCGCCTTAACAATTGTATGTTTTGAGCTGTACTGTACTGTACCCAATATACAAGCTGTTAATAAACTTTTCAATCAATCAATCACACAAGTCGCGTTAATAGCATCAGTCGCGCTGCTGGCGCTAAACTGCGACGTTCTGCGTCTTTGCATTGACTTTACATGTAATCGCGACGCTCGAAGATTCACATTGCGTCCGGTGTGAGTGTACCTTAACAATTAGCATCCATCTGTTAACCCTTTTAAAAAAAAAATGTGTATTCATCTAATATCATACATGAACATCATACATGTTACATACAACAGACAAAGTCCAGGGGCAGACATACAAAGCAACAAGACATTACATACAGTAAATAAAGAAAAAAGGAAAGAGAAAGTTAGTTTTGATTGCCTTCTTATTCCTAATGTTTTTAATAGTGCTAATATATTATTTAAATTCTTGATAGAAATATACAAAATTTGGTTTGGAGTCAGCCCATTTCATTTTATGGATATGAAATGTTCCTAAAAATCTAATTAACTGCTCAAAAAGACCAAACCTGTATCCATACTATCATCCCTGAAGTACATCAGAATGTCTCTGTCCTGGAGTTGAACCTTTTGTCCCGTCTTTCTTCTAATAAAACATCATACCACAATATTCTACAATACAAGCATTCATAAAATAAAGGGCCAATAGTTACTTCTTGTAGATTACAAAATGTACAGGAATATTCAATATCAAGTCCAAATCGTTGCAGTGTCTTTTTGCTGGATATATTGTGTTTACAATTTTAAAAGAAACCTCCTGAACTTTATTGTTGAGCAAACGTTTATTTCCAATTAACCAAATTCATTTCCTATTGATGTCTCCAAGAAGTGAAGCCCAGAAGAATCTTCCTCTGGGCAGAGTACAGTTTGAATGCAGTTCCTAATGTATTTGTTGGAGCATTTGTTCTTGGTAATGTCCACTTCACCAAGGAATACACTGCTAGAAAGATGAACCACTGAAACCTCAGTATCTGAACATCTGAGAAGCTGCAGCACACTTCTTGGCAAAGCATCAGAAACCACTGCATATCCTGTTGGTGTAACCGGTAGGTGACATTTAGAAAGGAATTCATTGTATTTTAGTAATTGCCCATCAGCATTAACAAGTTGTCTAACTAATCAAACATCACGTTAAACCTTTATATATACAGTCTATGTGTTCAACCCATCTTTCATAATATAGAGGTTTTCTTTTATATTGAATATTCCTGTTGTTCCAAATGTAATCATTGGTTGGTGAAAGATTGTGTTTGTAAAGTAGTTTCCAGGCCAGCAGGGCTAGCTTATGAACGTTTGATAATTGTAAGGCAATTTCTCAATATTATAATCACATGTAAGTAGAAATGTGACCCCACCTGTTGAATTAAATATATATTTTATGGAAGGTATTCCAAATGTTGGCTTTTTCTCTAATCAAGTTGGTTAACCATTTCACTTTGAAAGTATATTTAAGGTTTCAAAGCTTAGCACCTCTAAACCACCATTTATTTGACTATTGCATAGGATATCTTTCCTTAAAGTGGACCTATCATGCTATATTTGAATAATATAGTGTAAGACCATACCTATATAAGGCATATTTATACTTTTTTTTTTCAAAATACCAAACAGATCATGCATTTTAGCCATGCCTCATTTCGCTCAATTTGAAAAATGTTAGCTCTGTTTTTGCAAGAGCTGATTCAGTGAGAACAGCACCACCTACAGGCCTGGCATATGTACTACAGCGTCTCCAGCGCTTTCGAACGGCAATGGCCGTGGCTGTCTCCTCCTGATTGGTGGAGTTGGCCCAATAGCCGTAGCGCCACTGTCCTGACGTCAGGACAGTGTTCAAATCTGGATCAGTTTTTATCAGATCCGTTGCAGCCCCTTTTTTAGAGATTTGGGTATGGAGGAAAATAGAGAGGGTTGTGTTTTCTGACACTTGGTGAGTTCCCTGGAACACCGGGACACATATTCATGTATAGAAGACGTACAAAAGTGCATTTTGCATGATAGGTCCCCTTTAAGTAATGGCATTTATTCCTCCATATGAAATTAAATAGGATCTTATCTAATTGTTTGTATATTATAGTATGCACTTCTTGTGATAAGGAAACATAGACCGATCTGGAAATGTCCTCAGCTTTGGATAACAGCACTCATCCATTCAATGACAGATCCCTCATCAACCACATATTATACCTTTTGGTTATTTGTTCAATGATAGGATTAAAATGTAAGTTACTGCGTAATGTTTCATTTTGATCTATGACAGCACCCAGGTATGTGACTGGTTTTTACCGGTACCCCATTCATTTCTGGAAGGTCACATCTTTAAGTGGTGATAGAGCAGATTTGTTTAAATTCATTCTTAATCCTGACACGTCAGAAAATTCATTAATACATTTTACTGCTTTGATAACCTCATGTCCATTGGATACAAATAATGCTGTATCATCAGCCAGTTGAGATCATTTAAATGCTCTATCCATGGTAACTATACCTTGAAACTGACTTTTTTAACCTCTTAAGCCCTGAGCCTTTTTTTCAGGTCTCAGGCTCGAAAATGACATTCCCAGAACAAATGACCATATCTTCCCTTCTAAAAGGGTTAAATTAATAATTTATTCTCAAAGTAATGATAAACCTGTGAGTTGGATGTAGAAAAGTCAGAATCAATATAGATGTTTTTTATTTTAAAGAAAATTCAGATTTTACATAGTAAAAAACTGTAAATTATAGTGTCGGTCTAAAAATTCTTTTTTACAGATAGTGAAAACTACCCTTGGATGATGGGTTAGTAGACTAAAAGCTTTAGGAATCCAAAGTACAACATATAATAAGTACCCTGTATCAAGATTGATGCAAAACAAGTGAAATTTGACCTTTTAGAGAGATTTAGCCAAAAACCCCCACTTCTGGGGGATTTGGGTGGATTTGACCTATCTCTGGCCCCTCTTCCTCGATTTTGATGAATGAAATTCTTTATAACCGCTAGAGCCAATGGAATCGAGGGAAAGTTCTATACACACCAAAACGTTAACAAATAAGGAGTGAGAGTCGCGCATAACCAAAACCGGAAGCTGCATACACTCTGGTGGCTACCATTAGCAGCTAACTTTCCCGCTCCGATTTTTACAAAAAAATTGAATTATGGATTATAAATAATTTGTTCAAAGGCACAGGTACATTATCAACCTATGGATCAACAGTTGTAGCATTTTTCTTTTTCGTTTTAATGCCATTGAACACGTCTTTCGACCTAATTGACAGCTACGGTGAGACGATCTGCCGTAAAAGCTCCGTAAAGGTACGTGTTGTGATGTCTGTGTTTGCTTCCCCTGTCGCAAGTTGGGATCGCTCAGTGATGATACTATACCTAAATAATCAGTGGAGTCTCATCTTTAATCGGCTATATTGTATGTGCAGCTACGATAAGTAATAAGGTATCTTTATCTTGAATTGTGTGCCGCAGTGCGTTAGAATGTTTTCGCTCAGGGTTCATTTAGACGCTTCTTATGAGACTTGTGTTTTGTTTTGGTAAAAATGGTTCATATCTTCAGTTAGCTGAGATTCTTCCCGTTAACCTGGTGCTACACATGAATAGTTTCATAAATGTTAAGAAGCCCTGAGACATTATCTCGAAAAAATAACGGTTGGAGGTTAAATATTTGTGGCCATAATTTGTGAAACAAGAAGAAATATGAACGGGCTCAGTGGACATCCTTGTCTTATCCCACCCAATATCAAATCTAGGAGTTGTACCATGTGCCAACTTAACTGAGCTGTTGCAACCTTTATATCAAGTTTGAACAGCTTTCAAAAAGTTATTCCCAAATACAAAGGATTTAATGACTTTAACGAATTTGTGGCTTATTGTGTCAAAAATATCGTCCAATATATATTCAGTGTGTAGTGGCCAAAATCCAAAAGTTTGTCTTGAAACTCCTATTTTTCAAAGGTTCCTTTTCTTGGCCACATGTAGAGCTGGGGCTGGGAAGCAGTAGGCTTGTTGAGACGAGCTGCGGCTCACCTCGAAAGTAGACGAGAATAGCCGATCGCAGCCGGGGGAGGTCTCAAAAAGCTCGCCTGAAGTCGGACAGATCGGAGTCGGCTTCTTCCTCTTCTTCTTCTTCTGTCGGTTTTTTGGCGGATTGCAAACAACTTTAAGGTGTATACCGCCACCTCCGGAGTCGGCTTGACTCGGTTTGCATTTATAAAGAATGCACAAATGTGTTATCTTCCACTTTTTCAGGAACGCCGTTAAGGCGCAGGTGTTGGCGTCGGCTATATCGATCAGCTTCATTCAGTTGTACTTCCATCTCCGTGACTCTTTTCTGGAGCCGCCCACATTGACCAATCAGGGCCAAGTTCTGTTTGTTCAAGTCAACGACTTCTTCATGGCAGAAATCCAGTCATTGTTTCAGACCGTCTTTTGAACTGTGTTGTAGTGAACAGCTTTATCAGTTTGGTCTGCCCATTCGTTTATTTCCCAAATACAGCGAATATGATAGTGTCTTGCAGCTCAGAGAGCATCGGCTCATTGATGGCTTTCTATGGAGGTGTGTTCTCCTTCTGGTTACCTTTAGCTTTCTTAGGCGGGTTTCTCACTGGCGAGCTCGGGGAAGAAGTACAGTCTTCACAGGTATCGGCTTGGCAAGCATAAGAGTGAATTTGGCTTACGTCCCGTTTTTCTTTACCAACCTCCATATCTTCAAGACGCCGGAGTTCCTCTTCCCTTGATGTCTCCATCTCTTGCACCTGCAGTGAGCTTGATCCAGAAGTGTAATAGGGTTTTTATAAGACACAGGAAAGGTCTATTTGTTTGTCCGAGTATTTAAATTACCATATTTTGGCAACTAAGGCTCATTAAAAGAGGTTTTTGTGCAATAATGTCTACATGTTCAGCTAACCTAAATTGCGACTTGTCATGCCGCCATCTTGCGCAGCCCCCTCTGTTCACCCTTTTACGGGTTTTCAAACAATAAAACATCATCTGCAGATTCCTCTCTTATAGTCCTTCTACTCAGGAACTCAAACTCTTAGCTCTCCACACAAAGACTAGTTTTTTTTGGTGGTTTTTCTGAGAATTTCTGAAAACCAGAGACTCTGTTAAGAAAATGATTTCTAAAAAGTGAAAGTGATAGGGTCTGGACCGTCTCCATGTGAGGAGCCCCCCAGGGTGAAGGACTCCATGTGGTGTGGAGATACTGAAGAGCCCGGCTGAGCTGATCAGAGCTGTGTTCAGGAGGTCTTGGTGCTGTTATGGTGGAACCCAAAGAACCTGCTGGTGGAAACCAGAGGCTCAGAGAGAGGTGGAGCTGAAGAAGGAGTCCTTTCAGACTGGTTGGCCCCGGGGACTCCTGGAGCAGCACACATGTTTCATATACACACATCAGGGAGGGCCGTTTGGAGACAAGCAGTGTTTCCATATTCACTGGGAACGACTGGACCCTTTAGAAGATGTGAGAGATGATGTCATTGGTGGTTTCACTGATGGGCTTACCTGAGCAGGTGAGAGTCACGGTGGAGGAAGAGGAATCTGATTCTGCACACTCCCTCAGAGCAGATCCAGACTGAGCACAGTCAGATCTGATCCCCACACAGGTCTCTCTGAGGACTCCTTTCTCTCTCCCACAGAAACAGCAGAGCCACAGTCGAGATCTCTGCAGACAACACCTGCTGTCTTCAGGGTCCAGAGAGAGTAATAGCCCCCACTGGTCTCCATTCTCCTGATGTTTCACCTCCAGTCTTCCTGCACAGCGACTCTCTCTCCCACCAGTCTGACCTCATCCGGCTCTGAAGAGAAACAAGAGAGAGATCAGAGAGAGAATAAAGTGAGTTTGATGAGAACAGAATGAACCAATCACAGCTCCTCTCTACCTGAGCAGGTGAGGCTAACAGCTGTGCCAGGTGAGCAGGTGTTTCTCTCTGAGGCTGAGCTACAGTCCAGGAGAGCAGACTCATGGCCTCCACACTGGAACTCTTTGGTCCACATTGGAGCCTCCCCTTCTCCATAGAGTGCCCCCTGGAGGACTGAAGGAGCCCCACAGCCCAGCTGCTTGCAGACCACCTGAGCATCCTGCAGGTCAAAGTCAGCCTCACACACTGAGGACCAGGACGGGTAGACGGGTCAGAGTTCACCTCCAGTCTACCTGAGCACAGACTGGTCCCCAGCAGCCTGACAGAGTCTGGAGAGGACAGAAGATAAAACAGAGAGAGGTCAAAGACACAGAATAAAAGAGATGACAATATTTCAGATTCAAACTGGACTCAGTTCCAACATGAGTTCATGATGAACAACAGAACACTTCTTATATCAGCACAGACTGCAGGTACCCTCACATCTACATCTGATACCCTCTAATGCTGCGTTCGGTCCTGCGAAGATTCGCATCGCTCTAGTTGCTCGAGTTTCACCGCAGCTGTCAGCTGTGTTTACTCGCGTCATTCAAACAGGACGTGCTGGAGAGGAGCGGGGCTTATCTCCATGTAAATACTATGGTAGATACAAACAACAACACATGAACATATTTTACAGTAATTGTAATACACATTTCAAAATGATGCCCAAATAACTACATACTGATGCTGGTTAGAAAAAGCAGTTATTCATGTTATTGATAAGTGTGCAGACAAGACGGCAGAGGAACTCTTTTAAAATGTTTTCTGCATGGAGATCAGGCTAAGCCAGGGGTCTGCAACCCGCGGCTCTTTCAGCCCTCTGCTCTGACTCCCTTGAGCTTAGACAAAATAAGAAGGAAATACAATAAAAATATTTGTAGGAATATTTATATTTTGTGCACGGTTAAAAATGTTTTGTATCTTGTATTTTGAGGTGATACTGTGACACATAAATACTGAAACATCTTAGCTCTCCACACAAAGACTTTTCTGAGAGTTTCTGAAAACCAGAGACTCTGTTAAGAAAATGATTTCTAAAAAGTGAAAGTGATAGGGTCTGGACCGTCTCCATGTGAGGAGCCCCCCAGGGTGAAGGACTCCATGTGGTGTGGAGATACTGAAGAGCCCGGCTGAGCTGATCAGAGCTGTGTTCAGGAGGTCTTGGTGCTGTTATGGTGGAACCCAAAGAACCTGCTGGTGGAAACCAGAGGCTCAGAGAGAGGTGGAGCTGAAGAAGGAGTCCTTTCAGACTGGTTGGCCCCGGGGACTCCTGGAGCAGCACACATGTTTCATATACACACATCAGGGAGGGCCGTTTGGAGACAAGCAGTGTTTCCATATTCACTGGGAACTACTGGACCCTTTAGAAGATGTGAGAGATGATGTCATTGGTGTGTGATGGGCTTACCTGAGCAGGTGAGAGTCATGGTGGAGGGAGAGGAATCTGATACTGCACACTCCCTCAGAGCAGATCCAGACTGAGCACAGTCAGGACTGATCCACACAGATCTCCATGAGGACTCCTTTCTCTCTCCCACAGAAACAGCAGAGCCACAGTCCAGCTCTCTGCAGGCAACACCTGCTGTCTTCAGGGTCCAGAGAGAGAGCCCTCACTGCTCTCCATTCTCCCTCATGTTTCACCTCCAGGTCTCCTGCACAGCGACTCTCTCCTCCCACCAGCTGAACTCCAGGCTCTGAACAGAAACAAGTCACGTACTTGAATTGCTTAAATCAGACGTGACAGTTAACCATTAATATCAAATATTGTATTAAAAATGGAATTGCTCAAAATGGGACTGAACTTAAACGATCAGAAACCCTTTGATTGAGTAACAGAATGTGATTCTTGGGAGCACCTGCTAGAGACAATAGGATGATGAATGTAGTGTTATTGTGAGGTCAAACTGGAGCTCTGTATGGACTAGGACCGAGAACACACGTTGTTTAAAAGCTATAGATATACAGTGGAGGAAAGAAGTGTTTGATCCCCTGCAGATTTTGTAAGTTTACCCACTTACAAAGAAACAAACAGTTTGATGGTAGGTTTATATAAACAGTGAGAGTAAGAATATCAAAAAGAAAATCCAGAAATTGACATTATATAAAAGATTAAAATGTATTTGCATTTAACTGAGGCTCCCACAGACCGGCTACATGAGTCCTCTTCTTTTAAAAAAGTACTCCTAATATCAACTTGTTACCTGTAGAAAAGACACCTGTCACAGAATCTATCAATCAGATTCTCTCCACCATGGGCCAGACTAAAGAGCTCTCTAAGGACCTCAGGGACCAGATTGTAGACCTGCTCAAGGCTGGGATCGGCTGCAGGACCACCAGAAAGCAGCTCGGTGAGGAGGAGACCACTATGAGAATAATGTGTGTGTTTCTAAATGGATGAAACACAGAATGAGCATCACTGGCCCTCGGTCTGGGGCTCCACACAAGATCTGGCCCCGTGGGGTATGGATGATCAGGAGGAAGGTGAGGGATCAGCCAAGAACTACACGGGAGGAACTTATTAATGGTCTCAAGGCAGCCGGGACCACAGACCCAAGAAAACTATTAACACACTACACCATAATGGATCAAACCCTGCAGCGCCTGAAGCCCCCCCCCCCCCCCCCCTGCTCAAGAAGAACATGAAACCCAGTATCACAGCAAGACGTGAAAATGTCCCGTTGGTCCACACTGGGAGACGTCAGGATGACACGATTTCACCGCCTCAAAACGTCACAGTTACACAGGATTGTTCACATGGCCCACCGGTGGAGAAAGCAGTTATAAAGAGCACGACCTGAGCTACGTGAATATAACTGGGTAGAGTCACCAACTGTGGGCGCTGTACAATAGTGAGAACAATGATGTTCAGTCTTTAACGGTTAGATATTGAAATGCTGATTCCATAGATGTGTCTCCATCACCTAAAACCCCGGACTATACTCTCAACTCAGTGTTTACATTCTTTAATGCAAAGAAAATCAGTAACATCTTTAAAAACTACAACTCCCATTATATCAGCTTTGTACGGTGATGCAAAACGACACCATATTTGTAGTTTCTTTTTGGTATGCAAAGAGGTGTTGTGGGAAGGGGAACATTGAGCAGCTTACCTGTTGAGGTGTGTTCTCCTGCAGCCTGGAGCCCTGAGGAGGAAACAGAAGGTCAGGTTCTCAGAGTTTTCTAGCGTCTCAGAAACACGTCGTGAACTCTCTTCTTAATAACACGTGAGAGTACTGACGCTGACAGAAAGAGGAAGTAGGGCAAACCTCAGAGTTACTTAGTGTCTGACAGAGATGGGAGAAGTACTCAGATCGTGTGCTTTAAAGCTCAATAAATAACAAAGAAGACCTTTGACCGGCACTTTCCAATTTTGTCCGGAAGATTTAAACTTTAACGGACATCTTGACCGGCGAAAGAAACTGAAACTGAAACTCTGCCGCACGGTCCCCTCGTTCCTTGGAAGAGGCGGAGAGGTGGGTGTTTGTCATCTGCTGGGGACTAACCGGAGAGAATTACAGTGCTTGCCTCGACGGGGAGGGATTGCATTGAATTAAAGCAGCGGGAGCAAACGCTTGCCTCGGGGAGGGAGAAAAAAAGCCACAGCGGAGAATAAACAGAAGGGTAACCATGGTAACTATGGGCGGGAAGTCTTCTTCGCTGCCTTTGTGGCAGACTACAGCGCCACTTACAGGCCTGGCATATGTACTACAGCGTCTCCAGCGCTTTAGACAGCAATGGCCGTGGCTGTCTCCTCCTGATTGGTGGAGTTGGCCCAATAGCCGTAGCGCCACCGTCCTGACGTCAGGACAGTGTTCAAATCTGGATCAGTTTTTATCAGATCCGTTGCAGCCCCTTTTTAGAGATTTGGGTATGGAGGAAAATAGAGAGGGTTGTGTTTTCTGACACTTGGTGAGTTCCCTGGAACACCGGTAGGGTGACCAGATGTCCCGCTTTGCGCGGGACTGCACAGCATTTTCACGACTTTGGTGCGTCCCGCAAATTGAGACGATGTCCCGTATATTTCATTTTGATTGGCCAAAACGCTTTTCTGCGGAGAAAGGCCGGCTCGGTTCGCTGACGGCCGGCACCGCCCATTATATAGTTTTAAACGGCATTATGTAAGTTGTGTGACAGGCGACAGAGGTCCACAGTGTACCCAACCCCCCCCCCGTTGACAGTTCATGCGTCAACATTACATTTACATGTCCCACATTGTCCCACACAAACATACTCTCTGTCCCACTTCTGGCTTTCTGGCATGGTCACCCTAAACACCGGGGACACATATTCATGTATAAAAGACGTAAAAGTGCATTTGCATGATAGGTCCCCTTTAAGTAAAAAAAAGTTATGATATATAAAAAATATAATAAAAAAGATAAAAAAGTTACACAATTTACAAAATACACATACTTTAACAGTTCTAAGGATTAGCAGCCAGGTATATATTACACAGTTATTAACGGCATATATACATATAGCACATATTGCACATAGTTGGTTGGTATTAGCAGCAAGGGGTGATATAGTCTGTGTTGTGGTGTGTGTAGGAGAGGGGGGGGGGTCTACTAGGGGCTGTGCTGGTTGTATAGTCTAACCGCTGCAGGAAGGAAGGACCTGCGGTATCTCTCTGTGAGACAGCGGGGGTGCAGCAGCCTGTCGCTGAAGGAGCTGCACAGTGAGGACAGGGTGTCCTGGAGGTCACAGGCTCCTCCAATAGAGCAACACAATAACACAGATACACAGAAAAATATAGTGCAGGTAAATAGTAAATACAAAAGGAAAAACAGTTTAAAAAAGTGAAATAGTGAAATAGTGCAATAAGAGTCTATATGCAAGTTATGGAATATGATATATTAGATAAATAGATGAATAATTTCTAAGTAGCAGCCAGATGAATGTTATGTATGTTGTTTCAACAGTTCAGGTGTTTAACAGTCTTATTGCCTGTGGGATGAAACTGTCCCGAGTCTAGGAGGGCAGTGAGGACTCCTGTCTCCCACCCCCTCCACAGTGAGGACTCCTGTCTCCCACCACCTCCACAGTGAGGACTCCTGTCTCCCACCCCCTCCACAGTGAGGACTCCTGTCTCCCACCCCTCCACAGTGAGGACTCCTGTTCCCACCACCTCCACAGTGAGGACTCCTGTCTCCCACCAACTCCACAGTGAGGACTCCTGTCTCCCACCACCTCCACAGTGAGGACTCCTGTCTCCCACCCCCTCCACAGTGAGGACTCCTGTCTCCCACCACCTCCACAGTGAGGACTCCTGTCTCCCACCTCCTCCACAGTGAGGACTCCTGTCTCCACCCCCTCCACAGTGAGGACTCCTGTCTCCCACCTCCTCCACAGTGAGGACTCCTGTCTCCCACCCCCTCCACAGTGAGGACTCCTGTCTCCCACCCCCTCCACAGTGAGGACTCCTGTCCCACCCCCTCCACAGTGAGGACTCCTGTCTCCCACCCCCTCCACAGTGATGACTCCTGTCTCCCACCCAGAGATGGGGTCGTTACTAAAAAAAGTAATATATTACATATTACATATTACTTTTAAAAAAAGTAATATTACACTACTTCGTTACTCTCTACATAAAGTAACTCGTTACTTTACTCGTTACTTTACTCGCAGGGCCGGCCCGCCCCTCCCTACAGGCAGATCACGCAGACTGCTAAAGTTTCAAATGTTCTCTTTAGTTCAGTTTCCATTGTCGCATAAGACTGATCCAGATAGCTCTGACCATGGCTGTCCTCTGTCTCCTGCTATCTGTATTTTGCGCAGATATCTCTGAACGATGCGATGGTGATTCCACTGTGCAAATGGGCAACATTACCTCTACTATGAAGGATGCTACAAGTCTGTCCATCTCTGCTTTGGTTACCGGTCCTCCAAATTCTAATTTGTGCCGCTTCAGAGTCGGCGGCGGCGCATGCACTCACAACATCCTCACTCTGGGTTCGGGGGTCCGGTCCTTAGCTATTAGCTTCACCTTAGCATTTGAGGTTTGACGTGGTGTTTGCAGCAGTGGATAACAGCTTCTGGTCTGGACACAGTTTGCACCTCACCGTCACATTACTTTGTAACGCGTTACACCCAACTCTGCTCCCACCACCTCCACAGTGAGGACTCCTGTCTCCCACCCCCTCCACAGTGATGACTCCTGTCTCCCACCCCCTCCACAGTGAGGACTCCTGTCTCCCACCTCCTCCACAGTGTCCAGAGGACTCCTGTCTCCCACCCCCTCCACAGTGTCCAGAGGACTCCTGTCTCCCACCACCTCCACAGTGTCCAGAGGACTCCTGTCTCCCACCTCCTCCACAGTGTCCAGAGGACTCCTGTCTCCCACCCCCTCCACAGTGTCCAGAGGACTCCTGTCTCCCACCCCCTCCACAGTGAGGACTCCTGTCTCCCACCACCTCCACAGTGAGGACTCCTGTCTCCCACCCCCTCCACAGTGAGGACTCCTGTCTCCCACCCCTCCACAGTGAGGACTCCTGTCTCCCACCACCTCCACAGTGAGGACTCCTGTCTCCCACCAACTCCACAGTGAGGACTCCTGTCTCCCACCACCTCCACAGTGAGGACTCCTGTCTCCCACCCCCTCCACAGTGAGGACTCCTGTCTCCCACCACCTCCACAGTGAGGACTCCTGTCTCCCACCTCCTCCACAGTGAGGACTCCTGTCTCCCACCCCCTCCACAGTGAGGACTCCTGTCTCCCACCTCCTCCACAGTGAGGACTCCTGTCTCCCACCCCCTCCACAGTGAGGACTCCTGTCTCCCACCCCCTCCACAGTGAGGATCCTGTCCCCACCCCCTCCACAGTGAGGACTCCTGTCTCCCACCCCCTCCACAGTGATGACTCCTGTCTCCCACCCAGAGATGGGGTCGTTACTAAAAAAAAGTAATATATTACATATTACATATTACTTTAAAAAAAAGTAATATATTACACTACTTCGTCACTCTCTACATAAAGTAACTCGTTACTTTACTCGTTACTTTACTCGTTACTTTACTCGCAGGGCCGGCCCGCCCTCCCTACAGGCAGATCACGCAGACTGCTAAAGTTTCAAATTTCTCTTTAGTTCAGTTTCCATTGTCGCATAAGACTGATCCAGATAGCTCTGACCATGGCTGTCCTCTGTCTCCTGCTATCTGTATTTTGCGCAGTATATCTCTGAACGATGCGATGGTGATTCCACTGTGCAAATGGGCAACATTACCTCTACTATGAAGGATGCTACAAGTCTGTCCATCTCTGCTTTGGTTACCGGTCTCCAAATTCTAATTTGTGCCGCTTCAGAGTCGGCGGCGGCGCATGCACTCAAACATCCTCACTCTGGGTTCGGGGGTCCGGTCCTTAGCTATTAGCTTCACCTTAGCATTGAGGTTTGACGTGGTGTTTGCAGCAGTGGATAACAGCTTCTGGTCTGGACACAGTTTGCACCTCACCGTCAATTACTTGTAACGCGTTACACCCAACTCTGCTCCACCACTCCACAGTGAGGACTCCTGTCTCCCACCCCCTCCACAGTGATGACTCCTGTCTCCCACCCCCTCCACAGTGAGGACTCCTGTCTCCCACCTCCTCCACAGTGTCCAGAGGACTCCTGTCTCCCACCCCCTCCACAGTGTCCAGAGGACTCCTGTCTCCCACCACCTCCACAGTGTCCAGAGGACTCCTGTCTCCCACCTCCTCCACAGTGTCCAGAGGACTCCTGTCTCCCACCTCCTCCACAGTGAGGACTCCTGTCTCCCACCACCTCCACAGTGAGGACTCCTGTCTCCCACCTCCTCCACAGTGAGGACTCCTGTCTCCCACCTCCTCCACAGTGAGGACTCCTGTCTCCCACCTCCTCCACAGTGAGGACTCCTGTCTCCCACCTCCTCCACAGTGAGGACTCCTGTCTCCCACCTCCTCCACAGTGTCCAGAGGACTCCTGTCTCCCACCACCTCCACAGTGTCCAGAGGACTCCTGTCTCCCCCCTCCTCCACAGTGTCCAGAGGACTCCTGTCTCCCCCCCCTCCACAGTGTCCAGAGGACTCCTGTCTCCCACCTCCTCTACAGTGTCCAGAGGACTCCTGTCTCCCACCTCCTCCACAGTGTCCAGAGGACTCCTGTCTCCCACCTCCTCCACAGTGAGGACTCCTGTCTCCCACCACCTCCACAGTGAGGACTCCTGTCTCCCACCCTCCACAGTGAGGACTCCTGTCTCCCACCTCCTCCACAGTGAGGACTCCTGTCTCCCACCTCCTCCACAGTGAGGACTCCTGTCTCCCACCTCCTCCACAGTGTCCAGAGGACTCCTGTCTCCCACCCCCTCCACAGTGAGGACTCTTTAAATTCTAACCTCAACTGGCCCACTTCAGTTGAGACATTTAAATTCTAACCTCAACTGGCCCACTCAGTTGTAGTAATTTAGAGGAATCTCCTCATAAATCGCCGGTGCTAAAAACACATTCAAGCCTAGTGTCGACAACATTTAGAGGGATCTCCTCCTAAATGGTCAGTGGTATCTAACACATTCAAACTTTCATTCAACAATACATTCAAAACCAAAGTCAATTTGAGAGGACTTCCCAAGGTGAGAGAACTAACCAGGGGAAAACCCCGCTCTGGAGCTTTCTCCCTCTCAGCCAGTGCTTTTATGATCAGGGACAGAAAACCAGAGACACCTCCTTCATACCCACATAGTGGGAGAAGGTCATCACCGCCCCAAAAACACACCGATGTACTTTATAGAAACACGGCTGATGTTATCTACTCACATCTCAATAAACACAAACATCAAATGGCTGAAGAAATGAAAACTTATTATTTAGTCATTGGAGGTTTTTACAAAAGCTAAAGAAAGGACCAGAACAACATGTACACTCAGGCTGAGGAACATCACATTTCACTTTAAAACATTAACACAAGATCTGCAAATGTCTACATTGATTGGATGTAGGACGAGAAAAAACATATATTTACCAGAAGAAACATTGAATATAAAACGTTAGCGTGTTTGGGCAGTTTGTTCTGGAGTTTATAATAAAGTTTAAAGTCCTACCTGAGCCCCACAGCAGCAGCAACAGCAGGTGATCCATCTGTCTCTCTGTCCCTCTCTCTGTCTCTCTGTCTGTATGTCTCTCTGTCTCTCTGTCTGTCTCTTTGTCTCTCTGCCTGTCTGTCTGTCTCTCTGTCTGTATGTCTCTCTGTCTGTATGTCTCTCTGTCTCTCTGCCTCTCTGTCTCTCTCTCTTTCTCTCTCTGAACACTATACATGCTGTCCTCTCTTTATATCAGCGTACAGGGAAGTGGAACTTCTCTCTAAAATATCTGATGGCCACGTCACGCCTCTCTGTGCTACATGTGAAGTAGAGATTATTGTACCTGGGTCATCAACAGGAGAACAAATGGGCGTAAATGTGCAAAATCTCAAACACATATTTATACAATACAAGCTGCATTTTATTTCACTGTTCAGCATTTCACTTTACATTCTATCTTTAGATCATCTTATTGTATTTCACTTGAATACAGTTCACTTCTCCTGCATGACTTGCACATTAGTCATTAAGATTTTGCATTGTCATAACTACATGACAATATATGTTTTTATTTTTTTGCTCGCTTCGAGAGCAGCCAGGCTGTGGAGGCACAGAAGGATCAGGAGCTACACTGCCCTTTTGTTTTAAACGGGGCAGATGTGTGTAAATCCTTTAAAAGGGAACCCACACAAGGCTCCTGGACCTGATGGCATCCCGTGTTCTCAGGGTGTGTGCAGTTCAGCTGGCAGAGGTGTTCACAGACATCTTCAACAGGTCCCTGCTGCAGTCTGTAGTCTGTAGTCCCCACATGCTTCAAACACTCCACTATCGTTCCTGTCCCCAAAAAGACAATAATCACCTGCCTCAACGACTACCGCCCAGTAGCACTCACCTCCACCATAATGAAGTGCTTTGAGCGGTTAGTCAAATCATTCATCACCTCCTCCCTCCCTGATCTCTGGACCCCCTGCAGTTTGCCTACAGAGCAAACAGACGACGCCATAGCCCTCACCATCCACACTGCCCTCTCACACCTGAACCAGAGGAACACATATGTGAGAATGCTGTTCATTGACTACAGTTCAGCTTTCAACACCATTGTGCCCTCCAAGCTGGCCATCAAGCTCAGAGACTCGGGCTCAACAGCGCCCTCTGTGACTAGATCCTGAACTTCCTGACGGGCAGACCCCAGGCAGTGCGGGTGGGAAACATCACATCCTCCACCCTGATTCTCAACACCGGTGCCCCTCAAGGCTGCGTGCTCAGCCCTCTCCTCTACTCCCTGTTCACTCACGACTGCGTGGCCACACACAGCTCCAACACCATCGTGAAGTTTGCTGATGACACGACCGTCATCGGCCAGATCACAGACGATGACGAGACGGCGTACAGAGAGGAGGTCGAAAACCTGACATCTTGGTGCCAGGATAACAACCTCCATCTCAAAATCTGCAAAACAAAGGAGCTGATTGTGGATTACAGGAAGCAGCAGGGAGAGGGACACGCCCCCATCGCCATCAATGGGACTACGGTGGAGAGAGTCAGCAGCTTCAGGTTCCTTGGGGTCCACATCACTGAGGACCTGACATGGACTCTTCACACCACCACCATCACCAAGAAAGCTCGACAGCGGCTCTTCTTCCTCCGCAGGTTGAGGAGGTTCAACATGGACTCCAGGATACTCTGCAACTTCTACAGGTGCACCATAGAGAGCATCCTGACCTTCTACAGGTGCACCATAGAGAGGACCCTGACCTTCTACAGGTGCACCATAGAGAGCATCCTGACCTTCTACAGGTGCACCATAGAGAGCATCCTGACCTTCTACAGGTGCACCATAGAGAGTATCCTGACCTTCTACAGGTGCACCATAGAGAGTATCCTGACCTTCTACAGGTGCACCATAGAGAGCATCCTGACCTTCTACAGGTGCACCATAGAGAGCATCCTGACCTTCTACAGGTGCACCATAGAGAGCATCCTGACCTTCTACAGGTGCACCATAGAGAGCATCCTGACCTTCTGCAGGTGCACCATAGAGAGTATCCTGACCTTCTACAGGTGCACCATAGAGAGCATCCTGACCTTCTACAGGTGCACCATAGAGAGGATCCTGACCTTCTGCAGGTGCACCATAGAGAGCATCCTGACCTTCTACAGGTGCACCATAGAGAGCATCCTGACCTTCTACAGGTGCACCATAGAGAGCATCCTGACCTTCTACAGGTGCACGATAGAGAGTATCCTGACCTTCTACAGGTGCACCATAGAGAGCATCCTGACCTTCTACAGGTGCACGATAGAGAGCATCCTGACCTTCTACAGGTGCACCATAGAGAGCATCCTGACCTTCTACAGGTGCACCATAGAGAGGATCCTGACCTTCTACAGGT
Source organism: Trematomus loennbergii (assembly GCA_012861695.1). Classification (NCBI taxonomy): domain Eukaryota; kingdom Metazoa; phylum Chordata; class Actinopteri; order Perciformes; family Nototheniidae; genus Trematomus; species Trematomus loennbergii. The sequence continues at coordinate 46,731 of JAAOOA010000624.1, forward strand.
GCACCATAGAGAGGATCCTGACCTTCTACAGGTGCACCATAGAGAGGACCCTGACCTTCTACAGGTGCACCATAGAGAGCATCCTGACCTTCTACAGGTGCACCATAGAGAGGATCCTGACCTTCTACAGGTGCACCATAGAGAGCCTCCTGACCTTCTACAGGTGCACCATAGAGAGCATCCTGACCTTCTACAGGTGCACCATAGAGAGCATCCTGACCTTCTACAGGTGCACCATAGAGAGCATCCTGACCTTCTACAGGTGCACGATAGAGAGTATCCTGACCTTCTACAGGTGCACCATAGAGAGCATCCTGACCTTCTACAGGTGCACGATAGAGAGCATCCTGACCTTCTACAGGTGCACCATAGAGAGCATCCTGACCTTCTACAGGTGCACCATAGAGAGGATCCTGACCTTCTACAGGTGCACCATAGAGAGGATCCTGACCTTCTACAGGTGCACCATAGAGAGGACCCTGACCTTCTACAGGTGCACCATAGAGAGCATCCTGACCTTCTACAGGTGCACCATAGAGAGGATCCTGACCTTCTACAGGTGCACCATAGAGAGCCTCCTGACCTTCTACAGGTGCACCATAGAGAGCATCCTGACCTTCTACAGGTGCACCATAGAGAGGATCCTGACCTTCTACAGGTGCACCATAGAGAGCATCCTGACCTTCTACAGGTGCACCATAGAGAGCATCCTGACCTTCTACAGGTGCACCATAGAGAGGATCCTGACTGGCAGCATCACGGCCTGGTACGGCAGCTGCACCGCTCTCAATCGTAAGGCTTTACAGAGGGTGGTGAAAACTGCACAGAACATCACCAGGACGGAGCTGCCATCCATGGAGGACCTTTACTCCCAGCGGCTCAGGAAGAAAGCCCTCAGGATTATCAAAGACCCCCATCACCCCAGCCACAAACTGTTCAGTCTGCTGCCGTCTGGCAGACGGTACCGCAGCATCCGGATTAAAACCACCAGATTCAGAGACAGTTTCATCCCACAGGCAATAAGACTGTTAAACACCTGAACTGTTTAAACAGCATCCACAACATTCATCTGCTACTTAGAAATGATCTATTTATATAATATATCACATTTCAATCACTTAGACTCTTATTGCACTATTTCACTATTTCACTTTTTACCATTTTTCTTTTGTATTTACTATTTACTTGCACTATTTATTTTTTCTGTTTTTCTGTGTTATTGTGTTGCTCTGTTGGAGGAGCCTGTGACATAAGATTTTCATTGTCATAGCTTCACTGTAGCTATGCACGTATGACAAATAAAAGCCTTGAACATTGAACCTATACTGTAGCTGTGCACATATTCATATTTATATTACATTACATTACATGTTACTTGTTAGACACTTTTATCCAAAGCGACTTACATACTCAATACTGTGGGCAATCCCCACAGGAGCAATTTGGGGTGAAGTGTCTCAGGGACACAACGACATGCTGACTGCAGTGGGATTTGAACCTGTGACCATCTCAATCAATCCTCTGATTGAATTGTGTTAACAGTTAAAGCCGATAGCTAAGCTAATTAAATAAATAACTGAGTTAGTGTTGCTTTCAAAGCTACAGTAACTCACAGTCAGACTCTCCTCTGATGAGCGGAGAGAGAGACTTGCTGTTGCTTTCAAAGCTACAGTAACTCACAGTCAGACTCTCCTCTGATGAGCGGAGAGAGAGACTTGCTGTTGCTTTCAAAGCTACAGTAACTCACAGTCAAACTCTCCTCTGATGAGCGGAGAGAGAGACTCTCTGTTGCTTTCAAAGCTACAGTAACTCACAGTCAGACTCTCCTCTGATGAGCGGAGAGAGAGACTCTCTGTTGCTTTCAAAGCTACAGAACTCACAGTCAGACTCTCCTCTGATGAGCGGAGAGAGAGACTTGCTGTTGCTTTCAAAGCTACAGTAACTCACAGTCAAACTCTCCTCTGATGAGCGGAGAGAGAGACTCTCTGTTGCTTTCAAAGCTACAGTAACTCACAGTCAGACTCTCCTCTGATGAGCGGAGAGAGAGACTCTCTGGGAATGTGGAGAGGGGTTTTAAATCCTTACAAATACAGAAGAACTCAAACGTGTTCAGCTCAATGTGGTTGTTGTTACGTTCAATCGGGCCCCGGTGTGTGAAGGCCTCTAAAGAGTCTCTGTCCCTGCCTGTGTTGAACAGTCCTTAAATAAAAAAGTATAAATAATACTGTCTTTAACTTCTCTGAACTGCAGTTCTGAGAAACTCATCATGAAGATGCTGATGGTTACCGAAACTGTTGGTTTCCTGTTTACATGACACCAAGGCATACTATCAGATTAAGATCAGCGCCCCGTTGTTATTTTTGGCAGATGTGTTAACAAATGCAGACTCAGCGAGAGGAAACAGCTGCAACTAACCACTATATTCACTGTGGAGGAGACTGTGGGTTATGTTTTCAATTAATCATTTATTACTGTTTGTTTCAGTTGCTAACAACTAACATGACACATAAAGCACAATTATTTAAACTCACACTCAAAGAGCAAATCCTCAGCTCAAATCTCCAGAACTCTAAACACATTTCCAGCTCTGCACCCAATTTGCAATTCGACTTGACACTTGACACGGTTGACTTGACTAAGGCCGCATTCACACCTAATAGTCCGTTTTTAGGTGCGCACCAGACGTTTGTTACATTGTTAAATTTTTCAGAAGGTTCGGTTTGCGTTCACACGGGCAAAACTCAAACGGACTATAAACTTTAAACACAAGTAATGTGCACAGAAATGCTGTTCAACCATTGGTCAGACAATAAGGGGGTAAAAACGCAAATCCCGACAATTTCTACCCGAGCCTCCACCATGGAGCATCGGCAGGTTATTTTCATGCTGCTGTTAATCTGGAGATCAACAGACTCTAGCGGCCAGCGCATTTGATTATATAATCAGACAACGTCCATTAAAAAAATTATAACACATAATGAGAGACGTTCTGCAGTCAGGAGGGGCTTTCACAGACGACAGGTGAAAATGTACGTGAAGGGCCGCCCCCCTTGCGTTGGAAAAAGACCACAGGGGACCTTGACATAACGTCAACATACGCCGACCTGGGAGTGAGGATGTGTTGACCAAGCGGCTAAACGCACCAGGGTTCGATTCAACCGGACTATACAAGGCTGGTGTGAATGCGCCCTAAGTAAGACACAGAAATCTGACATAGTCACTTGTTTGCCATTTTTAAAACACTGCCATTAAAAATGCTACACACATGAACCAATCAGCAATCTGGAGGACGGGTTTGGGCAGACAGCCCGGGGGCACGGCAGAGGCAGAGAAGCGGCGAAGGCCGCGGCGGGGAAAGTCAGGGAGCCGGGCATGAAGGCGGAGACGGGACAGCTCCGGAGGACGGGCAGGACTCGGAGTTGGCAGGACCCCCGACAGAGAAGGGACTTAAGTCGGCGGGACTGCCGACAGGACACGGGGAGCCGGAACTGGAGCCGGAACAATCGCTGGTGGGGCCGGTAGCCTGACCTTGCGTCTCTTATGCCCCTTTCACACCAACGCGGTTCCATGGCCGGTTCGGAGCTAGAGCCTGATAAGCACCGGTTTTTCCTGTTCACACCGCAGCGGAGCCGGCTCTTTTCCCCGAAAAGCGGTTCTTACCAAGCTCGAAAAAATGGTCCATCTAGAAGCAAGAACCGCATATGGGGCAGGGGCTTATCAGGCTCAATCTCCGAACCGGCCCTGGAACCGCTTTGGTGTAAAAGGGGCATTAATCTCAGATAACTAGCGTTATTATATATATATATATACTTTATATAGCCTTATAAACTGTAACAGCTCACCTGTGACTATTGGGCTATACAAGTTAACTTTGATGATTTGATAAACCAGATTGACCCGATAATTGACCCAGGTTTTTTTTTTGCTTTGTGTTTGTGTGTGTGTGTGTGTGTGTGTGTGTGTGTGTGTGTGTGTGTGTGTGTGTGTGTGTGTGTGTGTGTGTGTGTGTGTGTGTGTGTGTGTGTGTATGTGTGTGTGTGTGTGTGTGTGAGTGTGTGTGTGTGTGTGTGTATGTCCGTGTGTGTGAGTGCGATGTGAGTGTGTGTCACAGCTAAAAAAAACCTGAATTTTTAATAAAAACCTGAATTACAGTGTTAACAATCATGAGCTGGTGAAGTACCCCAAAACAACTGCAGGGGCGCTGTGTTGAAACACAGATTTAACACAAGTTCGGTTTTTGTAAAATAGTGGTATTTTGGAGACTGTTTGAGCTCTCCAGAACACTTCCAATCTGTCATAGTCAGCAGCACACTGACCTTGTCCTGCTAATACAAAGTGTCCTCGTAGTGTCTGTGTTTATTCATACCACATGTCTGCTTTGACCACATAAACCAGCCCACTAACAAACATATATGAAATATCTGAATAAATAACGAAAGATAACATACACACATAAACATATAAACACACACAGACACACACACACTCAAACAAACATATACCTTCAGAAACACACACATACACATGCTCAAACACACACACTAACGCACATGCACACACATACTCAAACACACACATATACACTAGTGCAAACAGACACACACACTCACACACACACACACACACACACACACACACACACACACACACACACACACACACACACACACACACACACACACACACACACCACACACACACACACACACACACACACACACACACACACACACACACACACACACACCACACACACACACACACACAGCAGTAACCTGTGTATCCTTTCTAATACATGTAGATAGTGTTTCTAACTGAACGTGTAAAGAGTCTCTGATGTTCAGGCTGATATGAGGCTGCAGATGTTGAGCAACACGCTGCTTGCTCTTATCACTGGTTGTTTCATGTTCCTTCAGTACAAATAAGGGTTTTAACATTTCAAAGATAGGCTATATATATAATGACTCAATAAATAAAATATTTGTTTTGTTTCACATCAGAATACCTTTGTTAGTCCCACAGAGAGGACATGTACGTTGTTCCAGCAGAAAAGAGCCACAGACAGCTTCATGTTAACTAAAGCATGCATACCAAAATATTAAAGATACAACAATTATGATAAACAAAGTTACACAATTTACAACATCCTGTAACAGTTCTGAGGATTTAGCAGCCAGGTATATATTGCAGTTGTTAACGGCATATATATATATATATATTGCACATAGTTGGTATTTAACAGCAAGGGGTGTTATAGTCTGAGTGTTTTAAAGCCATCCTCATTTTATTGAGCCGTCCTTTTCATCAGCAGTGTGAGATAAACACTCGACAGAATAAGAGACACATCAATGTTGATATCAGTATATTTAGTGTCTCTACTGGGACATGTTTCAATGCTTTAATGATCAAAAAGGGATCCACAGAGCTTTCTGGATTATTAAAGTAGTTTTATTGTTTTTTTGGTCACATAGTAAGTAGACGACAATCTGTGATCCAACATGAAGCAAACGTATCATGATATAGGAACGGTCATTTGTGGAGATACTGAAGAGCCCGGCTGAGCTGATCAGAGCTGTGTTCAGGAGGTCTTGGTGCTGTTATGGTGGAACCCAAAGAACCTGCTGGTGGAAACCAGAGGCTCAGAGAGAGGTGGAGCTGAAGAAGGAGTCCTTTCAGACTGGTTGGCCCCGGGGACTCCTGGAGCAGCACACATGTTTCATATACACACATCAGGGAGGGCCGTTTGGAGACAAACAGTGTTTCCATATTCACTGGGAACTACTGGACCCTTTAGAAGATGTGAGAGATGATGTCATTGGTGGTTTCACTGATGGGCTTACCTGAGCAGGTGAGAGTCACGATGTCGGCAGCGAAACTTGCTTCTGCACACTCCCTCAGATCAGGTTCAGACTGAACACAGGCAGGACTGATCCCCCACACATATCTGAATGCGGAGAATATATGTCCTACAGAAACAGCAGAGCCACAGTCGAGCACTCTGCAGACAACACCTGCTGTCTTCAGGGTCCAGTAACGTTTAGGGTTAGGGTTATAGCCCCACACTGCTCTCCATTCTCCATCTTGTTTCACCTCCAGGTCTCCTGCACAGCGACTCTCTCCTCCCATCAGTCTGACAACAGGCTCTGAAGAGAAACAAGAGAGTGATCAGAGAAAGAATAAAGTGAGTTTGATGAGAACAGAATGAACCAATCACAGCTCCTCTCTACCTGAGCAGGTGAGGCTAACAGCTGTGCCAGATGAGCAGGTGTTTCTCTCTGAGGCTGAGCTACAGTCCAGGAGAGCAGACTCATGGCCTCCACACTGGAACTCTTTGGTCCACATTGGAGCCTCCCCTTCTCCATAGAGCGCCCCCTGGAGGACTGAAGGAGCCCCACAGCCCAGCTGCCTGCAGACCACCTGAGCATCCTGCTGGTCAAAGTCAGCCTCACACACTGAGGACCAGGACGGGTCAGACGGGTCAGAGTTCACCTCCAGTCTACCTGAACACAGACCGGTCCCCCCAGCAGCCTGACAGAGTCTGGAGAGGACAGAAGATAAAACAGAGAGAGGTCAAAGACACAGAATAAAAGAGATGAAACAATATTTCAGATTCAAACTGGACTCAGTTCCAACATGAGTTCATGATGAACAACAGAACACATTATATCAGCACAGACTGCAGTTACCCTCACATCTACATCTAATACCCTCTAATGCTGCGTTCACACCGGACCTGCGAAGATTCACATCGCTCTAGTTGCTCGAGTTTCACCGCAGCTGTCAGCTGTGTTTACTCGCGTCATTCAAACAGGACGTGCTGGAGAGGAGGCGGGGCTTATCTCCATGTAAATACTATGGTAGATACAAACAACAACAAATGAACATATTTTACAGGGATTTAATTGTAAAACATGTTTCAAAATGATGCCCACATAACTACTGGTTAGAAAAAACATGTATTCATGCTTTGACAAGTGTGCAGACAAGACGGCAGACGAACACAAAATGTTTTCTGCATGGAGATCAGGCTAAGCTAACATGTAGCTGCTCCGTCCAAACTCACAACAACGTCACACAGACAGAAATAAAGCAGTGACTGTAGTCTCTATGCCACAGACAGTCTGTGGTTTGTATATTTATAACTTTCTCCAGTTTCTGTGTAACAATTGTAAATATGCAGTGGTGTTTAGTGTTAAAAATTTCTTTGTAAATCATTTAGTATAATCACACAAATTCTGTGAATTGTATTTAATAATTCTGTGTATCATCCTTCAAAAAAAGAAACACAACGCAGACACCGCTAATCGACACCAGTTACACCAGAGGCCTGTACTACGAAGCTGGTTCAACATAACCTGGATATGTTTGAGTTAGCCGGTTGGCCCAATCCAAAACATACGCGCTCTCGCTAAGCGGTCCTACGATGCTGGTTATCAAGTGGATCGCTCAAGCCAGCCGTGTCCTATCTAGTTAGGTGCGCGTTCACATGAAAGGGGTGGTATCTGGAGCATTCGACCAATCACAAACATGGACAAGCGTACTGACAGCGCAGCGTCATACTTCCTGAATGAAAAGTGAACTTTAATATTAGTCAAATATGAAGAAGTTGAACTTTAAACATCCATGACTTAAACACTTTATCCAGGATCAAAGCCACATAGCTGCACCTGCAAGGTGAATACAGCTGGTAACAGAAAAAGCGTTTGAATGCGTACATTAACAGGTTTATGATATCACCGCCCCGTCCAAGACACGATCTGACTTTAATTACATTTGACTCGAGTGTTTCGTCAACTTAATGTGTTGCTTAAAATAATACTTCTGCATACAGTATGTGACACTGTGAGTGTTGCACGGCCAGATACGGCTCAGCTGACTCAGATAAGGAGATATATGATACATTATGATGTGATGTGATATGAATGATAATGGGACACATCGACGTCTGCACTCACAGTGCCGCAGACTGTACGTAATGTTACTCTGATCCGGTTACTTATGTCGTGGCAGATATTTAAGTAAGCTTTCTTAACGCTAATGTTATAATAGTCAGATTGCTCTGAAGATGGGAGGTGATATTCTATTCATTTTCACGTTCACACAGTCGGTTGATTTTTGCCCGGCCGTCTTTCCTGCAACGGCAGTTTTTCTGTATTTCCTCTATCCTGTAATATGCAGGGATGCAAACTCATCAGGTATAAAAAAGGTGACAAGGATCCGAGCCCCCGACCCCACGGAATATCGGCTTTAAAATTAGGAATAACAGAGGATTTTAGCATTCAGAACAACTAAAGCAGCAGTGTTAATAATAACAGAAACACCAAAGAGTCTAATAGAAATATATAAAAGCATTTATTTTAATTGTGTAGCAGTCAGTTTATAATTTTGGCAGCACTGTTGAGCATTTTGAAAATGTATTTTCATGCCTCTGTGCAAGGCTTAGTCTTTCTATCTTTATAGCCACTGGTGTAAAGTAACTAAGTTCATAAACTCAAGTACTATACTTGGGTACAATTTTGAGATACTTGTACTTTATTTATGTATTTCAATGTTTTGCTACTTGTTCTTCTACTCCTCTACAGTTCAGAGGTAAATGGTGTACTTTTACTCCACTACATGTATTTAATACCTTTAGTTACTTCACAGATGTGGATGAATGATGTGAAATATAATCAAGTGTTAAATCAGACTTTAGTTCCACCTGGAGTAAATCCACAAGCTACCCTGCAGTATACAAAGTCATTCAAACTAGCTGCACCTTTACCAGCTTTGAGAACACTTTCATGATCAATCATTATAAAACATATCATATATATTATTCTGAAATGGACCAATCTGCACAATGACTACTTTTACTGTCGCTACTTTCACTATATTTGATGATAATACTTTTATACTTTTACTTGAGGAACATTTTGAATGCAGGACTTTTACTGAAACAGAGTATTCCTACACTCTGGTACTTCTACTTTTACTCAAGTACAAGACCTGAGTACTTCTACTTTTACTCAAGTACAAGATCTGAGTACTTCTACTTTTACTCTAGTACAAGATCTGAGTACTTCTACTTTTAATCAAGTACAAGATCTGAGTACTTCTACTTTTAATCAAGTACAAGATCTGAGTACTTCTACTTTTAATCAAGTACAAGATCTGAGTGCTTCTACTTTTACTCTAGTACAAGATCTATACTTATACCACCTCCGTTTATAGCCTATGACTATTAGAAAACGAAGGCTAAAGCTAACGTTAGCAGATATGTTATGCTAGTTAGCTAGCTCAATGATAATATTGCGACAGGAACACTTTTCAGTGCACATCACGCTCTGCCGCTCCAACAGGGAGCTCTGCTCTGAACACCTGAACGGCCCGTTCTAACAGCTGTTCACCAGCGGTCCAGTCTGTGCCACAGTGACTCCGGACCACACAGTTAATATTAACGAACGCACCGTAGGTAATGTAGCTGCTGAAGCTAGACTCTCATCCCGGAGCAGCAGAGCCTTATTATACATCCATGAGCAGAGCCGACAGGCAGGAAGACTCGAGCACACAGCTCGTGCTTCATTATAATATATAAAAAAGAACACCATGCGTGTCATGATGGCACATAACAGCTCGCTGCCGCAGATTACTCCGGGTCCCAGACCCCACCATACCCCAAAAATATTTGTATTGCAGATCTACATGAATCACACAAACGACCTATTTTGGATTCAAAGCGGCGAATTTCGCCGAAAGGTGACAAGTTTGCATCCCTGAATATGACTTGATCGCTTTAAACTCCGCACACGGAGCTCTGATTGGTCAGCAGGCGGTGCTTTCACTGAGTTGATCTCTTAGCCTGCAACCTAACCTCCTCCCGAGGAGGTTAGCCGCTCAGCATAAGTTACCATGGAGATCTAGCCCACTAAAAAGAGAACCAGCGTCGTAGGACCGGAGAGCCCGAGTTTTCCCTGAAGTCAGCCGGCTAAGCGAAAATCCGGCTTCGTAGTACAGGCCTCTGGACATATATGAGGAGCTGTGAGCTCTGTGTACTAACAGCTAACGGCTAACAGCTAACGGCTAACAGCCAACGGCTAACGGCTAACGGCTGATGTTCTTGTTTCCTGATTCAACGTCAGTGATGTCAGACTGAGATCCTCACCGCTGATTAGCTAACACGCGACAGCGTCGGGCGAATTAGACTCAGAAGATGAAAAGATGTAACTCATGAATGACGCAAGTCGCGTCAATAGCGTCAGGCGCTAAACTGAGATGTTCTGCATCTTTCCATTGACTTTACCTGTAATTGCGACGCTCGAAGATTCACATTGCGTCCGGTGTGAATGTACCTTAACAATTAGCATCCATCTACCAGGTTTTCAAACAATAAAACATCATCTGCAGATTCCTCTCTTCTAGTCCTTCTGCTCAGGTACCCAAACATCTTTGCTCTACACACAAAGACTTCGTTTTTTTGTTTTTCTAAGCATTTCTGAATGTGTGATAGATGATGTCATTGATGGTGTCACTAATGGGCTTACCTGAGCAGGTGAGAGTCACAATGTGGTTAGAGGAACTTGATTCTGCACAATCCCTCAGAGCAGATCCAGACTCAACACAGATAGGACTGATTTCCCACACAGGTCTGCTTGAGGACTCCACTCTCTCTCCCACAGAAACAGCAGAGCCACAGTTTAGCTCTCTGCAGACAACAGCTGCGGTCTTCAGGTTCCAGAGAGCGTTAGCGTTCAATGTTCTCCATTCTCTCAGATGTTTCAGCTCCAGAGCTCCTGCACAGCGACTCTTTCCTTCCACCAGTCTGACAACAGGCTCTGAACAGAAACAAGAGAGTCATGTACTTTAGTTTCTTGCAGCAGATGTAATATTTAATAATTATTACTAAAATAAAGATGTTGTATCATGAACCCCTAAATGATGATCCAAGCAATGAATGATAGTGATGGAAGGATGGAGTTACAGCTGGAAACCTCCAGAGAAATGAGGTCATCATTATTCTGGTCAAACTGGAGGTCTTTCTGAACCAGTGGTGGAAAGAGATCAGAACCAGAACCAGGTTTATCACCAGGTGGGTCGACACGTATGAGGAGTTTGACATGGTGTTGTGGTGCAGACATTAAAGTCAAACTAACATTAAAAACACAGATAGAAACTATTTAAGAAAACTATAATAACATGAACAAATATAGAAAATGTAGTATAATATAGCAGTATTTACATTGAAATGGAATTGGAATGAAATATCCAATATATGCAGTAATAAAAAACAAGATATTGTGTACATTGTGTGCATTAATGTAAATTACATTGAATTACAAACTGGATGTAGTGATAGTGTGTGGTGTGTAATGGAACCAGATACCTGGCACTGTAAAAATAATTTAAAGTTATCTCCACCTTTACCGACTGCCAGACTGAGAGAGGCTCTTGTTCATGGATCATTCATTAGAATCAGGACACTATCATTTACATTTTTTTACTATGTTCAATCTGAATTTTCTTTAAAATAAAAAACATCTATATTGATTCTGACTTTTCTTCTTCCAACTCACAAGTTTATCATTACTTTGAGAAAAAGATTATTCATCTTCCCCTTTAGAAGTGTAGTTATGTCATTTGTTCTGGAAATGTCATTTTCTAGCCTGAGACCTGAAAACAGGCTCAGGGCTTAACAGGTTAAAGAAAAAACGGCTCTTTTGAATGGCTCCCGCAAAGGAATGGCGCCATAAGATCCGCTCCCTTCAAAGAGCCATAATTCCCATCACTACATAACACTGGCAGCTTACCTGTTGAGTTGTGTTCTCCTTCAGCCTGGAGTCCTGAGGAGAAATCACAAGGTTGATTTGTACAGTTTTCTATCACCTCAGAAACACTTCAGTGATCTCACTCTGGAGTCATTTTACCATTTACTATATCTGAGATAAACATGTTCATATAGAGAACACAAGTCAGTTCATTTAGAGCTCAAGCACCAGTTCATTCAGGAAATATGTTTCTTCACAGTGAAAAATTGCACTTAAAATGTTTGTTCATGCCTCCGGATAGCTCAGTGGTTAGAGCTGGCCAATAGGTGCCGACCTTTCTTTGGAACCAACTTTTATCAGTGTCCAAGCTTTTAAGAGTGCATTGAAGACCTTCCTTTTTACCAAAGTCTTTAGTTAGAGCTGGCATGAAATGGTAATGATTTTTATTTGGTGGTACTCTATTTGATTGTTTTATGTATTTTCCTTATCTTTTGTTATATCTTATTTTAATTTAGTTTTATTTCCATTTGTGTTTTAAACACTATCTTGTCTTTCCATTTTGCTGTAATATTATTGTTTACAATTGTTAAATGTTGTTGTTTGATTTTAATCCCTAAAGCAACCTGGTCTCACCAGAATACGTGACACCACCACGACTCCTTAACACCTCACTACGTGGTGGAGTCATGTGTGTGTGTGTGTGTGTGTGTGTGTGTGTGTGTGTGTGTGTGTGTGTGTGTGTGTGTGTGTGTGTGGTGTGTGTGTGTGTGTGGTGTGTGTGTGTTGTGTGTGTGTGTGTGTGTGGTGTGTGTGTGTGTGTGTGCATGTGTGTCCTTGTGTGTGAGTGTGATGTGAGTGCGTGTCACAGGAAAAACAAAACTGCACTTTTAACCCGTTAAGCCCTGAGCCTGTTTTTCAGGTCTCAGGCTCGAAAATGACATTCCCAGAACAAATGACCATATCTTCCCTTCTAAAAGGGTTAAATTAATTCTTTCTTCTCAAAGTAATGATAAACCTGTGAGTTGGATGTAGAAAAGTCAGAATCAATATAGATGTTTTTTATTTTAAAGAAAATTCAGATTGAACATAGTAAAAAACTGTAAATTATAGTGTCCGTCCAAAAATTATTTTTTACTTATAGTGAAAACTACCCTTGGATGATGGGTTAGTAGACTAAAAGCTGTAGGAATCAAAAGTACAACATATAATAAGTACCCTGTATCAAGATTGATGCAAAATAAGTTAAATCTGACCTTTTAGAGAGATTTAGCAAAAAAAAAACATTCTGGGGTCATTTGGGTGGATTTTCCATATCTCTGGCCCCCCTTTGTCGATTTTGACGAATGAAATCTCTTTCTGACCGTTAGAGCCAATAGAATCGAAGGGGAATTTCCCCACACACACACATGGTAAAAAGAAAAGGTGGGGCTTCGCGCATGCAGTTTTGCATCAGAGCGAACCTATCTCTCGCTCTGACATCTGGAAACGGAAAAGCAGTTTTATTGCTTATGGATTATCAGAAATCATTTCAAAGGGACACAGACACATTGGATTAACCTATGGATTAACTTCAGCAGCGTTTTTATCGTTTTAATGCCATTGAAGACCACTTTTGACCAGACTGTGACACAGGTAAGCCATGTTAGCGTTTTTAGCTACCTAACTGCACTTTTAACCTGTCGAACCCCATCGACCCGCCCCCGGGCGGAAAAACGCATCATCTGCAGGAAACAGCGTCTGAGGGCTTCTTAATATTCAATAAACGATGAATGTTTTATATCCATGTAACGGGAAGAAACTCAGCTAACTGATAATTTTCTTTCTTTTTTAAAAAAAAAACCCACAAAGCTAACGCTCAGCCTCTGAATTAGCCACGAGCAAAAAAATACTAACGGCGGTTGCACAGAAACTCACTCATAACTCCCTTATTACTTATCGTAGCTGCACATCCAACCCCTCGATTAGCATCGTGAGAAGACACATCATCACTCTATGATAAGAACTCGCGACTTTATAAACAAAAACAGACATCGCAACACTTGGCGCTAGGTAGCTAAAACGGCAATATGGCTTACCTTTGTCGTTGTCTGATCAAAAGTTGTCTTCAATGGCATTAAAACGTTAAAACGCTGCTGAAGTTAATCCATAGGTTAATCCAATGTGTCTGTGTCACTTTGAAATGATTTCTGATAATCCATAAGGAATACTGTAAACCTACTTTTCCGTTTTCAGATGTCAGAGAGTGAGATAGGTTCGCTCTGGGCAAAACTGCATGCGCGAAGCCCTACTTTTTTTTGTTAACGTTGGTGTGTATGTGGACATTCCCCTTCGATTATTTTGGCTCTAACGGTTAAAAAGAGATGTCAATCACCAAAATGGGTTCCAGAGAAACGGCAAAAACGCCCATTTCCACCCAAATCACCCCAGAGGTGGAGTTTTTTTGCTAAACCTCTCTAAAAAGGTCAAATGCCACTTGTTTTGCATCAATCTTGATACAGGGTACTTATTATATGTTGTACTTTGGATTCCTAAAGCTTTTAGTCTACCTTACCATCATCCAAGGGTAGTTTTCACTATAAGTAAAACATAATCTTTGGACGGACACTATGTTTTACAGTTTTTTACTATGTTCAATCTGAATTTTCTTTAAAATAAAAAACATCTATATTGATTCTGACTTTTCTACATCCAACTCACAGGTTTATTATTACTTTGAGAAAAAAGATTATTCATTTTCCCCTTTTTAGAAGTGTAGATATGGTAATTTGTTCTGGAAATGTCATTTTCGAGCCTGAGACCTGTAAAACAGGCTCGGGGCAGAACAGGTTAAGAAAAACCTGAATTACAGTGTTAATAGTCTGAGCAGTACCCTAGAACAACTGCAGGGGCGCTGTGTTGAAACACAGATGTAACACAAGCTCTGTTTTTGTAAAATAGTTGGATTTTGGAGACTTTTACTATTTGAGCTCTCCAGAAAGACTTCCACTCGGTCAGAGTCAGCCACACACTGACCCTGTCCTGCTAATACAAAGTGTCCTCGTAGTTCCGGTGTTTATTCATACCACATGTCTGCTGAGACCACATAAACCAGCACACTAACACACATATATGAAATATCTGAATAAATAATGAAATATAACATACACACATAAAAAACATACACACACACACACACACACACACACACACATACACACACACACACACACACACACACTTATAACCACATTCAAAAAGGCACATACACACACACTTGCACACAAACACATGCACACATACACACACACACACACACACTCAAACAGACATTTACCTTAGAACACACATACACACACACATGCTCAAACACACACACATGCACATGTGCACACTCAAACACATATATACAAACAAACAAACACACACACACACACACACACACACATACACACACACACACACACACATACACACACACACACACACACACACACACATACACACACTCAAACAGACATATACATGAAGAAACAAACATGCACACACACACACACACACACACACACACACACACACACACACACACACACACACACACACACCACCACACACACACACACACACACACCCACACACACACACACACACACACACACACACACACACACACACACACACACACACTGGTTACACACAAGCACACTTACACACGTACTTGCACACAAACAGCAAATAAAACTTCAATGATCGGGACAATCAAAAGCTCTGATTTCTTCCACAGTGTGAATATTCATGAGCTGGTGCAGTACACCATAACAACTACAGGGGGCTGTGTTGATACACAGATGCAACACTGTCTGGTGTTATGTGTGTGTGTGTGTGTGTGTGTGTGTGTGTGTGTGTGTGTGTGTGTGTGGTGTGTGTGTGTGTGTGTGTGTGTGTGTGTGTGTGTGTGTTGTGTGTGTGTGTGTGTGTGTGTGTGTGTGAGTCTCTATGTATGTTGAGTATATGTGTGTGCATATGTGTGCAAGTGTTTGTGACAAATATCAACATAGAAAACATACACAGATAAAAACATTAACAATTGCACAGACAGGTTTACTACAAACAGCCACGTGTGTGTGTGTTCAGTGAATGAACAGATTCATTATTATCTTTTTTATTTCGGCTCTTTGCAGCATCTCTGAAGACACAAATGTTTATTTAATTTATTTTCCGAGTATGCATACTATTGTTAGATTTAAAACTCAAATGTAACTGAACTTCCTGATATTATATGATCAAATATGTTTTTCCACATCATTTATTTCATACTATTTGATTTACACGTCACACCTCATTGAGTCATGTTTCTCCTGTTTGTGAGCAACAAGGTGAAATGAAATATAATAATACATAGTAATGATCTTAATTACAGAAACTATGATCAACCTATGATCAGAGTTGTGGTAGAATACAGACTGTGGAGTAAATGCACGATAAGCTTAACTCTCCTTTAGAGTCACTCAGTAACAATCGTAAAAGTTAAACCCATTCAAATAAGCAATGATAAAGATCAGTGTGATGTGACAGAGGCGTCAGAATAGAGGGGTTTTAAGTTCACCTAAATCTAGTTTAGGGGCTCCAAAACCCAAGGTCTAAATGCAACAGGATATAAATACATTGATTGGATGTTGAATTTAAATATATATTTATTTTTACCAGAAGAAGAACAGAATACAAATCTTGTTCTGGGTTTTATAATAAAGTTTAAAGTCCTACCTGAGCTCCACAGCAACAGGAACAACAGCAGCAGGTGATCCATGTCCCGTAGAGATAGATATGTACTTTATAGATAAACGTATACTTTATTATGTTGGAATAGTTTAGGTAGAGCGTCGTCTCTCTTCCGTCTCTCTGAACATCTCACATGCTGTCATTTCTTTATATCTGCGCACAGGAAGAGGTGCACCTGCTCTGGAACAATATCTGATCGTATTTATCTGATGTTTTCTTCCTGTGTGTTCCTGCCTGTGACTTAAGCTGCTCATAACCAATTGCCCCTTGCGGGATTATTAAAGTTGTTGATTGATTGATTGATCGTATATATATTTCTGATCATATATATATCTGATGGTATTTCTGAGGGTCCCATCAGGCCTCTCTGTCCCTCCCCACTCACACTGAGGCCTAAAGTCATGCTATTTTAAGAGGAATGATTGAACTGTACCTGAGTCATCAACAGGAGTATACAAACACGTATTTAAATTACATTTTGAGATAAACCAACATCCGCTCTGTTTAAAGCAAAAGGGGAAAGTGTTCATAATCCTGACCTTTCTGTAAAAGCCCCTTAAACGTACAAAACACTGATCATATAGTTAACAGGTTAAGAGCTAAACTAATGAAATGAATAACTGGAGTATTTCAAAGGACAGGATCTCACAGAGAGAGAGATGTAGGTTTCATACTTTGCTGAAGGGGAATGAATTTAAATACATGTTCTAATGTCCTATATTCTGGTTGTCCAGCAGTGAAGCACGTTCGTTGTGGTCGGTGACGACGGGGTTTACATTTCAGTTTGACTGCATGTGATTATGCACTGCTTCATTAATAATGAAACATGACATTTCTTCATTATTTTCATTGATTTATTTAATTTGTATGTTTTCTTTTGTTTATTGGTTTCTGTAATTACGTTTTGATGTATGGATGTTTATTATTTTTATGATTTAGGTTTTTGCTAAAATAATTTTACATATTGGACTGTTTTCGTAAAAATTATGTAAAGTGTAATAACATGTAAAAATGCTATTTTTATCATAAAAAAATTACTTCATGGAAGCATCGCATCGGTCCATGTCGGCGGCCCTTAAAGGCAATGTGAGCGTCCATTCGAATTGGATAACGGAGAATTGTACACCCGGAAGTAAACTATTCTCTTTACTGTCGATTGATTTTACAGTGATATCTGCACTACTCATCAACTCAAAAACACCAGATTATCCTTGTTAATTACACAACTTGATTGGTTTAAATTGTGTGCAATGCTTTTGTATTTTTCCCCTTCGATTCGGAGAAACAAATATTTTTTCGGAGTTTAGGATGGCAGAAGACACTACACTACCCAGAATCCTCAGCTATCATTTAGGACTACAGCATGTGCTTTGTTTGACAAACCCCGTGATTAGTTATCAAGCTCTGTGATTGGATGTTGGAGTGGCAGTGCGCGAAGTTTACACCGCGTCAAACAGCACTTTGAAATGGAATGAAACCCATCGACGGCACACTATCCAAATCAAGACTCAAACGTGACCGTGACCGTGAAGGGAAAAATACAAAAGCATTGAACACAATTTAAACCAATCAATGTTGTGTAATTAACAAGGATAATCTGGTGTTTTTGAGTTGATGAGTAGTGCAGATATCACTGTAAAATCAATCGACAGTAAAGAGAATAGTTACTTCCGGGTGTACAATTCTCCGTTATCCAATGGGAATGGACGCTCACATTGCCTTTAAGGGCCGCCGACATGGACCGATGCGGTGCTTCCATGAGCGTCAAATACCGCGGCCGATGGGAATACATTGCAATCAGTTGAAAGCTCTTTGCGTCCGTTTATGAATCTGAAGGAGCCTCGGCGCGTCCCAACTGCACGCCACGGGACCCTGACCAAGCGTCGCTCCTGGACGTTTAGGAGTGAGAGTGTGTTGGGAGTGTGGTACTGATGGAGGTCCTGCTGTGGGAAACTGCTTTTAATCTACAATCAGAAACCACACTACATTTATTTGATTTAAATCCCAATTCAAAACCTGGTTAGTGAGGAATCTGAAACTCTGAGACCATCTTCTGCTCCTGACAACCCTCTGCCTGGGTTTAACATGTTATTCTTGTTTTGTTTAATTTATTTAGTTTTAATGTTCTGTTTTTTTTATTTAGTTTTAAGTATTCCAGTACTGTATGTTGCATGTTTTTATTTGATTGTATTTACTTGTTTAACATGAAATGTGTTTTAGGTTGACTTTTAAAATCTGTCCAGGGACTACAGATCCAAAATAGCCTCTGGCACATTTACAGAAATGTGATCAAGCGCACTGTCCCTGTTACAGATAAATGAATAAATAAATGAATCTGCAATTAATGTTGTGTTTTATATATTTTAATTGTGTTGTTTTAATTATGTTTTTATGAATTTGTACTCTGTAAAATGTCTTGAAGTTTCATGAAAAGCACTCTATAAATAAAATGCATTATTCATTATTATTATTAAGGCCCCCCATTGCTCCCCAGGCAATATCTGCCCACGTCTCCCAGTACTAGGATGGGTTAAATGCAGAGGTTCCACTGTGTGCTGTGTGCATGTGTGTGAGAGCATTAAAGAGGGTTTCATCCTCCAGTTCTATATTGTCCTTATTTCCCCAGGTGGGTGGAGAGAGAGGTGTTACGAGGACAATAATAGGTGATTTTCCAGTCCTTGGATGGGTTTAGTTTGATGTTTGTCACCAAGATGTCAGGTTTTCCACCTCCTCTCTCCGTGTTGTCAGCAAATTTCTCGATGGTGTTGGAGCTGTGTGGCCACGTGTGAACAGGGAAAAGAGGAGAGGGCTGAGCACACCGCCCTGACGGGCACCGGACTCTGAGGAAAATATTCCTGGTGGCCAAACGGCGGTACTACAACTTCCGTATCAGTCCGTGACGTCACTGGGCCCAGAAAGACTTTCTCCCATTAGCCGCGTTCACACCGGAGTACTTTTCCCCGTACTTTTCGCGTTTAGTTCCGTTAGTACCCCTTATGTCGCGTTCACACCAAAAAGAGTACTTAGTTCCGGGAACTTTTACCCCCATTTTTAGTGCCTGCTGAGAGATGGTTTTATTAAATGTGCCAACTGCTAGGACTGTCTTAGGGAAGATAGAATTTAGATGCGCAGCTCCTCTGTCTTGGAATAGTCTGCAATTTAAATGGAAACTGAGCAATCTGGTGCCACTAAATGTTTTTAAAGCTCGGTTGGATGCTACTCAATCGGAAGCTGTTGGTACCTGTTCATGTGGATAGTTATGTAAACTGTAATCCCTGTAATGATGCTGTATGATGTCCTTTTTGTTGTTCTGTTTATGTTTTTATGTTTCATGTGGAACCTACTTGAGCAGGTCTCCCTTGAAAAAGAGATCAATTATCTCAATGGGATACACCTGGATAAATATAAGCTTGAAATTAAATGGTACTTTCCAGGGGGAAAAAAGTGCCCCAGTTGTGATTGGCTGGGCGAATTGCAAACCACGCCCCGTAAAACTCTGAAATGTTTTGTAGAGCCGCCATTTTATTATCCTGGCATTAGCATTATTAGCATTAGCATTCGCCCAGTGCACAAACGCAGAGAGACTAACTTATGGCAACACAAAGAAAACATGGGAGCGGTGGAGATGAGGAGGTGTCGGCGTTCTGGCGATTTACTCTGAAGGCTTCAGTAGAAGCTGCTGGGAGTCCCAGCAGCTTCTACTGAAGCCAGGCCCCAACTCCGGGGACTTCCGGCCGGGGACTCCGGGTGGCAGTATATGCCGTGAAGTGGTTTGCGGCCTGCCAGTAAACCCAAAGCAGAAGAAGACGAAGTGACGTCAGCGGCTCATTTGCGTAATCTTCCCTCAGAGAAAAGTACTCCGGTGTGAACGCGATTGGTACGAAGTGCACTGGGGTAATAAGTACCGGGGCACTAAGTGCCGGCACTAAGTACTGCAAAGTATGCGGTGTGAACGCGGCTATTGACTAACATGGAGAAAGAGACGTCTGTAAATCAGCGGATAATTAAAAAAAAACTAAATATTAATACTACCCAGTATGAACTATTTTAAAGCCATTATTAGAATCATTAGGTCCTTAGAGTTGTAAAATGCAATCAATGTTGAATCTAGATTTATTTTCTCTCTCCATTAATTCTACTGAGCTGAGAGCGGGAGATCGGGGCGGGGCTTATTGCTCAACTGCACATAGGGGGGACTTCTACTCTGACAGCAAGGCATGATGGGTAATCTGTGACGTTTTGCTCTCGAGAATGTCAGGCCATTTTGTCCTCATGAGCCAATGAGCAGCTCTCATAGGAATGAACGAGGCCTCCGACGCTGTATCCAGTTCTTATGAAACATCCATGGGCTGAGCACGCAGCCCTGAGGTTCTCCGGTTTTGAGGGTCAGGGTGGAGGATACAGGGGCGTTTCAAGACACTCTGGGGGGCTCAGGCAGAAAAGACCTGCCTGCTAGTAACATGGGGCCCCCTTTAGGGGGGTTCCCGACGTGTCATTACAGTGTCTTCTACGGGGCAAGAAATTAAAGGGGGTTCATGTGGTCGCTGCTGTGTACCAATGTTAACAGCTGTCTTTGGGGGCCCCCTTCCCAAGTAGCATAATTAACCTTTTAGGGGGGTTCTGTAGATGTCATTGCAGTGAGTTTTACATAGTCATTTCAATGTTGTCGTTGCTGTGGACCAATCTAAGCTTCGGGCCCTAGGCAGTTCCCTAGTTTGCCTACCCCATTGCAACGCCCTGGGAGGCTGTGAGCTCGTCCCTGAGCTTGATGACGAGCACAATGGGGTTGAAACTGAACTGTACCTGTGTTATTCATGTTTAATTATCTTTTGTATGAGTGTTTTTAAATGCCATTTTATAATAAGTTTCTGCTGCACTATTTCTTCATGCTCTTAATGTCTTTCATTTGTGTAAAGCACTTTGAATTGCCTTGTGTTGAAAGGTGCTGTATAAATAAACTTGCCTTGTCTTGTAGTCAACATCATTCTGAGGCATCTTTCATCCACTACGCTCCCAAACTGTGGAACAACGATAAAGAGGAAAACTCAGTGGACATTTTTAAACGCCAGCTATAAAAAAAAAAAACACTTTAAATGGTCTTTTAGTCTTTATTAATTACCTGCTTTTGTAGTGTTTTATTTATTTTATAGGTCTTTAAGAGTTTTATCTTATATTATTATTTATCAGTTTCAATAGCAGGGTTTTATATTGTTGCATGGACTCAGTCGTCTTGTGTCTTATCTGTCGGAGAGAAATCAGTATTTATGTGTATTCTCACACCTCTTCCCTCCTCCTGTCTCCTAACCTGTTACATGGTGCTGCATGTTACATGGTGCTGCATGTTACATGGTGCTGCATGTTACATGGTGCTGCATGTTTCTGTAAAGCTCTTCTGATCTGAGGGGATGTATTGTTGTTTCTTTCTAACTTGTGATGTTGTAAAGCACGTTGAGCTGCATGTGCTGTCTGCAAAGTGCTGTATCAATAAAGCTTTATTCTTCTTCTCACATGTGCATGGTCCATGTGGGAGACCTGTTATGCAAGCTGGCGATTATTGTTATTATCAGCGTGTGCCTTTCCACTTGTAGCCCTTTCAGCACACCCTGTGCAGCTAACCCCGTCACCTTCAACACTTCATCATGAATCTAAACTACTGACATGCCAACAACAAACATCAATGGCTCCTACAATACGCACAGGGCTTTTGTTGTGAAAGGGAGGAGAGGATCTAGTCTGTTTGCCGTCTTGGTTATATATGATTATTAATATAGACGCAACGTGTTGTTGCCTTTATTAGAGCTGAAGTCTCAGGGAAATGGACCTTGTTTTGGACAAATCTCCCCCGGTGTGTGAAGGCCTCTACAGAGAGTCTCTGTCACATGATCAGGGTTCTCTGTCGGTCTTCAGTTTGCACATTGGTTCAGTTCTATAGAAGGAGAAAGAGTTAGAGGACATGTTGAGGAAATTCTGAGTCTCTCTGTCTCTGTCTGTGTTGAACAGTCCATTAAAGATGATATTAAAGTATATATAATACTGTCTTTAACTTCTCTGACCTGCTTTTCTGAGGAACTGATGACGAAGATGCTGATGGTTTACAGATTACAGAAACTGTTGGTTTCCTGTTTCCATGACACCAGGCTGTCCTATCAGACGCTGTCAGAGTCAGATCAGATTAAACTTTAACACGAAGAAGTGCAGAAGAAATGCGTCATAATGAGTATTTAATTCTGTTAATTTAAGTATGTACACACACACACACACACACACACACACACACACACACACACACACACACACACACACACACACACACACACACACTCCTACACACACACACATACACACACATACACACACACACACACACACACACACACACACACATACACACACACACACACACACACACACACACACACACACACACACACGTATGAATGTATACGTGAATACAGCAGTAACCTGTGTATCCTTTCTAATACATGTAGATAGTGTTTCTAACTGAACGTGTAAAGAGTCTCTGATGTTCAGGCTGATATGAGGCTGCAGATGTTGAGCAATACGCTGCTTGCTCTTATCACTGGTTGTGTCATGTGACTTCAGTACAAATAAGGTTTTTAAAAACATTTCAAAGGTATATATATAATGACTCAATAAATAAAATATTTGTTTTGTTTCAGAATCAGAATACCTTTGTTAGTCCCACAGAGAGGACATGAACGTTGTTCCAGCAGAAAAGAGCCACAGACAGCTTCATGTTAACTAAAGCATGCATACCAAAATATTAAAGATACAACAATTATGATAAACAAAGTTACACAATTTACAAAATCCTGTAACAGTTCTGAGGATTTAGCAGCCAGGTATATATTGCACAGTTATTAACGGCATATATATATATATATATTGCACATAGTTGGTATTTAACAGCAAGGGGTGTTATAGTCTGAGTGTTTTAAAGCCATCCTCATTTTATTGAGCCGTCCTTTTCATCAGCAGTGTGAGATAAACACTCGACAGAATAAGAGACACATCAATGTTGATATCAGTATATTTAGTGTCTCTACTGGACATGTTTCCATGCTGTAATGATCAAAAAGGTTAATCAAATACATATTTAACTAAATATTTATTCTGTACAGTGTCAGTACTACAGGATGCTCTTCACATTTGTACATTTATATTTTAATATATAAACTTGGGATATCAGGTGTTCATATACGTACATATGAAATGTAGTGAAGTAAAAGTACAATATTAGACTTGGTTTTGTAGTTGTTACGTTATCCTGCAGACGGACGGAAGTAGTCTCACTAAAAAGCGACAGGTGTTTTCAGATCCCACGTCCGTCGCGTTGTTTGGATATTCTTCAAGTTGTAATGTGTCTTTCTATTGCTTACGCTTCAGCTGTCTACCAAGTTTCACAGAAATCAGTAGTTTACACATTACCCTGCAGACAGACGGAGGTAGTCTCATGAAAAACAACTGCTTTTAATCTGTCATTAATGTTGTGTTATATATTCTAAGTGTGTTGTTTTCATTCATTGTTACCGTGTAAAGTGTCTTTGAGTTTCAAGAAAAGCGCTCTATGAATAAAATGCATTATTATTATTATTATTGAATTAAGCTTTCCTAATGTTTGTCGTTGTATTTCAGAACTCTTATGAACTCAATTTAGCATTTATTGTTTTCAGCTGTAAACAAAGACAGATCTCATGGAGAGAACATATTTGCTCAAAGATAAATAAATCCTAATTTAACACATTTTATTTGGGTAAAAAAACACAAGAGACGTCAACATTAATTTCTTGTCAAAAAGGATTTTAATTGCAGTTTGACTTCCTCTCGTGAAATCAGCAGATTATTTTTAAATTTAAGTTTTTGTTTTATGTTCAGACAGGATGCACTTTCTGTTACAGGCTATTACAAACTGTATTTATATTCACACTGACACACAGAGATTACACTTAGAGAACCAGACTCTGATTCTCACTTTCACATCAGAACAGAACTAAAGTCATAGCTTTAGTTTTGTTATTCCTCCTCCTCCTCCTCCTCCTCCTCCTCCTCCTCCTCCTCCTCCTCCTCCTCCTCCTCCTCCTCCTCTTCCTCTCTCAGTATATTTTCTTTAATCAGAAGTCATCATCGTCGCAGATGTCGAGGTAAACGTTGAAGGCTTCTCGGTTGCAGTTTCCATCGGGGGTGAAGACGTACTTATGGAAGGTCCCGTCCACACATATGGCTGCAGGGAGACAAAGAACTCTTTAAATAACAATACATCATAAAACACTGTTTTTGAGCAACACTGAGGCCTTTCTCATTTCTCTAATTCCCCTCCTCGACTCCTCGACTCCTCGGTCCTCCGGTAGTGACCCGGAAATGGATTTCAGCGCGCCATGTTGAAAGACATCTAATTTCTCTAAATGCACATCGAGGATCGAGCGTCGATGAGGCTCTCTGGAGGAGCTATAACCGAGGATACACTGGTTTTCGACCTCCTCTCTCCGTGTTGTCAGCAAACTTCTCGATGGTGTTGGAGCTGTGTGGCCACGTGTGAACAGGGAAAAGAGGAGAGGGCTGAGCACACCGCCCTGAGGGGCGCCGAACTCTGAGGAAAATATTCCTGGTGGCCAAACGGCGGTACTACAACTTCCGTATCAGTCCGTGACGTCACTGGGCCCAGAAAGACTTTCTCCCATTAGCCGCGTTCACACCGGAGTACTTTTCCCCGTACTTTTCGCGTTTAGTTCCGTTAGTACCCCTTATGTCGCGTTCACACCAAAAAGAGTACTTAGTTCCGGAAACTTTTACCCCATTTTTAGTGCCTGCTGAGAGATGGTTTTATTAAATGTGCCAACTGCTAGGGCTGTCTTAGGGAAGATAGCATTTAGATGCGCAGCTCCTCTGTCTTGGAAGAGTCTGCAATTGAAATGGAAACTGAGCAATCTGGTGCCACTAAATGTTTTTAAAGCTCGGTTGGATGCTACTCAATCGGAAGCTGTTGGTACCTGTTCATGTGGATAGTTATGTAAATTGTAATCCCTGTAATGATGCTGTATGATGTCCTTTTTGTTGTTCTGTTTATGTTTCATGTGGAACCTACTTGAGCAGGTCTCCCTTGAAAAAGAGATCAATTATCTCAATGGGATACACCTGGATAAATAAAGGTTTGAAATGAAATGGTACTTTCCAGGGGGAAAAAAGGGCCCCAGTTCTGATTGGCTGGGCGAATTGTAAACCACGCCCCGTAAAACTCTGAAATGTTTTGTAGAGCCGCCATTTTATTATCCTGGCATTAGCATTATTAGCATTAGCATTCGCCCAGCGCACAAACGCAGAGAGACTAACTTATGGCAAACAAAAGAAAACATGGGAGCGGTGGAGATGAGGAGGTTTCGGCGTTCTGGCGATTTACTCGGAAGGCTTCAGTAGAAGCTGCTGGGAGTCCCAGCAGCTTCTACTGAAGCCTTCCCCAACTCCGGGGACTTCCGGCCGGGGACTTCGGGTGGCAGTATACGCCGTGAAGTGGTTTGCGGCCTGCCTGTAAACCCAAAGCAGAAGAAGACGAAGTGCACTGGGGTAATAAGTGCCGGGGCACTAAGAGCCGGCACTAAGTACTGCAAAGTATGCGGTGTGAACGCGGCTATTGACTAACATGGTGAAAGAGACATCTGTAAATCAGCGGATAATTTAAAAAAAACTAAATATTAATACTACCCAGTATGAACTATTTTAAAGCCATTATTAGAATCATTAGGTCCTTAGAGTTGTAAAATGCAATCAATGTTGAATCTAGATTTCAAATCAAATCAAATCAAATCAGGTTTGATTTATATAACACATTTAAAAGCGATTTTTGGTCGGGCCAAAGTGCTGTACATGTAATAAAAACACATTACTACAATCACAATAAACGACAATAAATTACAACATATATATCTTAAAAACAAAATAAAAATAAAACACACGGAAAAGTCAGGAGTCGTGCTACGCTCTAACTAGAAAGCCAGAGAGAAGAAATGTGTTTTTAGTTTAGATTTAAAAAAAAAAGATTTATTTTCTCTCTCCATTAATTCTACTGAGCTGAGAGCGGGAGATCGGGGCGGGGCTTACTGACAGGAGGCAGGGCTTAAGGGGAAACTCAACTGCACATACGGGGGGGACTTCTACTCTGACAGCAAGGCATGATGGGTAATCTGTGACGTTTTGCTCTCGAGAATGTCAGGCCATTTTGTCCTCATGAGCCAATGAGCAGCTCTCATAGGAATGAACGAGGCCTCCGACGCTGTATCCAGTTCTTATGAAACATCCATGGGCTGAGCACGCAGCCCTGAGGTTCTCCGGTTTTGAGGGTCAGGGTGGAGGATACAGGGGCGTTTCAAGACACTCTGGGGGGCTCAGGCAGAAAAGACCTGCCTGCTAGTAACATGGGGCCCCCTTTAGGGGGGTTCCCGACGTGTCATTACAGTGTCTTCTACGGGGCAAGAAATTAAAGGGGGTTTCATGTGGTCGCTGCTGTGTACCAATGTTAACAGCTGTCTTTGGGGGCCCCCTTCCCAAGTAGCAGAATTAACCTTTAGGGGGGTTCTGTAAATGTCATTGCAGTGAGTTTTACATAGTCATTTCAATGTTGTCGTTGCTGTGGACCAATCTAAGCTTCGGGCCCTAGACAGTTGCCTAGTTTGCCTACCCCATTGCAACGCCCCTGGGAGGCTGTGAGCTCGTCCCTGAGCTTGATGACGAGCACAATGGGGTTGAAACTGAACTGTACCTGTGTTATTCATGTTTAATATCTTTTGTATGAGTGTTTTTTAAATGCCATTTTATAATAAGTTTCTGCTGCACTATTTCTTCATGCTCTTAATGTCTTTCATTTGTGTAAAGCACTTTGAATTGCCTTGTGTTGAAAGGTGCTGTAAATAAACTTGCCTTGTCTTGTAGTCAACATCATTCTGAGGCATCTTTCATCCACTACGCTCCCAAACTGTGGAACAACGATAAAGAGGAAAACTCAGTGGACATTTTTAAACGCCAGCTATAAAAAAAAAAAAACACTTTAAATGGACTTTTAGTCTTTATTAATACTGTACTAATTAATACTAATACTGTCTTTAACTTTTCTGAGCTGCTTTTCTGAGGAACTGATGACGAAGATGCTGATGGTTTACAGATTACAGAAACTGTTGGTTCCTGTTTTCATGACACCAGGCTGTCCTATCAGACGCTGTCAGAGTCACACACACACACACACACACACACACACACACACACACACACACACACACACACACACACACACACACACACACACACACACACACACACACACAGAAATCAGTAGTTTACACATTACCCTGCAGACAGACGGAGGTAGTCTCATGAAAAACAACTGCTTTTAATCTGTCCTTAATGTTGTGTTATATATTCTAAGTGTGTTGTTTTCATTCATTGTTACCGTGTAAAGTGTCTTTGAGTTTCAAGAAAAGAGCTCTATGAATAAAATGCATTATTATTATTATTATTGAATTAAGCTTTCCTAATGTTTGTCGTTGTATTTCAGAACTCTTATGAACTCAATTTAGCATTTATTGTTTTCAGCTGTAAACAAAGACTGATCTCATGGAGAGAACATATTTGCTCAAAGATAAATAAATCCTAATTTAACACATTTTATTTGGGTAAAAAAACACAAGAGACGTCAACATTAATTTCTTATCAAAAAGGATTTTAATTGCAGTTTGACTTCCTCTCGTGAAATCAGCAGATTATTTTTAAATTTAAGTTTTTGTTTTATGTTCAGACAGGATGCACTTTCTGTTACAGGCTATTACAAACTGTATTTATATTCACACTGACACACAGAGATTACACTTAGAGAACCAGACTCTGATTCTCACTTTCACATCAGAACAGAACTAAAGTCATTTAGTCTTTGT
Organism: Trematomus loennbergii; assembly: GCA_012861695.1. Taxonomy (NCBI): domain Eukaryota; kingdom Metazoa; phylum Chordata; class Actinopteri; order Perciformes; family Nototheniidae; genus Trematomus; species Trematomus loennbergii. Next base: position 75,166 of record JAAOOA010000624.1, read on the forward strand.
TATTCTTCCTCCTCCTTCTCCTCCTCCTCTTCCTCTCTCAGTATATTTTCTTTAATCAGAAGTCATCATCGTCGCAGATGTCGAGGTAAACGTTGAAGGCTTCTCGGTTGCAGTTTCCATCGGGGGTGAAGACGTACTTATGGAAGGTCCCGTCCACACATATGGCTGCAGGGAGACTCTTTAAATAACAATACATCATAAAACACTGTTTTTGAGCAACACGAAGCCTTTCTCATTTCTCTACTTTCCCCTCCTCGACTCCTCGACTCCTCGACTCCTCGACTCCTCGACTCCTCGACTCCTCGGATCGAGCATCGAGGAGGCTCTCTGGAGGAGCTATAATCGAGGATACACTGATGGGTCCTCCACGGATGTATTTGCGGGAACAGTGATGTTTCAAAGAGTCGTGACGCACGGCCGGACTGATCTCAGCCAATCCCAGCTCTGCATGCATCCTCTGGATATTATTTTATTAACTGCTTTCATCAGACGCGATGTTTCCACTGAGAACAGCTGTGAGGTCCGTGCAGAAAGCAGAGCAGTGTGTATCATATATATCACTCAGTATAACAGGCCTACTCTCTTTATTTTAGTTTAGTAGATATCTACAAACAAAGAGTCCAGATGTTTCTAAAACCATTTAGTGCTTCACAAAATAAATGGGGATAAATCCAGTCTCTGATTGTGTTACGTTATTATGAGAGTGCTCTCATACTTGTTTGATTCTGAAATTGTATATATTATATATATAAATGTGTGTGTGTGTGTGTATATGTGTGTGTGTGTGTGTGTGTGTGTGTGTGTGTGTGTGTGTGTGTGTGTGTGTGTGTGTGTGTGTGTGTGTGTGTGTCCGCATCTGTAGCCTGTTATTGTCTCATTATACCGCACTGTGAATGAATCAAAGTAAAATATAAGTGGTCATGAACACATCTGTCCATCAGACAGAGGGCTGCTGTGCCTCCTGTCATCATTAATGGACGTCTCTTTAAAATGACCGCTCAGAGGAGAGGAGTTCTCATTTCTCTAACCGCCTGCTGCTTCCCCTCCTCTCTCCTCGGTTCCCCTCCTCTCTCCTCGGTTCCCCTCCTCTCTCCTCGGCTCCCCTCCTCTCTCCTCGGTTCCCCTCCTCTCTCCTCGGTTCCCCTCCTCTCTCCTCGTTCCCCTCCTCGACTCCTCGGTTCCCCTCCTCTCTCCTCGGTTCCCCTCCTCTCTCCTCGGTTCCCCTCCTCGACTCCTCGGTTCCCCTCCTCTCTCCTCGGTTCCCCTCCTCTCTCCTCGGTTCCCCTCCTCTCTCCTCGGTTCCCCTCCTCGACTCCTCGGTTCCCCTCCTCTCTCCTCGGTTCCCCTCCTCTCTCCTCGTTCCCTCCTCTCTCCTCGGTTCCCCTCCTCGACTCCTCGGTTCCCCTCCTCTCTCCTCGGTTCCCCTCCTCTCTCCTCGGTTCCCCTCCTCGACTCCTCGGTTCCCCTCCTCTCTCCTCGGTTCCCCTCCTCTCTCCTCGGTTCCCCTCCTCTCTCCTCGGTTCCCCTCCTCTCTCCTCGGTTCCCCTCCTCGACTCCTCCGCTCGCATCTCCTGTGGACGGGACTAAGTCTCGAGGATAGGAGTCGAGGAGGGGACTCTCAGAAACGAGACACGGCCTGAGTGTTTCTGTCTGTGTGGGGAAACACAACACACACACACACACACACACACACACACACACACACACACACACACACACACACACACACACACACACACACACACACACACACACACACACACACACACACACACACACACACACACACACACACGCAGCTGGATCCTGAGAGGACCGTTTGAAGGAAGCGTCTGGAAGCTTCACCTGTGGGAGGATTTTTATTTAAACTTCTTTTGTAAAAAACAAAAAAAGCAGCTGATCAAAAAGATATCGTTTGTACTGGATCTGAAACAAGTAGTTTAAAGGTGGGGTAGGTAAGTTTGAGAAAACCGGCTGGAGATACACTTGTTGTTATATTCCATGGAATGCTCTTAACATCCAGATAGCAATGAATATCTGAAGTGCTTTGACAACAAATCCATAAATAAATGTAATCTGTGGAAGCCGTAGTACTGTAAAAAGCACGACCAATCATCTGAGCCGGCCCGGCTAAAATAACTGGATGGCCTACCTGCCTGTCAGCCTTCCATCTGTGCACAAACTTATCTCGTGCCCTCATTGGTCATGTTCACGTTCGTGTGTGTTGGAGGAGGGGCTCTGTAAGGAAGTGGCAGATTTTCTCCGGTTGTGTATTTTCAAATTCTAGCGATCTCCAGCTGGTTTCTCAAACTTACCTACCCTACCTTTAATCTGAGAGTTAATAAACTGTTTGATTGTAAATGTTTAGGTAGGTAGGTAGGTAGGTAGGTAGGTAGGTAGGTAGGTAGGTAGGTAGGTAGGTAGGTAGGTAAATATGATATAAATGTATCCTCTCTGAACAAACAGGGGGGGTCATGCAGAGTAATTATTTGACTATATTATTTTTCATAAATACAACCAAAGATTAGCAGGTTAGACCCAGTACTAAAATCATTTTGTGTCTGGGTTGTAACAATAAATACATAATATGATATTGGGGGTCATGCAGAGTAATCATTATATCTGATATGATATATTATATGGCAAATTCAAAGAAAGTTTAAAGAAAACATTCCAACAAGAAGAAAACCATGAATAAATATCCACAGAGCTTTCTGGATTATTAAAGTCGTTTTATTGTTTTTTTGGTCACATAGTAGACGACGTGTGATACAACATTAAGCAAACGGATCATAGGAACGGCCATTTACTAAAAGACAAAAAAACTAAATATTTCTTCACAAAATGAAGCACAATTCTTAATAAATGAAATCAATGAACTTTTATGTAATAAACACAATTCCTGATTACAACACAATCTCAATACTTGGAAAATAGGAATCTTTTTTTATTTACAACACTAATTAAATGTCTTGCTGATTACCACACGGGGCAAAATACTTGTAAGTTAGGAGGATGTTTTAATGACTAAATCAGGCAAAAGTCTTATGGATTTAAGGAAAAGGGCAAAATACAAAAATGGGCAGAATTCTTAAAAAGCCCCCACAAACAATCACAACCACATAATATCAAAATGATTTACAACTCAATTAAAGCAAATCCTTAACGATATATAATAAGCGCAAATCTTGATTACAAAACTAAGCTCAGCAAATAGGACTTCATTTAATATAAAAAACATTTATTTTAACAAATTAAAATCAATTAAAACAAATTACTTCAAAGCAAAATTTCTTATGAAATAAAAAACATTTGTTAATTGCAAAAATGTCAAAATACTTCTGAAATCTTTAAACACGAAAATCGTTTTGTTTTTAATTTGTATTATAATAATTTTCTAGCAACATTTCTGGCTAAACTTCTCACACCATTTTATAAAACTGAGCTTTGAATGCTTGTTGAAATAAAAAAAGAAATAAAAAACACCAACTCTCGATGTGCTCAAATCCACCAGCAGGTGGCGCTGTAACACCTTTCTCCTGTTCTCTCTGGACTCATTGGCATCAGGTATTGCAATGCAGATTTCAGAGGATATTTGACTAGTTTGATTAAATATATAACATTATTCAGCCGGGGTTGCTGTGTCTTTGGTTTCAAACTGCACCGACTGCTTTGACTCTTCAAATTCAACCAAATGTGTGAGTTGTTAAAGATCTACGTCTTCAGAAGGAACCAATGGGCTTGGAGCTGACAGGAAGTCAGAAAAGACATATTGATGGTGTGTGTGTGTGTGTGTGTGTGTGTGTGTGTTGTGTGTGTGTGTGTGTGTGTGTGTGTGTGTGTGTGTGTGTGTGTGTGTGTGTGTGTGTGGTAACTTCTCAATTTTACTTTTTTGTATGCTGCTGCAACGCAAAAATGTCCCAAATGCAGAGTGCAGAGTGAAAAATAAATAAATAAAATACATTAAACAGGAGACAAGGCACTACTGCGGACTCTTATTTTGAAAACCCAGACCGGAAGTGTTGCTGTGTTTAGTTGTTATCTTTCAAACTGTCAACAGACAACGTGCTGTCAGTGAGCTCCGTCTGTTTCCCCTTGAAGTATTAAGCTGCTTTTAAACGGACTTTTTTTTAGAACACAGAGGTAAGTAGATTACACAGTAGTTTATCATAGGCAGTGTGCGAAAAAGCACACGTCCCACCGTCCGGGACGTGTTATTTACAATGTTGGACAAGTAGATCTTTCAATTGACTTGTCCGGCGGACAAGTGACGTTTTTAGCCCTCATTTATTGACAAATTATTGATAAACTCAGTTTACAAAAGGCAGAACTCATTCGCAAATTGTCCGTGTCCGCCATTGTTCGTTTAGAAATGTTAGTTTCGGTTCTGCTTGTCGATTCCTAAGGAAATGCATCTCGCCGCTTTCTGTACTGTTCTGTAGACGAGGGCGGGGCGGTGCGGGACGTGTAGCACAGTGGCAGGGTTGGGAAGCAAAACTCGGTTCCGAGTAGGAACAAATAACAATTGTGCAGTACCGGGATTAATAAGAGTTGTGAGGACAGGAGGCGAGGCCGAGCCCCGCGGACCGCAGCTCTCTCTCTCTGCTCCGGATCATCTGATCGCTGCAGTTCAGCGTCTCTCTCTCTCCCTCTCTCTTTCTACACACAGCGGACCCGCTGCCCGTTTAACAGCCTAATCTTTGTCAAACTTTCTTATGTTCTTTCTTTAAAGTGGGGTAGGTAAGTTTGAGAAACCGGCTCGAGATACACTTTTTGTTATATTCCATGGAATGCTCTTAACATCCCGATAGCAATGAATATCTTAAGTGCTTTGACAACAAATCCATACAAAAATGTCATCAGTGGAAGCTGTAGTACTGTAAAAAGCACGAACAATCATTTTAGCCGGCCCGGCTAAAATAACTGGATGGCCTACCTGCCTGTCAGCCTTCCATCTGTGCACAAACTTATCTCGTGCCCTAATTGGTCATGTGCGCGTTCGTGTGTGTTGGAGGAGGGGCTCTATAAGGAAGTGGCAGATTTTCTCCGGTTGTGTATTTTCAAATTCTAGCGATCTCGAGCCGGTTTCTCAAACTTACCTACCCCACCTTTAACACGTAATGAAGGTTATTAAGCGTTTTAGCTCCTACGTTGTTAATATTGACGCCATTTCCTTTATGAAGTAAAGCAGCCTCCCTGTCTGTGTCCTCGCGCTGTCCTCACATCCCCGACTCCTAAACTCGGAGGAGCACAGGGATGTCAGTATGTTTATGAAGCAGGGTATAGAAAATACATTATTGAAATGAAAATAGTATTTATTTACTTTTACAAACAGTGAGCAGCTGGGCAGCTGCAGCATGTGTATTGCAGGACATGTGTAAGCATGCAAGCGTCTTTGAGTTGTAGAAAAGCGCTAGGCCTATAGGCTATACATATAATGTATTATTATTATTATTATTAGGCCTATGTGTTGGACATGTGTGGTTGGACTCTGTCTCACAGGCAGGTTGCAGTGTAACATCAGAGGAGACTGGGCCAATTGTACATTTTCAAACTGCACCACATAGAACTAACTAAACAATGCAGAGATTATTTTTATATAATTTTATTCAATAACCGTAAGAAATTAAACAGTATGAAGTGATTTCTAAATAGGAATACAGATTTGACTTAATGTTTTCATAAATATGTTTTTCTCCCAGTTTGTCATGGGACTTATTTTTACCCTCTCAAAGAACCGAAAATAACCGGAATCGAAAAGCAGAACCGGAATCGTTAAAATCCAAACTATACCCAACCCTACGTATGTGTGATGCAGTAAAATCTTACCGCTCACTTACGTTAGCGGTGTCGTAAAAAACGTGGGAAAATGTCAAATACGTTGGCGAAGAAGAAGATTCCAGTGGCCCCAATTTTGTCCATTCTGGACAAGTGAAAAATGTATTCGGACAAGTAAATTGCCAAACTCACTTGTCCATGGACAAGTACTCTCTAAAAACTTTTCTCACACTGATAGGTCTAATGTTTACACGTGTTCACTGTGCTTTTTACGTGTAAATATCTAGTTTTAATGTGGGTTTTACGTGATGCTTTTGTCAGTTAACAACCTGCTGTTGTGATGGATAACGGTTTCTGTAGCTAAGTATGCTAAGCTAATCAAGTTAGCCACATTCACAATTAGCCAGATGTGTAAAGTAACTAAGTAAACATGTACTGAAGTACAATTTTGAGGTACTTGTACTTTACTTGAGCATTTCAGTTTTTGTGTTACTGTGTACCTCTGCTCCACTACAGTTCAGAGGTACATGGTGTGCTTATTACATGGCCACATTCTCAACAAAGTAATGATATGACTCCCAATATTAATTGAAATGCTTTTATGGATTTAGAAAATGATTTTATTGATTTAAAAAATAGTTGTATTGATTTAAATTGACATGCATCCGCTAAGGAAAATAGTCCGTTGTTACCGTTTGAAAAACGTAGCAACGGCAGGAAGGCGGAGCTTTTTGATTAGATTTGAAAACATTGTTGCTTGCTTTAAAAGTAGCACAATTCATTAAGTATCTAGATATCCCTGCCCTAATGCCAAAGGAACTGCACACTGAATATGTGTCGCCGTTTGATGTCTATGTCTGGACCGCTGCGTAAAAAGGAGGGTTTCTGCCCCGTTACTTCTCCGCTGTTTTCTTGTCGCTCTTGTCTTGTCAGTTAGAAAAGCAAACTGTATACAGTTTGCTTTTCGGCCAAACTGTATACAGTTAAATCGAACAGACTTGTTTGTGCAGATGTGAGCGTCCTTAACAACGGTCAATAAATCCTTGACAGCGGTCTGTCTGTTCTGGATTAACAACGTGTCACGTGTTCTGAATTGACCAATCAGAATCGAGTATTCAACTAAACCATGTAATAAATGATATACACCTGAACATCAGCAGGAGAGGACTCTTTAAAGTAGAGACACTATACTGATATACACCTGAACATCTTTTGTTACCAGATTACATTCAGTTGGTGTTTACCATGTGCTCTCTATTGGACAATATGAACTTCTGAAACTATTTTTATATTTGTATTTTTAATTGCATAACAATCAAACCATCCTATATCAGGTTATCATAAATAAAAAAAGGCACCTCTATAAAGCATATATATCAAATAATAGCAACATTGTCTGTTGGTCTGTTCTTTCTCCTCTGGAAGACCCCCAGGAACACCAGGAACACCAGTAAGGGTCCCAGTGCTGGATACTGGGGAAAGATCAGAGGCGCCTTCTACAGTCTGATGGGTGAGAACTTTTTTTCTTCTATGATTATTTGTTAAATGCCATGTGAATGGCATGTGCGTGTAGGGAACACTATACAAACTAAATATTAACAATTGTTATTGTGGGGGAAACTTCTGAAGCAATTGGAAACAGGACTATGGGCTCAGAACAGTCTCATAATTCACACATGCACACAGAAGGATTCACACTTGTATTTCCGGTTCCACACTTGTGTTCTATTTCATACTTACTGACCGCCAGAGGCGGTGCTTTAGCACTGGATATCTTCTGTCTCGCGCATGCGTAGGTCGAATATTTATATCAACAAAGTCACGTGTGACCCCGTATGACACCGGAAGGTATAAGTTCCGGTGCTGTCAACGGGCTCAGTCCTTTTTCATCTTCTCGCTGCGTAGGTTACTACTTATGAGTAGAAGCCAAGCTAAGCTTATTGAAAATTGGGATTCTAGCTCATCGCTACCTGTAGCCTTGCGATCGTTTGATCGGAGCTGCGGGCTAGAAAAAACGCTCGCCCTCCAAAGGCTGCGACGAGCTGTCCGTCCTCCCAAGGGAGAGGACCGCGGTGTTCACCGCCCGGACCCCAGGAGCTCCGGACCGGTAAAGAGGGACGCTCCTGCACACAGCCGGTGAGATCGCTACCAATTATTGCTGATTGTGCTATATCTATACTCTCAAACTAATGAGATAATTGTGTACAAATTAATCGCTAATTTGTTACTGTTACCTGTACTATCATCCAGTTAGCTGAGTACTCCCGGTGAAAGCTAACTTTCTACTGCACTAGTGAAGGGAGCGTCTCCGCCCTCCTTCTCACTACATACTTTTGGTTCTTTACCTGTACTATCATCCAGTTAGCTGAGTGCTCCCGCTGAAAGCTAACTGTTACGGCGTTAGTGAAGGGAGTGTCTCCGCCCCCCTCTCACTACATACAATTGTTTCTTTACCTTTTCTATCGTCCAGTTAAGCTGAGTGTTTTCGTTCAAGTTAACTGTTACGGCGCGAGTGAAGGGAGCGTCTCCGCCCCCCTCTCACCGCATACATTGTTTCTTTACCTTTTCTATCGTCCAGTTAAGCTGAGTGGTTTCATTCAAGCTAACTGTTACCGTGCTAGTGAAGGGAGCGTCTCCGCCCCCCTCTCACAGCTCACAATTAGTTCCTGTTCTATCCTCCAGTTAGCTGAGTACTCTCGCTCAAAGCTAACTTGCTACAGTGCTAGTGAGGGAGTGTCCTCGCTCCCCTCTCACAGCTCACAATTGGTTATTTTATTTAATCGTTTATTTGACAGGGACAATGCACTGTAATGAACACTTAAAACATTTAAAGGTGTCAAGCGTAACAGTGCCAGATTTAGCTTTGAGCTATTTTCCATTCCCTCACATAAAACATTAAGGAAATTACTTTTTACAAACAGGGTAAAAAAAAAGGGAAATATAGTGTAGCGACCCTGCATAGGGTGCTGGGTGTGTCACTCAAGCGTCCCCCGTCTCTCTGCCAATCACGGAGCTGCACAGTAATGCTGGTCGGTGTGCGGGCCTGTGGTTGGGGGAGCAGAGGGGGGAGGGCTGGGGTGTCGTGATGTTGACCCTGCTGGGAGTGGGAGTTAGGGAGTGGAGTAGAGAGTAATGACAAACCTGTAACCTGTAACCTGAGCTGGATTCTATAACCGTAAGCAAACAAAGGAGTTATTAAAGACAATCACTGGAAGCCTGTTTCCGACTCCCTATGTCGAACGTTACAATATATATATATATATACATGATATGCAAAGAGTGGCAACAACACATAAAGTGTTCCATCCTCCAGTTAACTGAGTGCTCTCGCTCAAAGCTAACTTGCTACAGCGCTAGTGAAGAGAGTGTCTTCTCCCCTCTCACAGCTCACAATTAGTTCCTGTTCTATCCTCCAGTTAGCTGAGTGCTCTCGCTCAAAGCTAACTTGCTATAGGCTAGTGAAGAGAGTGTCTTCGCTCCCCTTTTCACTGCACACAGTTGGTTCCTGTTCCATCCTCCAGTTAACTGAGTGCTCTCGCTCAAAGCTAACTTGCTACAGCGCTAGTGAAGAGAGTGAATCCGCTCCCCTCTCCTGCACACAGTTGGATGCCCGTTCCAGCCTTCAGTTAGCAGAGTGCTCTCGCTTAGGCTAACTCGCTACGGCGCTAGTGGAGAGAGTATTCCGCTCTCCTCTCACGGCATAAACCCATTAACTGACTTCATTTTTTCTCACTCCAGTTAGCAGAGTGCTCACGCTCAAGCTAACTACTATTGTGCTCACTCCCCTCCACGGCATATTTGTTTCCTGGCCAGTTATTTACAGGCAGCTGAGTGCTCTAGCTATCGCTAGGTCTAACGGCTCTAACACCTGTATGGCTCCTCTTTAACCAGAGGATGGCCATGACCTTTGCCCCTCTTGTCTTGGCCTCGAGCATCTGAGGGAGGGCCTTTCGGAGGACCCGTGCATGAATTGCACCATCATGCCTCGTGCGGTAAGAGCTGCCGAGGTTGAACTACTGACTGAGGGTGGCCTTCCCCCCGCACAGTCGACTCCAGCCCAACCTACCCATCCTAGGCGTTGGGCCGCAGAGGCTGCGGGTGCACCGCCCAAGAAGAGGACTAAGCCTGATAGGCTGTCCTCCAGGGTGGACCTACTCACTACTGAGCTAGCCCAGATGAGGTCACTCCTCTTGGCTCTCCATTCCCGAAACAGCGCCTGCCAGTGCGTTCTTTAGGCGCACTCCGGCACCCGCCACCCGCACTGTTCTCTCCCCTTGTGAGTATCTGAGGGAGTTACATGCATGCTGGAGGGACACTAAGGCTCTTTACAGTCTTACGTCCGATGGCCGAGCCTTGGTAGCCATGCAGGATGCGGCAAGAGTTGGCCTTGCGCCGGCTGTTGAGCCTACCATTGCTTCCCTCATAGTTTCCCCTGACGAAGCCCTGAGGTCGGAGGCCAGGTGCCCTCGACTCCAATGTCGGGTCACTGATGACCTGCTCACTAAGGTTTACGATGCAGCGGCGCGCATGGGCCGTGTAGGCACCTCATGCTCGCCCTCTCAGCTTCCCTGCAGCAGGATGCTCTTAGCGCTTCCTTAAATCAAGGGTACAAGCTTCAGTTCCGACGCTGGCCCCAGTCTTCAGCCGGGTCAAAATGACCACCATAAGCGACCCGGCAAAATAAATCGCCCTAAACCAGGAGCTGTCAGTCCTCCTTGCCAAGGGTGCAATCGAGCCTGTGGACCCCATCTCACAGCCCAGGCTTCTACGCGACCTACTTCCTGGTAAGGAAGAAAGGCGGTGGACTTCGCCCAATCCTCGATCTGAGGAGACTCAACAAGTTCCTAAGGATTTTACCTTTCCATGTGCTGAGCACAGCGGACGTTCTTCGTACCGTGGCCAGGGGGAATGGTTCACGTCCGTCGACTTGAAGGACGCTTATTGTCATGTGCCTATTGTGCCTCATCACAGGCAGTTTCTTCGCTTTGCCTTCAGAGGTCGTCATTTCCAGTTCAGGGTGCTCCCATTTGGACTCTCCCTCTCTTGGACGACTGGTTAATCTGTGCACCATCCCGGTTACAGACGATCCAGGACACGGCTCTCCTTCTCTCTCATGTCGCCCGGCTAGGCCTCAAGGTGAACATGGAGAGGAGTTGTCGGAACCCCTCTCAGAGCCTAACCTTCATTGGGGTGGCTCTGGACACAGTCACTCAACCAGCGAAAACAGTGTTCTCGCCCCCACTCCTGGTAGACGTGATGCTTTATTCTAGCAGCAGCCGACTGGATAAACCGTCCTGCTAAAACTTCTTGTTTTTTCCAGCTAGGTGAAGGCAGTGCTCTCGCTCCCGCTCCCTCTGCTGGTAACATGGGTGTAGTTACATCCCTTTTGTGTTCGGCGAGTAGGAGCGTTGCTCTACTCTTTCCGTTCAGCAGGTAGCTGGTGAAGGCTGTGTTGTCGCACCCCGCTCCCGCCTACGCTGCATCTGGCATTCGTTATTAACTCAACCAGTGAGGGCGGTGTTCTCGCCCCCGCTCCTGATAGACGCGCTGCTTCATTCTAGCAGCAGCTGCCTGGCTAGGCTGTCCTGTTAAACTTCCTTGTTTAACCCAGCTAGGTGCGGGCCTGTCCATCTGCTGCACAGACTCTGCTGTGGGACGCCTTGGCGTCTCCCCAACAGGAAGGACCTCTTGTCTCAGTTGGAGGGTCGGATGTGGCACCCCGACCCCTGCCACCTCCAGCTGTGGGTCTGGCCACTGGGCCCGACCCACTGCTGAGCGACTGCATAGAGTCTGTCAGGAAGACTATTCTCAAATGCTAGGGCACAACCTACTCGTAGGCAGTACGAAAACAGGTGGAAACTGTTTTTTTGACTGGTGCCAAGGGCGAAATGAGGACCCAGCATATTGCTCGGTACCTACGACCCTTGAGTTCCTTCAGTCCCTCCTGGACGACGGCCGGTGTCCCGCTACCGTCAGGGTGTATGTGGCTGCTATATCAGCTCAACACGTAAGGGCTGACAACAGCACAGTGGGGAGCCATAGGCTGGTATCCCTCTTTTTAAAGGGGAGCTCTGAGGCTTCGCCCCCCGAATATCCCAAGGGCCCCTACATGGGACCTGCCCTTGGTGCTGGATGCCCTATGCTTGCCTCCTGTTGAACCTTTGTTACAGGCAGAACTGAAGTGGCTCTCAGCTAAGACTGCTTTCCCTCTTGCCATCACCTCAGCAAAACGTGTAAGCGAGCTTCAGGCCTTGTCTGTGAACAGCTCGTGTCTGAGGTGGAACTCAGATGGCTCAGGTGTCACCTTATGGCCGAACACAGCGTTCCTCCCTAAGGTGCTGGCACGCTCTCATTTTAATCGGCCTATCCAGCTGGCACGGTTTGACCCCCCATCAGGAGAGGGGGAAGAGAGGTCGAGACTCCTATGCCCGGTGCGGGCCCTTAGAGCTTATGTCCAGACTACCGCTGACATGCGTCAGTCTGAGCAGCTCTTTGTGTGTTACGGTGGTCCTAGAGGGGCTGTGCGCTCTCAAAACAGCGCTTGTCCCACTGGATCGTGGACGTCATTGCCCAGGCATACAAGGCGAATGACCGTCCCTTGCCACCTAGAGTAAAGTGCCACTCTACCAGGAGTGTCTCCACATCATGGGCGACCTGGAGAGGTGTGCCCCTGGAGGACATATGTGCTGCGGCCACATGGGCATCTCCGAGCACATTCGCCAGATATTACAGGTGAATGTTGCCGCCCCTCACCCGCTGGGTGTGGTCCTCCTGCAGAGTCCGTCTAGGCCATCCTTATAGGTGAGTATTCAGACTTCCTCGTGACTCTGTTGATATAGGTCATCCAGTGCTAAAGCACCGCCTCTGGCGGTCAGTAAGTATGAAATAGAACGATAGTTACGTATGTAACTACGGTTCTATGAATACTGGATGACCGCCAGAGTTCTTGGTCACTCGGAATTTCGTGTTTCTGCGAGAAGATTCCATAGGACTGAGCCCGTTGACAGCACCGGAACTTATACCTTCCGGTGTCATACGGGGTCACACGTGACTTTGTTGATATAAATATTCGACCTACGCATGCGCGAGACAGAAGATATCCAGTGCTAAAGCACCGCCTCTGGCGGTCATCCAGTATTCATAGAACCGTAGTTACATACGTAACTATCGTTTTTCAATGCTCACACAAATGTGTTCCGTTTCATATACATGTAAATAAAATCTAAATACAGAAAAAAGTTTTACATATGTATTTTTGATCCACACATTTGTTTTCCGTTTAAAACCTCTGAACCTGCAAACACAACCCGCTCTCTGTGCATGGATCGCTGTGCATTCGTGTGTGGGTTTTTTGAGACTCCCCTGACGGTCACCCGATTCGTACTTGTAATTTTTTCTATCTATAGCCAATCAGATGTCTCCTCCATTCTAAGCCAATCACATGAGCGCGCCCCCACGAGGGTATGATTTATTGCGTTCATGACGTAGCGCTTCATATACGCATTTTGCGCTGTCCGGGTTAGGGTAAAATGCGTAGCATGAAGCGCTACGTCATGAACGCAATAAATGGCTATACAGGGTAGAGATTAAAAACAAATCAAATACAATCATTTAAATATCTATATATGTTAAAAACAGGTGAATACCCTCAGGTGAGTGACTGTACCCAGCTGTCATAGTAGAGAAGTAAAAAATAGACCATGATATTTAAAAAAAAAAATGAATTATTGCGTAACAATATTGTGTGTGTGTGTGTGTGTGTGTGTGTGTGTGTGTGTGTGTGTGTGTGTGTGTGTGTGGTGTGTGTGTGTGTGTGTGTGTGTGTGTGTGTGTGTGTGTGTGTGTGTGTGTGTGTGTGTGTGTGTGTGTGTGTGTGGTGTGTGTGTGTGGGTGTGTTGTGTGTGTGTGTGTGGTGGTGTGTGTGTGTGTGTTGTGTGTTGGGTGTGTGTGTTGTGTGTGTGTGTGGTGTGTGTGTGTGTGTGTGTGTGGTGTGTGTGTGTGTGTGTGTGTGTGTGTGTGTGTGTGTGTGTGTGTGTGTGTGTGTGTGTGTGTGTGTGTGTGTGTGTGTGTGTGTGTACGTTCACTCTGTGCGTGTGACTCGGCTCCAGGTGATTAAAACCCTGCACATTATTTCCTCTCCTCTGTTTTCCCGCAACAGCTTCAGTTAGAGGCCTCATGAAGAAGGCCTTCGCTCTGCACCTCCTCTTCCTCATCGCACTTCTGGGTAAGTTACAAGCATATTTAATTCAATGTCTTTTTCCCGCAGCAGCTTCAGTTAGAGGCCGCATGAAGAAGGCCTTCGCTCTCCTCCTCCTCTTCCTCATCGCACTTCTGTGTAAGTCACAAACACATTTAATTCAATGTCTTTTTGCACATTTTACAATCACAATTAGGAGACTCTCCACTGCCACCTAGTGGTCAGTTATGATGCTTAAAGTGTTCATGTTTCCTGTCAAAAAGAGAAGATTTAAAGGAGAGGTGTCATGGCCATTTCCACTGATCATAATTCCATTGTTGAGGTCTACTAGAATAGATTTATATTGTGCATGTTTCCAAACTCACATTGGAATGGGTCCTCAGAGAGAATGGGTCCGTAGAGAGAATGGGTCCGTAGAGAGAATGGGTCCGCAGAGAGAATGGGTCTGTAGAGAGAATGGGTCTGCAGAGAGAATGGGTCTGTAGAGAGAATGGGTCTGCAGAGAGAATGGGTCCGTAGAGAGAATGGGTCTGCAGAGAGAATGGGTCCGTAGAGAGAATGGGTCCGCAGAGAGAATGGGTCTGTAGAGAGAATGGGTCTGTAGAGAGAATGGGTCTGTAGAGAGAATGGGTCTGTAGAGAGAACGGGTCCGTAGAGAGAATGGGTCTGCAGAGAGAATGGGTCCGTAGAGAGAATGGGTCTGCAGAGAGAATGGGTCTGTAGAGAGAATGGGTCTGTAGAGAGAATGGGTCTGCAGAGAGAATGGGTCCGTAGAGAGAATGGGTCCGTAGAGAGAATGGGTCCGCAGAGAGAATGGGTCAATGGGTCTGCAGAGAGAATTTCACCACGATCCCAACTGTCTGTTATCAGCCTGCAGCCAGGGAGGAGAAATCAGTTCATATCAATTATATTTAATGCACAAGATCGTTCCATTTACAGCCCGTTATGTGACCATTTGAACCAGTGCTTTGTCATTTGGTTAATTAGTGTTACTCCTATTATAAGTTGTAAGAAGGAATCTTTCTTTTGCACTTCTTCTGCTCCTGTCTTTTCAAGAAGTAGGATCTGTTTTGAGAAATACCACAAAAAAACACAAAAATAACTGACTATATTTTGCCTTTTCTCCAGCGTGGTGTAATTCCTCGTGTTCCCTCCAGGTGTTTGGCTCCGCCTCCCTCTGTTGACCCCCCTCGTCTCCCGTATGGCCGTCACTCCTCCTCTTCATCAACCCAACTCCATACAGCCTGCTCATGTGGTGGTAGGGCGGATCATGTGTGTGTGTGTGTGTGTGTGTGTGTGTAACTGCTGTATTTGAGTGTAAGATCAAGCTGAAAACTTAACCGATGACAAGAAGCCAGTGTTCAAACTAAATAACCCAAATGTTGCTTTGATCTATTTCCTGATGACAAACATGTATTTATTTGAGGGTTGCTGTATGTAGCATTTTGAAAGGTGTGGCTAACTTGAAGCTAACGTTTGATTCTTGCTCTGAGGTTTGATATTCATGATTAAATGCACTTAATGTAACTTTTAACCTAAGCTTTAGTAACGTCTATGGGTAAGAAGCGCTCGGTTTCTTCGACAGTTTCATTTAAAGCATTTTTTTTTGTATTCCTTTAGGATCCAGCCCTCGTGTCCGCGGCTGTGGAGGAGTGGATACAGCATCTTCTGGTATAAAAACACACATTCTGACCATTACAATGAATAAGAAAAACATATGTATGTGAAGAATATTGCCTTGATGTGCTTTTATTCTCTAGGATCCATCTGTGGTCTCGGCTGCCGTGGAAGAAAAGATTCAACGTCTTCTGGTGAGTCAGAAATACTTTATTCCTCCTATTTAGACACGGCAAAGACACAGTGCAGATAAAAGACAGAGTAAACAACAAGTTGACTAACATTTTAAACAAAAAGAAGCAAGATTAAATAATATAAGTACGCATCTACAGTAGAAATAAGTAAGTACCAGCTTTATAAAGTGAGTTAAGTTGCTGTAATACATTTTAAAGGAGCATATATATTGGTCTTTTCCTCTAGGATCCAGCTGTAGTGTCGGCTGCTGTCGAGGCGAAGATGCAACGTCTCCTGGTAAATCACAGATCCTCTGGAAATGATTAAAACATCATGAACTACTTATTTTGGGGTTGTTTACACGAACATGGGAGTCTTTTTGTATCTCAACATTATTAAGTGTGTGGCTTCCTTCCTCGCTTTCTATCTAAGCCACTTAGATGCCTTAAACAGATATTTCTCTCTATCTGTCTGTCTATCCATCTATCTATCTATCTATCTATCTATCTATCCATCCATCCATCCATCCATCACATCCATCCATCCATCCATCCATCCATCCATCCATCCATCCATCCATCCATCCATCCCTGTGTGTGTGTGTGTGTGTGTGCAGGTGCAGGTGCAGGCCCTGGAGAAGTGGCTCAGCGGCCGCATCAAGGTGGGAGGAGGAAGAGGCATTTTCAAAACTATCTAGTGTTTATATTCAAGAAATGTATACAAAGAAAAGAAGGAAAGAAGGAAAAGAAGCCATTATTTCCAAGTAAATGCTCTGCCTTTGTCTGCACATATTAACGGTATTTACTGTGACTCAGGACCTGGCGTCGCTCCGCCTCACAGGAAGCTGCTCAGACTGTGGACGACCCGACGCAGACAAAATGGCCGACTTCGCTCTGGAGACTCATGGTCAGTGACATCAGACAACTTTGTTTTATTATAAAACTTAAAGGGGACCTATCATGCAAAATGCACCTTTGTACGTCTTTTCTACATGAATATGTGTCCCCGGTGTTCCAGGGAACTCACCAAGTGTCAGAAAACACAACCCTCTCTATTTTCCTCCATACCCAAATCTCTAAAAACGGGGCTGCAACGGATCTGATAAAAACTGATCCAGATTTGAAAATAGTCTGACATCAGTGACGAGGAGCTCCGCCTATATGGCCAACTCTCCACCTATCAGGGGAATGAGAGGTTGCCGTGGCATGGTAACAGCATGGTAACAGCATGGTAACAGCATGGTAACAGCATGGTAACATGACGCTCGTAACTCGGCCCCCTCCTTTGCAGGGGGGCGTGGTCAGCTGCAGCGAATGCAAAGACAGGCTGGAGGAGAGCAAAATAGAGCGAAATGAGGCATGGCTAAAATGCATGATCTGTTTGGTATTTTGAAAAAGAAAACGTATAAATATACCTTATATAGGTATGGCCCTACAATATATCATTCAAATATAGCATGATAGGTCCACTTTAATTATCTCTGAGAGCTTCTTACAATTCAGGCAACAATCACAGCTAACGTGTGTGTGTGTGTGTGTGTGTGTGGTGTGTGTGTGTGTGTGTGTGTGTGTGTGTGTGTGTGTGTGTGGTGTGTGTGTGTGTGTGTGTGTGTGTGTGTGTGTGTGTGTGTGTGTGTGTGTGTGTGTGTGTGGTGTGTGTGTGTGTGTGTGTGGTGTGTGTGTGGTGTGTGTGTGTGTGTGTGTGTGTGTGTGTGTGTGTGTGTGTGTGTGTGTGTGTGTGTGTGTGTGTGTGTGTGTGTGTGTGTGTGTGTGTGTGTGTGTGTGTGTAGGAGCACGTGTGATCAGCACCAGGTGTTCTGAGACCTATTACAGCTCAGCCGATTTCCCTCTGTTTGGTTTCCGTCGGTGTGGTTTCCTTCTGTTTGGTTTCCTTCTGTTTGGTTTCCCTCTGTTGTGTTTCCGTCGTGTTGGTGTCCTGTTGGTTTCCATCTGTTTGGTTTCCATCTGTTTGGTGTCCTTCTGTTTGGTTTCCATCTGTTTGTTTTCCTTCTGTTTGGTTTCCTTCTGTTTGGTTTCCTTCTGTTTGGTTTCCATCTGTTTGGTTTCCTTCTGTTTGCTTTCCCTGTGTTGGTTTCCCTCTGTTTGGTTTCCGTCAGTTTGGTTTCCTTCTGTTTGGTTTCCCTCTGTTTGGTTTCCGTCGGTTTGGTTTCCTTCTGTTTGGTTTCCTTCTGTTTGCTTTCCTTCTGTTTGTTTTCCCTCGCTGGTATCCATCAGAGAGCCCAAGCATCGTCATCCAGGTATCTCACATTTACCTCCTCTAATAGTTTCTAACATTTACCTCCACTAACCTTTCTTCTCAGTAAGATAAAACCCTCCTCTCTCCTCGTTTCTCCCAGGGTTCCCCGGTGCTGTTGGCGGGTAAATGTTGGCCGTTTCACGGTGCGCAGGGCACGCTCCTGATCTCCCTCTCTCACCCCATCACCGTGAGTCACGTGACCCTCGACCACATCCCCCGATACAACTCTCCCACCGGACGCATCGACTCCGCCCCCGAGACCTCCAGGTCTACGTGAGTCACCCCAGAGAATATTGTCGTGTCAAATAATCATTTAAAACATATACTCTTATTGTCTTCTTTTTTTACACTGTTAAATTGTATGTTTAGTCTTGTATGTGTTTAACAGAGACATCTGTTAAGGATTTACATATCAGCAAGGCAAAGGAAGAGTAAAAGGTGGATTTGCAAATGGTTAAAGACAAGGGGGTCTTATGGTTTAATGGTGGGATGTTTAGAGGATGTCTAAGAGAATTGAAGGGTGGGACCAGTTGGATATTCTCTACTATTCTGGTTTGACTGTCAGTGGCGAGCCGTGACTTTTATACCTAGGCCCTCTAACCCCCCCCATTTTGAAGGCGAGTTTACGCTGTTGACAGGAAGTTGTTGTTGCTATGGAAACAAGAAAAGCTTCACAGCGGAACTTGTCATAAAGTCCGCGATAATAAAACCCACCCATTTAGAGGGAAGATATGATTGGTCAATTGTACTGTCATTTGACATTACTCTCTCGTTGAGTTTCTATAGCGGGCCCTCTGTGAATTCACAGCAGGACCAATCAGCTCCTGTCTTCACCTCGCAGAGACGAGCTGCTTTCATTTAACCCTTCACATTCAAACTGAAACTGAATAGGCAGATTCGAAGGATTTATTTCTTTGGAAATGTTATTTTAAATACAATTAAATCAAGTTATTTTGGTAAAACTAATGAAAAATATAACAAAAAGAATATATTAAAAATTGTTTTTAATATTATTATTTTGTAGAATATCTTAGGCCCTCAGAGTGGCCCTCTCTCAGGGCCCTCTAGGGCCACTCTGAGGGCTCGCCACTGGTGACTGTAAGCTGTGTGCAGAACTTCTTTATCCTCTGAGGATGAATTTGCTCTGTTCCTACATTCGATTTCACTTGTATATTGACTTTCTTTATTACTTTATTAAATATAACATGAATAATTTCCTCCGCAAATATCAGCCAAACAACAGCTGTCACTTAATCCATGTCCACGCACTGTTTATCAGGCTTTTTGGTTTGTTTTGGGACACTAGCTACAGAGACCTTTACATCAGTTTGTCACCCTCTGTATTTGATCTGTGTGTCCCAGGGCATGAGGGAGGAGTCAGAGGAAGGCTCTCTGCTCGGGACCTTCACCTACGATGAGAACGGAGAATCTAGGCAGACGTTCAAACTGCCCGTGAGTTCAGACTGAGGAATATCGATGTTAAAATGACTTGCATTGTGAACAGGCTAGTCATTAGATTAGATTCACTATTGATCTGTAATTGCAGCCTGTTTACAAGACATTGAGTTCAAAATAAACTAAAAGCATTAACAGTGAATACAGAAGAAAGATGAATATCTATAGAATAACAAATCAGAAAGAAAAATGTAATGTCATTTCTGTTTTATTTATCTCTTACATTTCCCTTATTCCCTCCCTCCTCCTCTCCCTCCTCCTCCTCTCCCTCCTCCTCCTCTCCCTCCTCCTCTCAGATCTCCAGTGTTGTCTACAGACTGGTGGAGTTGCGTGTACTCAGTAATTGGGGTAACGTTGACTTCACGTGTCTTTATCGTTTCCGTGTTCACGGACAGATCTGGTTGTGGTGAGACTACACAGCAGGAAGTACATCTCGGGTGTACCATGTTTTAATAAATGTAATAATGAAGTATGGAGAGGTGCGTTCAGGACCAAATGCTACTGAGAAGGTGTCTAGTGTTGCGTTAGAGAGTGTGTTTTAAGTGCCACAGAATCATTTTATAACGTTTGTTTTTCATATGAATTATTACTATGTATCAGCTAATGAGAGGTGCAGGGATGTCGTATTCCCATGTTGGTCCCTGAAGGCAGCATCTCCTGGTCCAATGGGATTCCTCTATGTGATTTTGGATTATTGCAGAAAATAATCTCTGTTTCAAACAAACGTTTATGATTCTTACACGTTTTGTTTCTGAAGTAAATTGCTAATGCTAAAGGAGGCTAACGTTGAGCTATAGAGAGGCGAAGTCACGCCCACTTACTTCCGGGTAATGGGACCTTATTTCGGAAAAATTATGCATTGAAGTCAATGGGGAGAGAAAGATTATCTTTCGATCCCGTTTGAATTGTTCCATGAATTACACATATGATGTTTGTCAATCTTAAATAATCATTTCCATGTCAAAAAAGTCACAGTTTGTCTTAAAACTGTTGAAATATAAGACTTTGAAAAATACGCAACTAGAAAGACTACAAATCCCAGATCCCAGAATCCTCGCGTAATTGATGTCATAGTTGATTTATTCCTTCCACTAAATATAAGAGATAGCTAAAATAAATGTACTTACTTACTTGAACAAGATGCCTGTGTGCTTTGTACCAGGTTGTTATCATTCCAGTAATAATACCTCTTGCTCATTCTTTCACTTCCCGTCTGATAAAAGGGCCAGGAGTCGCTGGATCAAACACATCAGGTAAAATACATATTGTGCATGGAACATAGTCAAGTTAGCTACCTAGCTAGTAGCAAGCACGTTAGTTAGCCTTGCCATTTTTTATTAGCCTTAACATGAAGTAACATAAGTAAACCAAAATGTTCAACAGTAAGAGTAGTCATGATGGTAAGTATTTTGTGAAACCTTTGAAGAGTACTGTCACACCGGTTTAAGCCCGGGTACACCCTCCACTGGGGTCCCAGGGGCTGATGCTAATGTAGGCTAACGTGATCTTTTTCTACTTCATGCTATCTGCACAAATGGTTAACATTGAACATTAAAAAGATCAGGCAGTTCAGGGAGAGTCGCAGGCAGGCAGGCAGCTTTGCATGACATTCTTCTGGACGTGTTTCATTGTGATGATAGTGAGGGTGAGTCAGTCTGTTTTTTGGCAAGACAGTAGTTGAGTGATTACTGAGAGAAAATTATTCTAAGTGTTTCAAGTAGAGATGGGCGAGTCCTGATTCATCCGGATCATTAACCCGGATCCTAGAAATGAGCTGGTCGTGACGAGTCTCCCCTCTCCATTAACCCGAGTCCTTGAGTCCCACACTTGGTGTGACGTACAAATTAAAACTATAAATTGCGTCACTCGCTACTCTCTTTATAACATGTAAAATCACATTACAACGTACCCCAGTCCATCTACCCTTTAGCAAGTATGATAGCTGCCAGAAGTGATCGTTTGGCTCAGAGGATTTCTACGGTCTTGGTGATGCTGACTCATATGACTCAAATGACTCGTATGATCCGGATCTCTTCAATGACTGACTCAGAAGACCCTGAGTCCGTAAAAGGATCCGGATTTGCCATCTCTAGTTTCAAGTGTTGTTACTTTAAAGTGTTGTTACTGACCTTTTTCTCTTTTCTTTTCTTTGCCTCACCTGTAACTCTGCTGAGACATTGAGGAACATGCACACTGGACTGACCTGCTCTGGCAACCTGATTTCCACTGTACGTATTTGGTTATGGTATATTATTTATATACATCAAAGGCACAATGCACCCCCCAGAGCTGCACCCCACATAGACACACATGTATTGAGTGTGATATTTTGCATAAGTCATGTGAAATCATCTTTACACACTTGAAAACTGTAAGAGCAGCAATTTTTTTTGAAAATTAAATGTTTAATATCCGATAATAAAGTTGATCTGTTTTCTTTATTCTTCTCTCTTCCCAGCTCCATCCATCACCATTCTCTGTTCCTGCAGGTCCTGCTTGCTAATCAATGCTCATATTTTTTACACAATTACAAATAAACTCAATTCATTGTATGACATGAAGTTGTGCTTCATTCTGAGTCGACAACCAATATTTGTGTTTCCAACATTCATTGATGTTGAAATGGTATTACATGGCAGTCAATATATGAAATAAAAACATTTAAATGTACTTTTTATACATTTATTTTGGGTTGGTGGTGGCCCTGGACTTAGGCACTTAGTTAGTTGCCCCCGTTTTGCTCCAGGGGGACTGTCCCTGAAATGAGTTAAATGTAAGTCGCTCTGGATAAACACATAAATAAATAAGCACATACATAAATAAATTCATTCTGCCTTCAACTGCAAAATGATTGTGGACTGCACCGACATCCATGTAGCTGCCCCCCAGTAAGATGAACCAAGCAACGTTGACATACTCAACATACAGCTGTGCTCTTAAGTTTACATGCATCATTTGTGAAATATTGGTAATTTTTTTGAAAGAATGACAGAAAACTTCTTTTATTTAGGAACAGTGTTCAGGTGAAGCCATTTATCACTACATATATGTGTCACACATAAAAAGGCCTAACACACTGTGTTTGGCCTTTTAAGAGCTCTGTCTTACTTCCTCGCTCTTGGTCCTCTTCTACCTGGAAATAAAGACAACCAAAACACACACAAGCTGAATGTTAAAAGTGCTTCACAAGATAAATAGAAGAGTGCAGACTGTTAAAACTATGGGTAGGGGGACTATTTGGCAGGTTTAAATTATTATTAGTAATTCATTATATAATAATTTTCTCACTGTAGACGAGCAGACAGGGAGCCAGATGAAGAATATGCAGCTGCCATTTTCCACATGGAAAAGAGAAAGGGCCATGTTTATTTGAGTGGACAAAAAAGAAAGTGAGCTTACCTGTAAATCAGTCCACCGACCACGGCTACAGCAAAGGGCCCGAGTCTGCAGGCACCAACCCCGAACCTTATTTTAGCAGATAAGGGATTTTTGATTTCAGACATTGTGCCTGAGGGTGTAATTGTCAACATTCCCCTTTCCTAATGTGGCAGTAGCCGCAGAGGGGAGGGTAGGTGAATGTATTTGTTCAAGTTGGTTTGATTACACCAGGCATCCTCAAAGTCCGGACTCCGGTCCGGATCCGGACCGAACCACAACTGTCTCTGGACTCTGAGCAAATTATACTTTTCATATGTATTATCTGCGAGACATCGCCACAACGCAACGAGTCAAAATTCTCCGCTATGTCCACTGCAAACAGCGCTCTGCATGTCCGACTGTTCCGCTGTCTGTGTGTGTCTGACAACGCATTGGTCCAATCACATTCAGCATCCGTCAGCGCTTTTTCCCCCCACCAACAGTCTGCGAATCAGAGGCACAGTAGGGCGGGTCTTCACGGAATGCGGGTGGGAAAAATGTGTGTGTGTTTAAAAAAAAAAAGTCAGAGCAAGAGTTAACAGCTCACCTAGTTGCATCTGTACTGTAGCTAGTAGCCTAGTTTCACCTACCGGGGTGGCATGGGGTGGCAACTGCCACCCTAAAAATAGGCCTTGCCACCCCAGCTGCCACCCCAGTTGGCAGCTTTGTTTTGAAAGAAAAGTTGTGGCTCATCGGACATTGATGAGAGAAAGTCTCTAAATGTCCGAGTGCAAGTGAATGCAGCACAAGACGCACGTCTTGTAACCCCTCCCCCGGCCCTGATTTCATTTGAACGGGACGGCGCAAAACGAGAAGCATTCGGACCCAAGTACGGAAGGAATGAGGTATTTGCGGTCTACAATGACAGAGAAGAGACTGTCAAGTTTGGCTGTACTCAGCATTGAATCAAAACGCACTAAAGCTGTTGATCTTACTAAATTTGTGAGGCGTTTTGCTGAACAAAATGGTAATCGCCGCATTCAGCTGTAATAGACATGTCAACTTGATGCTCTGCTCACGGATGAGCATACAAAACTGTTAAGATGATGACCTTACGTGTGTAAATATATTTTTTTCTTTGTGGGGGTCTGCCCCCAAAAAACAGTTTTAAGTCCTGAGAAAGTCAAATAAGACGGTGTGTAAAACTACACTGCCCAGCCAAAGTAACCACTTTGATTGAACTAGGCCAGTAGGTAAGGACTCTCCACTGGATAATAACTGAAGTATAAAAGAATGCATGACTGAAGTGATGGAGACCATGTTTGAAGGCAAACAAAAAGAGGAAATAACAGGTCAAATCAAGCAAATCCCCCCTCAGATTCCACAGCAACCAGAAGAACATAAATACTGGCTGGTGATTTGATTAATCAGCTTTGTGATGGAATACAAAATGCACAGTGCATTTCCTTAGCTGTGGATGAGTCCACTGACACCACTGACAATGCTCAGTTGCTGGTGTTTGTGAGTTTTTATGATGAAGCAAAGGGGGAGTTTGTTGAAGATGTGTTGGGCCTGACGAACCTCAGTGGACACAGAAGGGGCAAGACATTTATAAAGCAATAATGGGAATGCTGAATGAAAGAGGGTGCAGCTGCCTTTATTCATAACTGTGCAGCTCACACTACGACTCTGAGGGATCAAGCACAGACACAATAACAATAAAAACTGCTGCATACAGATTATTTTTGTTTTTGCAACCTCGTGTTAAGAATCTTGTTGCAATTGTTTAAAAGTTTGAATGACCGTAATAAACGGACCTTTGTCTTATTGAAACAATTTTTTTGGACCTTTAAGATTTGTATTTGAGTACCCCTGATTACACCATTCACAATTCCGACAACGCCACCTTGGGAGTTTCACCCAAGGAAATGTTAACACTTTTTCAGAGGACACATAGGTTCGAATACTAATGGAGCCGGAGACGTGGTTTCAATTTATCAAAAATATACAATTTTATTTAGCACAAGTCAATAGTTTAAAATGCAGTTTAAAACAGTCACACAGGGCTGTAGCACAAAGGGAAACAAAATGAATTAGGGGCTGAGGCTTACCAGTGGGGGATAGGGTCGACGAGTGAGTGGAAGGATCCCCAAACAAACCAAACTTAAATCACCCCAGTCATACGTGCAGGAAATCAAATCCCGGGGGAGCACATCACACACAAAAGGAGAGAGGAAAACCACCACCTTGGACACCAGCACCACCACCTTCAGCTCTCAGTAACTAAGTAGGGGAACAAAGAGGGAAATGCAGTTAATGGGGGCTAAATAAGTAAATCAAAGTAATAAACAAACACAATAGCAAATATGTTCTCATAAACAGATAACTTGTGTAAACATTTAAGAATAAAACAAATCACAAGATAAAAGGTTCAGTTAAACAAAATAAACAATTAACTAGAATAAAATAAACAAACTAATTTAAATCAAGTTGGCCCAAGTAAGGACAAGTTATAGGGGGGGTTAGCCCCAGAGTTCAATGACTTCCACACTTCGAGTGTCGGCCCAAGCAAGGCAGCAGGAAGGCGTGCAGTTAAAGTAGTAACTGGTGAGCGAGCCTCCGCAGTAGGCGACGCAAAGCTGGCCAGAAGCAGCAATCAGAAGCAGCAACACAGTAGCAGCAGCCCAAACATTTAGGCAGGATCAACAGCAGTTGTGCCGATAAATACACTTTATCCGGTGAAGCAAAACAGCAGATGTCCCTTAATCATTGGATTGGCCCGATCAGGCCTTTCCTATCGATGACGCAGAGAGGAGAGAGCTTCATGCTTTCTATGGCTGCGTTGACAGGCTGCATCTGGAGGATCCACCACTGCACCGGTGGCGGAAGCAAACACGGCAAACACGCAAGTGGGGCGGGTCTGTGTACCAACAACAAGAGACAGCCAGCTAGAAACCTCTGCCCTTTTATAGGGTGCCCCCTGGTGGTGACATGCTCACAAGAGCCAAAAGAGGAGAATATGCTTTCTAAGGGATTAGGACTCTCATCCTGCTACAATCTACCCCCCCTATTTGTATCGTCGGCCCGACGAT
This sequence comes from Trematomus loennbergii, assembly GCA_012861695.1. Taxonomy (NCBI): domain Eukaryota; kingdom Metazoa; phylum Chordata; class Actinopteri; order Perciformes; family Nototheniidae; genus Trematomus; species Trematomus loennbergii. The sequence continues at coordinate 101,092 of JAAOOA010000624.1, forward strand.
GAACGAATCCAAGCCAATGTTAGCCAACCTAGTTCCAAGGTCTAAAGATAACCGACACAGAGTTAGACACGGGACCAGGAGAGTTTTCGGCCACAGGCACCAATTCTCCCAACGCTCTCGGGAGATGATGGACATTAGGATGCTGCCCAGCGGTTGACCGTGCTGTCCGTCGCAATGTCACTGCGCTAGAATCAGGGCAAGTGGCTGGAGGAATAGCCAAGCGGGAGGAAGGCAATTCTGGCATGGCCGCGAGAGCTACCGAAGGGCCGGCCTCAATGGAGGCTTCGTCAGATGGTGGAAACAGCAACCAAGGGGTTTCTTGGGTCACCACAGCTGATCTGGTAGAACGAGGGTACGGAGCTTCATTTCTTGAAACCCATAGGTCACCATCAGAGGAAAGCTCACCATCTGACTGTGGTGAGTCAGGAGGAATTGAGAGAGGGACAGGGACATCATCTGGAGAGTGGGTTCCAACCACAGCTTTCAACAGAGTGCGGTGGACCCGTTTGGTTTTGGTCAGGTCGTTTGCCGGTGCAATCGTGTACACCGAACCGCCTTTTGGTGCTTTCACCACTATATACCTGACAGAACTCCAAATATCTCTGATCTTATGGCGCCCTCTTGCACCACAATCTCGCAACCAAACTAACTGGCCCTCGTTCAATGGGACATCTTTGACATACTGGTCATGGCACCTCTTTCTGCGCTCTGCTGCAGTTTTTAACCTCTCTTGAGCTCCTTCAAAGGCAATTTGCAATTTTGCCTGATGCTCCTGAATCCACTCATGGACAGGACCACCGACTGGATCAGGGACTCTACCCAACAGAAAATCAACTGGGAGCCTTGGCTCTTGTCCAAACATCAACAAGAATGGAGATTCACCAGTTGACTGATGGGGAGTAGTGTTGTAAGAATACAGTAGTTGTGGCAAGCAGGAGTTCCAATCCCGTTTCCGAGACACAGGCAGAGTACGCAGCAAGTTGTGAAGGGTTCGGTTGAACCGTTCACATTGACCATTGCCCGCCGGATGGTAGGGAGTAGTGCGAGATTTTTCAATGTTATAGAGGCTGCAAAGTTGTTGGATAAGAATGCTCTCAAAGTTTCGACCCTGGTCCGAATGTATACGGGCTGGGACACCAAACTTTGAAAACCATTCTGTGACCAGAACTTGAGCCACAGTAGAGGCTCGTTGGTCACGGGTGGCAAAGGCCAAAGTGTACTTGCTAAAAATGTCTGTAATTACAAGGACATTTTCCAACCTACTATAGGTGGGTTCCAAGACAGTGAAGTCAATCGCCAGAATTTCATTGGGTCTAGAAGCCAGCAAGTGTCCCATGGGAGCACGAGCCGCTGGTCGAGTGTCCTTGGCAATTTGACACCTCTCACAACTGCTGCACCAATGTACCACCTCGGAGGACATACCTGGCCAGTAACACCGCTGCCTAAGTAGCTCCAAGGTTCTTTCAATACCTTGGTGGCCATGCCTCTGGTGGACTTCGGTGAGCACCTGCTCTCTCAAAGCAGCTGGCAAAAGCAGCTGCAGAACTGCTTCAGCCCCATCAGAGCGAAAGATCTGGCGATAGAGGACCCCACTCCTCTCAACTAACCGGTCCCATTGGCGGAGCAGTGCCAATGCTTGCCGGGATAACTGCTTCCTCTCATCATTGCTAGGACGCTGCCTCCTTCTCCAGAACACCAAGAGTTCCTGAAGGAGAGGGTCCGCTTGCTGAAGTGCCTCCATATCAGACTGTGTATGATGAGGCAGGGCTATGACAGCCGTTTGTGTTGCCTTTGCTACTGGCAAGGCTTGCCGTAAAGGCAAGGGGAGCAACGTGCTAGGGAGCATAGCTTCAAGATCTTGCACTCCTGGTGGGTGCTGACGGGACAGGGCATCAGCATTTCCATTACTTCTACCAGAGCGGTACTTAATCTCAAAGTCGAAAGACGCAAGTTGGGCTGCCCAACGTTGTTCAGTGGCTCCAAGCTTTGCCGTGGACAGGTGGCTAAGTGGATTGTTGTCAGTGAAAACAACACATTTATGACCAAGCAGATATTCCCTGAATTTCTCGGTCATGGCCCACTTGAGCCCCAAGAACTCCAGCCTCATGGAGCTGTAGTTGGCAGAGTTGCGTTCAGTGGGCCTCAGACCTCTGCTGGCATAAGCTATGGGCCTGACCTTACCACCTTGCTCCTGTGATAACACAGCTCCGAGGCCACCAAAGCTTGCGTCGACCTCCAGAATAAATGGGAGGGAGAAGTCAGCATAGGCAAGCACAGGTGCCGTGGTGAGCTTTGTCTTGAGAGCCTCAAAGCTCCTATGACACTCCTCAGTCCAGTTCCCAGCGATTTCACGCTCTGATCTCCTTTTGGACTTGGTGCCTCCCAACTCAGCCACCAACGTATGTAGAGGGGCAGCCAATTTGGCAAAGCCCTCCACAAACCTACGGTAGTAACTGGCAAAACCAAGGAACGACCGCAGTCCAGAGATGGTAGTGGGGGGCTGCCAACTGGCTACCACCTCCTGTTTGCTGGGATCAGTAGAGACACCCTGGTCAGAAATCACATGGCCCAGGTAACGCACCTCTCGCTGGAAGAAAGCACACTTTGAGAGCTTAGCCTTTAAGCCTTCATGCTGTAGCCTTCTCAGCACGACCTCCAACCTCTCAAGATGTTGATCCACGGTGGAAGAGAATACCACGATGTCATCAAGGTATAAAAGCAAAGATTGGCATTGTTGGTCCCCGAAGATCCGCTGCATCAATCTTTGGAAAGTGCCAGGAGCATTGCAGAGTCCAAAGGGCATCCGATTCCACTCAAAGAGGCCAAACGGGGTGCAAAACGTTTTTTTTAAATCTACTTTATAGCTTGTAGTAACTCACGGGAGGCTTCTTTTATTTTATTTGTATTCATAATCATTTTTATTTTTCGTCAGAATGTATTATGGTGCATTATTCACCAATTTTTGTTCTCAAAAAACAGTGCATTGTGTGAAATACAACTGTGATTTTTATTAAATTAGTTCGTTTTTAAGGAAGGCCAGAGCTTTAGCTGTGTCAAAGAGATTGTTCCCTTTAGTTAACGTTATTTAAAAGATAATTATATTCCTATTTGATGTCCCCTTTATTGTATTACGGACCCAAAGAGCTGAGCGTCCATTCCCATTGGATAACGGAACATTTTACACCCGGAAGTAAGTATTCTCCTTACTGTCGATTGATTTTATTTACAGTGATATCTGCATTACTCATCGACTCAAAAACACCAGATTATCATATCAGTTAAAATAAGTGCTTCAACATAGTTAACATTGCAGGAAAGTTGATTGTCAAGTTCCAAAACAAACCATGCAATATATTAAACGTTAAGTACTTTGTCAGGCTTAATATCTGTAGATACCCCCAAAGCTTTTTTCTTATTTAAAAGAAGACCTTAACCTAAAGTATTCTTTAATGTTTAAATAAAGCCTTATTAGTTTGTCTGTTTTGCCGCATGAGAGCCCTGCAGAATTATGAAACATCTGCAAATCAGCAAAATAATTGATCAGCCTGCGAGCCCATATTATGTTGTGATAAGTGTTCATTTGACATATAAATGTGTTCTAGTGCACACATTAAGTTCCAATATGTAAATCAGGCCATGTGTTTCGTGATATTTGCCATGCAACATTATGCTGTACAATATAATATTTTGCCTCACAATATAGACATTTTTAAACGCTAACTTTCTAAATAGGCTTTTTTGCTATGTCTGCTAATGCAGTAGCTGATAGGATGGGTCCCAGTTCCCTGGGCGGATCGCCGTTTACCTGAGCGGGTCACAGTTTAACACAGATGAAGACTTCTCCACGCTGCTTTCAAACTGTGAGTAAACACCGTGTGCTTCACTTGGAGGCTGTCTGAAGGTGTACACAGGTCTCAGATGGACTTGGTATCACATTAAGAATGATATTCAGTAATAAGTCTGGCAACAATAGCTGGTTTAAATGATTTATTGGAGCTCGCAATGTTTTGAACAGACATCCCAAGTCAACTCGTTTTTCTTGTTGTAGTCCTCGCTGTTCGTGTCCGGATATCGCCATCGTAACCACAACCTCACACACTGGTACTGAATGTGCATCAAAGTCTTCCTACCGAGCCAAATATACCAAAGATTTATGTAAACGACAGAAGAAGCGATCGAAATGTGTATTTCAGTCGAAGGCCACCTCTGCAAACCAGTTGATCGGGAAACCAGTTAATCCGGAACACCGGCCGTGGACAAGGCAACCGGCAGCGGCTCCGCCGCAGGCACGGGCCCCATCGGTCCCGTACGGGGAGGTCCGTATATTCGCGCGAAACTATGTATGCGTATTATGGCACATTGGGCTTTCCATACTGCTGCACCGGGTTGGAGAAGCTGACTCGCAAACACGCCATCAAGCTCTCTCCACCTGACGGTGTGTCAGTGGAGGAGTGTGGTCTGGCTGTGGGGGCTGTGGTGGGATATGGCAGAGTCTAATCTGCCTCCCGCATGAACAGTGCGGTGGTTATCTTTTTAGACTGCACGGAGAAAGCTGACCAGCTGGTGGAGAGCGGGCTAGTGATTAAAGAGACGCTGTTACCCGTGCCCCTTGTCACTCCTGCAAAAAAAGTTATCATTTCTAATGTGCCCCCGTTTCTTAGAAACGAGTTGTTGGAGAGAGAGCTGGCTCGACACGGGCAGCTTGCGTCTCCCATTAAGATGATCCCCCTGGGCTGTAAATCCCCGCACCTCAAGCACGTTGTGTCTTTTAGGAGACAGGTGCTGATGGTCCTGAAGAAGGATGAAGGGGAACTTAATCTGGCTCTCAAGTTTAAAATTGATGATTTTGTGTATACTGTCCATGTAACGTCTAGGGTGACCAGATGTCCCGCTTTGCGCGGGACTGCACAGCATTTTCACGACTTTTGGTGCATCCCGCAAATTGAGACGATGTCCCGCATATTTCATTTTGATTGGCTAAAACGCTTTTCTAAAATCAGATTTATCCAATGGCTGTTGAGAAAGCAGGGAAGGCTATCATCACGGAGCTGTGTTTGCTGTCAATCAAACTGTAAAACACGGCGGGTGCTGGTCAAGTGTTAACCAATGAGAGTAACTCACTCACACACACACCGCCGCGGCCCCGCCAAACAACAACAATGAAAGTCAATAACGCAGGCGACGCAGCAGGTTATGGAAAATGGAGGAAACTGAAACTACAGCTAAGAAAAGAAGAAGATGCACATACAACAAAGACTGGGAAGACATTTACCCGTGGGCAGCGGCGGACTGGGACTACAAATCAGCCCGGGACTCTCGACCGGCCCCCCTCGGTACCGCAAATAATCACCGCTAGATCACCGCTAGTACATTTTCAACGGGTGGGGGGGGTGTTGAGAGGGTGTCCCACATTGTCCCACACAAACATACTCCTTGTCCCACATGTGGTTTGTTGAGACCTGGTCACCCTAGTAACGTCTGACATTTTGAGATGTTTTGGTTGTGGAGCGGCAGGACACCTGATCCGCGCGTGCCCGGAGAGGGCGGGTGACGCGCCCGCGGTGTCCGCACTTGCAGCGGGACTATGGAAATATACGGGGAGGTCTGTATGTTCGCGCGTAGTTTCGTGCGAATATACGGCACATTTGGCTTTCCATACTGCTGCCACGGGACGCCATGCCGGGCGGCGTGACTGCAGCTGCAGCCGCTAGACAAACAATTAGACAAACAATTCACCAGTGCAACATAAACTGTACCGAAAATAAATACCTCACGATGTCTATCTAATTATGAACTTGCTTTACTTTCACGGAACACATTTTTGGTGATAACAAACAAATGTAACAAAGTAACATATTTACCAACACATGTTCTACGCCACTACAAACTTACATTTAAATGTGTTCCGCATCGGTTCAGCCATTCTCCGCAAGGGTTTTTGAAATTGGTCCGTGCGCAAAGCATTGTGGGGATTGTGCGGCACTCGATGACGTAGCATCCTTGAAATATTGGCTTGGAAGCCAGTATCCTCGAGATTGAGAAACAGCCCCAGCCTGGCCATAGAAACGTTCTTATTATACATCCATGATAGAAACAGGTACAAGAAAACATGGCTGCCAAAAGAGGAGCGACCATGCCCACAATGTGGAGGAACTGCTGTGGAGACAGAGCAGCACGTCCTCACACGATGCCCAACATTTCAACCTGTACGGAAACTATTCTTCCCAAAATGTAATCATAAGCATCCTCAATATTTAAAAAAGAAAATGAAAAACTAAAAATATAAAGAGAGCTGCACAGTTTGAGGGAATCAGGTCTCACATCTCATATGTCTTATGTATATATATCATATCCTATTTTGTATTAATGTATTATATTAATTAAATGAATCTGTATTCCTTGTAAGAAAAAAACCCAACATGTTCTTGCTTAGTGTTCAAATTATTAGCAGTTTGTTTATAACTGTTTATTCTATTTGTGTGTATTTGTTATAGATGTTGCAACTATACAGAGCTTTGGCAATACTGTATGTTACTATGGAGAGAGAGAGAGAGAGAGAGAGAGAGAGAGAGAGAGAGAGAGAGAGAGAGAGAGAGAGAGAGAGAGAGAGAGAGAGAGAGAAACACACATTCACCTTCAACAAAAAAAACAGGAGGTGATGTCAGGGTACTGACTAACAAAGAGACAGATGAGTTGATTACCTGAGCAGCTGAGAGTCACGGTGGAGGAAGAGGAATCTGATGCTGCACACTCCCTGAGAGATCCAGACTGAACACAGGCAGAGATGATCCTCCACACAGATCTCTCTGAGGACTCTCTCTCTCCCACAGAAACAGCAGAGCCACAGTCGAGATCTCTGCAGGCAACATCTGCTGCCTTCAGGGTCCAGAGAGAGGAAGAGCTCCACACTGCTCTCCATTCTCCCTGATGTTTCACCTCCAGGTCTCCTGCACAGCGACTCTCTCCTCCCACCAGTCTGACCGGCTCTGAAGAGAAACAAGAGAGAGATCAGAGAGAGAATAAAGTGAGTTTGATGAGAACAGAATGAACCAATCACAGCTCCTCTCTACCTGAGCAGGTGAGGCTAACAGCTGTGCCAGGTGAGCAGGTGTTTCTCTCTGAGGCTGAGCTACAGTCCAGGAGAGCAGACTCATGGCCTCCACACTGGAACTCTCTGGTCCACATTGGAGCCTCCCCTTCTCCATAGAGCGCCCCCTGGAGGACTGAAGGAGCCCCACAGCCCAGCTGCCTGCAGACCACCTGAGCATCCTGCTGGTCAAAGTCAGCCTCACACACTGAGGACCAGGACGGGTTAGACGGGTCAGAGTTCACCTCCAGTCTACCTGAGCACAGACTGGTCCCCCCCAGCAGCCTGACAGAGTCTGGAGAGGACAGAAGATACAACTGAGAGAGGTCAAAGACACAGAATAAAAGAGATGATCAATATTTCAGATTCAAACTGGACTCAGTTCCAACATGAGTTCATGATGAACAACAGAACACTTCTCAGCACAGACTGCAGGTACCCTCACATCTACATCTGATACCCTCTACCAACTGGTCTCCATTAGTGAACACTTTCCCCGTGTCTTCAAACAATAAAACATCCTCCTCTGCAGATGTAACTCCTTGTTATTTTTCTAAGAGAATCTGTAACCTAGAATACAAAGATGTTTAGAGATGTTTCTAAAAAGTGAAAGTGATAGGGTCTGGACTGTCTCCATGTGAGGAGCCCCCCAGGGTGAAGGACTCCATGTGGTGTGGAGATACTGAAGAGCCCGGCTGAGCTGATCAGAGCTGTGTTCAGGAGGTCTTGGTGCTGTTATGGTGGAACCCAAAGAACCTGCTGGTGGAAACCAGAGGCTCAGAGAGAGGTGGAGCTGAAGAAGGAGTCCTTTCAGACTGGTTGGCCCCGGGACTCCTGGAGCAGCACACATGTTTCATATACACACATCAGGGAGGGCCGTTTGGAGACAAGCAGTGTTTCCATATTCACTGGGAACTACTGCACCCTTTAGAAGATGTGAGAGATGATGTCATTGGTGGTGTCACTGATGGGCTTACCTGAGCAGGTGAGAGTCAGGGTGGAGGAAGAGGAATATGATTCTGCACACTGCCTCAGATCAGATGCAGACTGAACACAGTCAGGTCTGATCCTCCACACACGTCTGTTTGAGGACTCCTTTCTCTCTCCTACAGAAACAGCAGAGCCACAGTCGAGCTCTCTGCAGAGAACACCTGCTGCCTTCAGGGTCCAGGGAGAGTAAGGGTCCCACACTGGTCTCCATTCTCCCTCATGGTTCACCTCCAGGTCTCCTGCACAGCGACTCTCTCCTCCCACCAGTCTGAAAGGCTCTGAACAGAAACAACAGACTCATGTACTTTAGTTTCTTGCAGCAGATGTATATTTAATAATGATTACTAAAATAAAGATGTTGTATCATGAACCCCTGAATGATGACCCAAGCAATGACTGATAGTGATGGAAGGATGGAGTTACAGCTGGAAACCTCCAGAGAAATGAGGTCATCATTATTCTGGTCAAACTGGAGGTCTTTCTGAACCAGTGGTGGAAAGAGATCAGAACCAGAACCAGGTTTATCACCAGGTGGGTCGACACGTACGAGGAGTTTGACTTGGTGTTGTGGTGCAGACATTAAAGTCAAACTAACATTAAAAACACAGATAGAAACTATTTAAGAAAACTATAATAACATTACAAATATAAAGAAATGTAGTATAATATAGCAGTGTTCACATTGAAATAGAATAGGAATGAAATATCCAATATGTGCAGTAATAAAAACATGATATTGTGTGCATTGTGTGCATGAATGTAAAAGCCATTGAAAGCTGGATGTAGTGATAGTGTGTGGTGTGTAATGGAACCAGATACCTGGCTCTGTGAACAGGCTTTAAAGGCATCTCACCTTCAGAGACTGCCACACTGAGAGAGGCTCTTGTTCATGGATCATTCTTTAGAATCAGTAGTGAGGAAAAGCTGCTGATGGTTTGTTGTGTGCACATCAAGAATATCCTGGTTCTCTTTTGGTCATGAACATGGTGACACGCTGTTATTGGAACAGCCTTTAAATGACATGATGCATGATGGGAGGGGGGGTCATAACACTGGCAGCTTACCTGTTGAGAGTTCTCCTGCAGCCTGGAGTCCTGAGGAGAAATCACAAGGTTGATTTGTACAGTTTTCTATCACCTCAGAAACACTTCAGTGATCTCCCTCTGGAGCCATTTGACCATTTACTATATCTGAGATCAACATGTTCATATAGAGAACACAAGTCACTTCATTTAGAGCTCAAGCACCAGTTCATTCAGGAGATATGTTTCTTCACAGAGAAACATGATCACACTTCAAACTAGGGATGTCCCGATCACCTTTTTTTGCTCCCGATCCGATTCCGATCATTTGATTTTGACAATCTGCCGATACCGATTTTTCCCGATCCGATCTTTATGCAATGCATTAAGAGAAAAAAAGGTAACAGATAACGGCTGGTCAGCCAACGCAATGAATTCAGCTATCTTGGCTGTTATTTTTTTGGCCTTTTCACTGTTCTGGGGCAGTTTCTCTTTCCTTTTAAAAGTCTCTGAACGTGTCGGTTGTTTCAGTGCCGTTACCTGAGTGGCCGCTGTGTACTCGTCGTGTTGTTGTTGGTGTTTGTATTAGATTGGTCGTGTTGAACGTAGCTCTGTTCTTTCCACCACGCTGAACCTCCGCCTTGCAAACTTTGCATCTGGCTGTTACACTGCCTTCGCTTTCAATTTTATAATACTTCCAAACTCCTGACATTTTCTCTGTCCCGACTCCCGAGGCACCAGCTGAACGTAGCCTCTCGTTACACCAGCTGAACGTAGCCTCTCGTTAGCTACTGCTACTATTAGACACTGCGCCACTCTGTTCCCAGATTTGAGAGAAATAAGCAACCAGGTCTATGAAAACAAGCCCAAAAGAAGCAACACATACATGATGTTGTGTAATTTTAAACCAAAACTAAGACGTGAACATGGTCATTTTTGTTTTGTAACATTAAATAAAATAATAAAAATATTTTATAAAAAAAAAAAAAAAAAAAAAAAAAAAGAATTCCGATCCCCGATTTTTTCTCCCGATTCCGATCTTTTGAAAATCACGTGATCGGCTCCGATCCCCGATCACGTGATTGGATCGGGACATCTCTACTTCAAACCTTTGTTCATGCCTCCGGATAGCTCAGTGCAGGGGTCGGCAACCCCTGGCACGCATGCCACCAATGGCACGTGGCATCGTAACCAGTGGCACACTAGGAATAAGTGGAATAAGTGTGCAAAAATATTTAAATTTTATTTTCGGATCCTGAACGAGACCGCCGCCAGAGCGCGTCTCCCGATACCTGAATAATGTAGGACTCAAACTACTATGTTACTAGGTGTATGACTCCTGTGCACTAGTTTGGCTTACATTTCAAGTGTATTCTGCTTGTATAAATATGTGAAATGCTGGTCTGAGTTCATAATTGTTCATAGTATTGAAATGCTAATAGCGCTAATGCTATGCTAATAGTGCCTATCAGTGTACACCAGAGCCAGGTTAAAGGGAGTACAGTCAACCGGGTTGTGTGTGTTATCACTGTATTATATACTGTAAATTAAGAAGGCTTTAATCCTTCATAAAAGTCATAATATGGCATGTGAATTTATTTCCATTTTTGATTAGAGACAAATACGTCATACAGTTATTTTGATTTGGTAAATGTAAAGGTATGTTTTTTTTCAGATTTCACAGCTGCCTGGGCCTAGTGGCCTACAGGCGGTGTTTATCCAGCAGCCAGAACCTTCATCTGTGCCGGCCCCCAGGTCAAGATCTACCGTGGCTCAAAGACCTCCACCACAGCCATCACCACCAAGGACCAGAGGACCAGCATCACTACAGCAGCCTCCACCTCCATCTGTGCCTGCCACAAGATTAAGATACCCCTCGGTACAAAGGCCTCCACCACAGCCATCACGATCAACCCAGTCAGCAAAGAAGTCTCGCCTAGCGCACGTACCTCCCACACAGCCACCAGCATCAACCCGGGACAATCCCACCTACCTCCCTCTGACACAGCCACCAGCAGCCCATGCACCATCACCCCCACCTACACAGCAGCCAGACCCACTGTCTTGGAAGACGGACAAAGACCATGGCACTGCTCCCCCTGTCTTTACATGTATAATGAATAGTTGGTTGAGAAAGTTCTGATATTGTAAATATTGAAATTTTACAGTTTCTTATGTTAACATAAATAGTTGGTTGAAAAAAAAGTTGTAATGCTCAATTTGTATTAGTACACATCACATGAACCTCAGTATGGAATATGAAGTCATGAATCAGTCCTGATGTAACTTTTCTGTGGTGAAAGTAGAGTGATAGAACTATTTTACTTACTCCAAATTCTAATGTACACATTTTCATTTTAGACATGAATAACACATTTATATAGGCATATAGTGTAATTCATAGATTTCACTACTTTTGTGAACCAAAGACTTTGGTGAACCAAATCTGAAACACCAAAAAAAAAGGATGACATGAGTCATTGTTTCACAACAGTTTTGAAGTTTTCCAAAAATCGGATTTCTAAGCTTAGTATCTCATAAGACAGTGCTCTAAGGTGAGTGACTTTGCATTTCTAGCAAGACCAGAGACTGTACTGAACATTTTGACATGTAACACCATGCCATGTTATAAGAAGTACATTTAAAAGTTGATTTAAGGAGACATCTAAAAATTGAGAAAATACCCTTCACTTCACACTCCAGAGGGTTAAGGAAAAGGGTAATGTGATTTTATTTTAAAAGACAATGAAGGTGATATATTTATTATATTCAAAGGCAAATTCATACTTAGTCCCCTGAATCTGGAATAATGTACAATTTACAGCACAGCCTCACAATGTCAGGAACTTTTCATCTACAGATTGCTTTGGTCTGGCTTTACCCCTCACTGATTGGTTGAAGACACTTTGAACTCATTGGCTAAGGAAATCAGAAGGAGGGGCTCATTATCATATTAAAAACCGCGCGAAAATACGAACGAAAGTTTGCGCGTATTTTCGCACGAACATACGGACCTCCCCGTATATTCGCGCAAAACTATATGTATGCGTATTATGGCACATTGGGCTTTCCATTGTAATCCTGCAGCTCCAGCCGCTGTGACGGACCGGTGAGCGGAGCAAAACACACAAGAGTTAGACCTAACACACTTAGCTATTTGATCTACCTCTGGAACTAGTTTAAATATATGTGTTCTTCACTGTCACTCATAACTGGATCAGTGAGCTGCATGAGATACTGACAGGCTGTCAGGAGAGAGAGAGAGGGGGAGAGAGGAAAAGAGCTTAATTTCTCCCGTGTTATTATCCAAAGTTAAAGTGGACCTATCATGCTATATTTGAATAATATAGTGTAGGAACATACCTATATAAGGCATATTTATACTTCAAAATACCAAACAGATCATGCATTTAGCCATGCCTCATTTTGCTCAATTTGACAATTTCTAGCTCTGGGCTGATTCAGTGAGAACAGCACCACCTACAGGCCTGGCATATGTACTACAGCGTCTCCTCCTGATTGGTGGAGTTTGCCCAATAGCCGTAGCGCCTCCGTCCTGACGTCAGGACAGTGTTCAAATCTGGATGAGTTTTTATCAGATCCGTTGCAGCCCCTTTTTTAGAGATTTGGGTATGGAGGAAAATAGAGAGGGTTGTGTTTTCTGACACTTGGTGAGTTCCCTGGAACACCGGGGACACATATTCATGTATAAAAGACGTACAAAAGTGCATTTTGCATGATAGGTCCCCTTTAATGTAAACTTGAATAATGTAGGCTACTTCATTTGAATCTAACAATTATGTTGGTTGTTGTTTGTGGAAGCGCCAGTGAATGAGCTCCATTAACTGAGTTTTAAACATCACTTTGCTCAAGTGTTTTCGTCGAGCTGTTTTATGTATTCATTCAATTATTATCTTTTTTATTTCTGCTCTTTGCAGCTTCTCTGAAGACGCAAATGTTTATTTAATATATTTTCCAAGTATGCATACTATAGTCAGATTTAAAACTCAAATGTAACTGAACTTCCTGATATTATATGATCACATATGTTTTTCCACATCATTTATTTCATACTATTTGATTTCCACGTCACACCTCATTGAGTCATGTTTCTCCTGTTTGTGAGCAACACGGTGAAATGAAATAATAATAATACATAGTAATGATCTTAATTACAGAAACTATGATCAGTTAGCAAGAGTTGTGTTTTAGAATGATGAAGACAGAGTGGAGTCAGATGCACGGTAAGCTTAACTCTCCTTTAGAGTCACTCAGTACTTTAGTAAAAGTAGATCTTGTACTTGAGTCAAAGTAGAAGTACTCAGGTCTTGTAGTAAAAGTAGAAGTACTCAGGTCTTGTTCTTGAGTAAAAGTAGAAGTACTCAGATCTTGTACTTGAGTAAAAGTAGAAGTACTCAGATCTTGTTCTTGAGTAAAAGTAGAAGTACTCAGATCTTGTACTTGAGTAAAAGCAGAAGTACTCAGATCTTGTACTTGAGTAAAAGTAGAAGTACCAGAGTGTAGGAATACTCTGTTACAGTAAAAGTACTGCATTCAAAATGTTCCTCAAGTAAAAGTACAAAAGTATTATCATCAAAATATAGTGAAAGTAGCGACAGTAAAAGTAGTCATTGTGCAGATTGGTCCATTCAGAATAATATATATGATATGTTTTATAATGATTGATCATGAAAGTGTTCTCAAAGCTGGTAAAGGTGCAGCTAGTTTGAATGACTTTGTACTGCAGGGTAGCTTGTGGATTTACTCCAGGTGGAACTGAAGTCTGATTTAACACTTGGTTAGATTTCACATCATTCATCCACATCTGTGAAGTAACTGTGTGTGTTTGCTGCACAGCATCATGCTCACACAGGACATACACAACCACAGCTGAAGTCCAGAGGACACCATTATTCTCCCTTTTGGTGGCTGCCATTTTCACAGATTGATGCTAAACAATAGTCACTTTGGAGCTGGGGTCCTGCAGCAACAAGAGGAGGGACCCTCAGAGGTCCCACAGAGGGGACACGTACAAGACTAACAATACCATGTAACAGAGTCAAAGGCAATCAGAGTATAAGACTATATGTTTTAGATCAGGGGGTCAAACTCTATTTCATCACGGGCCACATTAGCATTAAGGTTGCACTCAAAGGCCGGTTGTAACTATATAAATGTACATATATAAATATATAATATATATATAAAATAATGTATTATATTACATTATTGCCTCTGAATTGGATTATTATGGGATAGGATAATAACTTAGTAATTAACTACGTCTGAAAGCAGAAGTTCAGGGAAAATCATTGCAAGTCTCTTCAGTGCGCATGTCACAGAAAGAGATGCATTGTGGGACATGTAGTTTATGGGCAACCAGCTTCTGTAAAGTGGCATGTCACCGTATAATAAACTTATTATATTCTTTCAGAGCTCTGCAGGGCCACAGAAATGAAGTCGCAGGCCGGATTTGGCCCCCGGGCCTTGAGTTTGACACCCCTGTTTTAAATGAGTATATGATCATTTGACACGACAGTCATCACCGCCCCAAAAACACACTGATGTACTTTATAGAAACACAGCTGATGTTATCTACTCACATCTCAATAAACACAAACATCAAATGGCTGAAGAAATGAAACTTATTATTTAGTCGTTGGAGGTTTTTACAAAAGCTAAAGAAAGGACCAGAACAACATGTACACTCAGGTCTGAGGAACATCACATTTCACTTTAAAACATTAACACAAGATCTGCAAATGTCTACATTGATTGGATGTAGGACGAGAAAAACATTTATTTACCAGAAGAAACATTGAATATAAAACGTTAGCGTGTTTGAGCAGTTTGTTCTGGAGTTTATAATAAAGTTGAAAGTCCTACCTGAGCCCCTCAGCAGCAGAAGCAGCAGCAGCAGGTGATCCATGTCCCGTAGAGATAGATATGTACTTTATAGATATACGTATACTTTATTATGTTGGGAATAGTTTAGGTAGAGCACCGTCTCTCTTCCGTCTCTCTGAACATCTCACATGCGGTCGTTTCTTTATATCTGCTCACAGGAAGAGGTGCAGCTTCTCTGGAACAATATCTGAGGGTCCCATCACGCCTCTCTGCCCCTCCCCACTCACACAGCGTTTGTGACATTTGAAGGGAAGTTATTGTCCTGTGCCTGAGTCTTTAACAGGAGTCTTACAAACACGTATTTAAATTACATTAAAACAGGAGAACAAATGTGCAAAATCTCAAACACATATTTATACAATACAAGCTGCATTTTATTTCACTGTTCAGCATTTCACTTTACATTCTATCTTTAGATCATCTTATTCTATTTCACTTGTATACAGTTCACTTCTCCTGCATGACTTGCACATTAGTCATTAGGTCATAACTACACTGTAGCTGTGCACATATTCATATTCATATAAAGACCGTTTATATATATAACGTATATAAGCTTACCAACATCAGGTTTGACTATTTGTCCTTAAAGCAAGACGATGTGTTTATAAATCCTCTGATTGAATTGTGTTAACAGTTAAAGCCGATAGCTAAGCTAATTAAATAAATAACTGAGTTACTGTTGCTTTCAAAGCTACAGTAACTCACAGTCAGACTCTCCTCTGATGAGCGGAGAGAGAGACTCTGTTGCTTTCAAAGCTACAGTAACTCACAGTCAGACTCTCCTCTGATGAGCGGAGAGAGAGACTTGCTGTTGCTTTCAAAGCTACAGTAACTCACAGTCAGACTCTCCTCTGATGAGCGGAGAGAGAGACTTGCTGTTGCTTTCAAAGCTACAGTAACTCACAGTCAGACTCTCCTCTGATGAGCGGAGAGAGACTTGCTGTTGCTTTCAAAGCTACAGTAACTCACAGTCAGACTCTCCTCTGATGAGCGGAGAGAGAGACTCTGTTGCTTTCAAAGCTACAGTAACTCACAGTCAGACTCTCCTCTGATGAGCGGAGAGAGAGACTTGCTGTTGCTTTCAAAGCTACAGTAACTCACAGTCAGACTCTCCTCTGATGAGCGGAGAGAGAGACTTGCTGTTGCTTTCAAAGCTACAGTAACTCACAGTCAGACTCTCCTCTGATGAGCGGAGAGAGAGACTTACTGTTGCTTTCAAAGCTACAGTAACTCACAGTCAGACTCTCCTCTGATGAGCGGAGAGAGAGACTTGCTGTTGCTTTCAAAGCTACAGTAACTCACAGTCAGACTCTCCTCTGATGAGCGGAGAGAGAGACTTGCTGTTGCTTTCAAAGCTACAGTAACTCACAGTCAGACTCTCCTCTGATGAGCGGAGAGAGAGACTTACTGTTGCTTTCAAAGCTACAGTAACTCACAGTCAGACTCTCCTCTGATGAGCGGAGAGAGAGACTTGCTGTTGCTTTCAAAGCTACAGTAACTCACAGTCAGACTCTCCTCTGAGCGGGAGAGAGAGACTCTATGTTGCTTTCAAAGCTACAGTAACTCACAGTCAGACTCTCCTCTGATGAGCGGAGAGAGAGAGACTCTCTGTTGCTTTCAAAGCTACAGTAACTCACAGTCAGACTCTCCTCTGATGAGCAGAGAGAGAGACTTGCTGTTGCTTTCAAAGCTACAGTAACTCACAGTCAGACTCTCCTCTGATGAGCGGAGAGAGAGACTCTCTGTTGCTTTCAAAGCTACAGTAACTCACAGTCAGACTCTCCTCTGATGAGCGGAGAGAGAGACTTGCTGTTGCTTTCAAAGCTACAGTAACTCACAGTCAGACTCTCCTCTGATGAGCGGAGAGAGAGACTCTCTGGAATGTGGAGAGGGTTTTAAATCCTTAGAAATACAGAAGAACTCAAACGTGTTCAGCTCAATGTGGTTTGTTGTTACGTTCAATCGGCCCCCGGTGTGTGAAGGCCTCCAAAGAGTCTCTGTCCCTGCCTGTGTTGAACAGTCCATTAAATATTAAAGTATAAATAATACTGTCTTTAACTTCTCTGAACTGCAGTTCTGAGAAACTCATCATGAAGATGCTGATGGTTACTGAAACTGTTGGTTTCCTGTTTACATGACACCTAGCGAACTATCAGATTAAGATCAGCGCCCCGTTGTTATTTGTGGCTGATGTGTGAACAAATGTCCTGACTGAGCACACGCACCTGTAGCCTGGGCTGCTGTGCTCTCAGTGTTTGTCTTCCTGTTCCTGCCTGTTGGCGTCAGCTGATAGAGGGGTTATGGTTCTATCTTGTTCTGCACAATGTTGATTATTCTCTCTGAACTAGCTAAACACATGGGTCTGTGGGAGAGCTCTTCAGAATTGATTGTGGCATCTCAGCCGTGTGGTCAAACTGTGACCCGTGACATGTCTTGTGAATTCTCCGGCCGAAGCTCCAAATAAACCGTCAGTGTTTCCATCAAAGCTCCAGCTCTCCTCGTGTCTCTCTTTTGCGGCTTTCACACCAGTGCTTTTCCCTTTCTAGCTCCTAGCTAGAGCTTTTCTGGTTCAGCTCCAGTTTCCCTTTTCAGCTCCCGCTCTGTTCACACCGCCCAGCTGCCGCTGCTGCGTCATGACGTCACCGTTTACATCGCTGATTTTCTCCCCAACGGAGCTCACAGCAACAACAACACACAACAACAACGGGGGGGGGGACTGCGTTGGGTCGATGATCGTGTTGCTTTTAAATCATACGAAGCCAGATTAAATTAAATAACGACTTCTCCAACCTTATACTTTTCTCCAGAGTGCCGTGGTTCATTGTTTATTAATGTGTTTCATTTACCGACCGCTGCAGTGCTGGCTGCTCTTCCACGGGAGTGTATTCTCCCGTTAGCTCCGGGTTAGCTCACACGGCTCTAAAGTATTCACTGTCTGACTGTCACACAAGCAGCTGATACATATCCCCAGTTCCCCTTAAGTGAATGTGTGTCAGTCTGAATTGACGCTGTTTGGCATCACAACGCTGTTATGAAAGTTTCTCTGGTATAACATGGGTGATGTTAGCATAGCAACCGAAGCTAAACTGACTACTTGCTAAGCCGTTTTCTACAGGCACATTTTACCGGCGTATTTTTCATTATGATTCTACTTGTGATAGTCGGACATGACAACCTGTGCAGCCCATGTATTGATTCCATCCGATAGCTGCTATAATAACAAACAAAACGTCTGCCTGCTCTCCACAATGATCAATAACAGCGAACGGATGGTCAAAGTAAGGTACAAATAAACAGAATCACACGAAGCCTGGTTAGTGTTGCCTGACTTTATAAAGTGTGTTTTTTTTTATAAGTGTGTGGTTGCCTTCTAGTCACTTTGCTCAGCGCTACTGCTTGTAGGCAGGCATGACGAGACTCTTCAGTCGACCCATGTTCAGGGGAGGTGGGTTTAGTTTCCTGCACGCCTCGACGTAAGAGAGACGTAAGCGACGCCACCTCTAGCTCCGAAGCTCTTGCCTCTAGACCGACAATTTTTTGGAGCTGTAAGTGAACCGCATTCCGGAGCTAAGAGGCGGCGCCGATGCGGTGTGAACAGGAAAAACCGGCGCTTTTCCAGCTCCAGCTCCGAGCCGGAGCTGGAAAAGCGCCGGTGTGAAAGGGGCATAAGAGTCCTGACTCTCCATTGCATCAGAAGTTTCCCCCACTATATTCACTGTGTGTGTGTGTGTGTGTGTGTGGTGTGTGTGTGTGTGTGTGTGTGTGTGTGTGTGTGTGTGTGTGTGTGTGTGTGTGTGTGTGTGTGTGTGGACATTTTGAGTCTCTCTGTCCCTGCCTGTGTTGAATGGGTCCATTATAATGGACTGATAATTCTGCTGCTCTGTACAAGAAGGGACAGAGCAGACTCTTTCTGCTGAGGACACAGGTCTTTCGGGGTGCAGGGGGCACTCCTTCAGACATTTTATGACTCTGTTGTGGCATCAGCCATTTTCTATGTTGTGGTCTGCTGGGGCAGCATCTCAGCTGCTGACAGGAAGAGACTGAACAGACTGGCAAGGAAGCGACAGGCTGCTGCACCCCCGCTGTCTCACAGAGAGATACCGCAGGTCCTTCCTTCCTGCAGGCCTCTATACAACCAGCACAGCCTCTATACAACCAGCACAGCCTCTATACAACCAGCACAGCCTCTAGTACAGGATGTGTATTTTGTAAATTGTGTAACTTTTTATTTTTATTTTGTATTGTCAAATCAAATTCAAATCAAATCAAGTTTTATTTATAAAGCACATTTAAAAGCGATTTTTAGTCGAGCCAAAGTGCTGTACATGTAATAAAAACACATTACTACAATCACAATAAAAGACAATAAATTACAACAGATATAATAAAAAATAAAAATAAAACACAAGAAAAGTCAGGAGTCGTGCTCCGCTCTAACTAGAAGGCCAGAGAGAAGAAGTGTGTTTTAGTGTAGATTTAAAAACCCCTAGGGTCTGGGCCGACCTCACATGGAGGGGCAGAGTGTTCCAGAGCCTAGGGCCAGCTGCTGCGAAGGCTCGGTGCCCTCTGGTTTTGAGCCTGGTCTTGGGCACTACCAGCAGCAGCTGGTCAGCAGACCTTAAAGCTCTGGCTGGGGTGTAGCGCTGGAGCAGTTCAGCTATATAGGCCGGAGCCAGCCCATTTAGTGCTTTAAAAACAAATAAAAGGAGTTTAAAATCAATTCTGAACCGAACTGGAAGCCAGTAGTGAGGCCAGAATAGGGGTGATGTGGTCACGCTTTTTGTGGCCAGTCAGCAAACGTGCAGCTGCGTTTTGGACTAGCTGCAGGCGTTTAATTGAGGCCTGGTCCATACCCACATACAGAGCGTTACAATAGTCCAGTCTTGAGGTAACAAAGGTGTTAATAACCCTTTCTAAGTCATTAAAAGATAAATACGACTTGGTTTTGGCCAATAGTCTTATTTAAAAAAGCAGGATTTGACTACGGTGCTGACCTGCTTGTCGAATTTAAAAGTGCTAGTGAAGGTCACTCCAAGGTTCATGACCGAGGGAGGATGTTTTTTTGAGAGAGCCCAGAATATCAACCGGAGAGGCTGGAGGTTGGGTCCAAAAAAGATGACTCAGTCTTGCTCTCGTTGAGGTTGAGAAAGTTTTTGCTCAGCCAGGATTTTATCTCTGCTAAGCAGTCCATCAACTGCTGTAGTGAGTGTGTGACATTTGCTTTGAGAGGCAGATAGATCTGTACATCGTCGGCGTAGCAGTGGAAGGGAATATTATGTTTTGTGAGAATTGAACCTAGGGGCAGTATGTACAGTAGGAAAAGGATGGGGCCCAGAATCGAGCCTTGGGGAACCCCACAGGTAAGAGGGGCTTTGGCAGAGGAGAAGGCACCTAGCTGCACTGAGAAGCTACGGTCTGTCAGGTAGGACCTGAACCATGCAAGGGCAGAGCCTGTGATGCCAGCGGACTGTTCAAGCCGTGACAGCAGGATGCTATGGTCCACAGTGTCGAAGGCAGCTGTCAGGTCTAACAGCACCAAGACAGCTGGGCTACCTGAGTCGGCGGCTAGGAGCAGATCATTAAAAACTCTTAAAAGGCTGTTTCAGTGCTGTGCATGGGTTTGAAGCCAGACTGAAACTTTTCATGGATTCCATGGATGGTTAAAAAAGACTGCAGCTGGGCGTAGACTACTCGCTCCAGGGCTTTAGATAAAAAAGGTAGCTGGGAGATGGGCCTAAAATTTGCGAGAATGGAGGGGTCGAGATTTTTCTTTTTAAGGAGTGGCTTAACCACGGCATGTTTGAAGGCAGCTGGGACACATCCTGAGGTAAGAGAGGTGTTTAAAAGTAATAAAATACTTGCTCCAACTGAATCAAAAACATCTCTGAGAAGGCGAGAGGGAATGCTGTCTGAGGTGCAGTTTGTCGGCCGCAGGTGCTTGACTACATCCGAGAGAGAAGAGAGGGATACAGGCTCAAAGTGGTCGAGGACAGCAGGGCACAGAAAAGAGCAGGATCTGGGGTAGCACTAGTGTGGGCTAGCCTAAGAGCAGATACCTTTTCAATAAAAAATGTAAGAAACTTATCACAGAGAGTAGTCGATGGGACAATAGAAGAAACATCACAGGGATTAATGATCGAGTTGAGGACATTAAAAAGAACCTGAGGTTTATGGCTGTTTTTGGAGATGAACAGAGAAATGTGCTCTGTTTTGGCTGCTTTGACTGCCGTCTGGTAGTCAGAAGGCAAGCACGAAGGATTTCTAGGGAGACATGGAGTTTATCCTTTTTCCATTTTCTCTCTGCACGCCTGCAAGCGCGTCTGAGATCACGAGTACAGTCATTGAGCCACGGCTCTGAGAGAGCTTTGGTGCGTCTAAGCGTAAAAGGAGCAACAGAATCCAGTATTAGTGTGCATGTCGAGTCAAACATGGAGATAAGCTCATCAGCATTAAAAGCACAGTTCACATCTAATTTACAGATCGGAGAAGCATTAAAAACATCAGAGAACTGTGAGGCAGTCAAGGGTTAATCGAACGCAGACGACGCGCAGGGGCACGTGATTCGACTCCTGCGGAAGGGATGTAGGTTGTAAACAGAACCGGTAAATGGTCTGAGATACGCGTTGCTGCACATATTTCATCCACAGATACAGACAGTCCAAACGATAATACTAAGTCCAAAGTGTGTCCTTTTTCGTGTGTTGGGCCAGCCACGGACTGAACGAGACCAAAGGAATCAAGGAGATTTAAAAAGTCCCTAACCAGAGGTTTGGACTCGCAACACACATGGACATTGAAGTCTCCGGAGATCAAAACACGATCATATTTCACCATGATCCCGGACAGAAAGTCAGAAAAGTCATTTATAAAATCCTTATTACACTTTGGCGGACGATACACGACTGCAGAGTATAGGCGAGCCGGGTTCAGTTCAAAAAGCTGCAACTCAAAGCTAGCATAGCTAGATACAGGGTGAAGCAATCGGCATTGGAGGCTAGCTCTAAACACTGATGCTATGCCCCCACCATGGCCAGCCGGTGGCACGGGGGGAGCTGAAGAATGTACAGTCAGGAGGAAGAAGTTCAGAGAACGGTGTATACTCGCCAGCGTGGACCCAGGTCTCCGTCAGGAACATAACATCCAGATCACGAGAGGTGAAGAAGTCGTTTAGCAGGAACGTTTTGTTTGCTATCGACCTAGCATGTATGTGTTTCAATGAATCAATTATTATCAGAATCAGAATCAGAATACCTGTATTAGTCCCACAGAGGGGACATGTGCATCGTTACAGCAGCAAAGAGCCACAGACAGCTTCATGTTACCTATGTTAAGAAAAAAGTACTAAGTTATGATATAATAAAAATAATATAAAAAATAAAAAGTAAGGCAAGGCAAGGCAAGGCAAGTTTATTTATATAGCACCTTTCAACACAAGGCAATTCAAAGTGCTTTACAAAAATGGAAGACATTTTAAAAATGGCATTTAAAATCAGTCATTAAAAAGAAAAGATAATAAAATAAACATTAAAAGAAAAAATACATGGATAAAAGTTAAAAGTTACAGTGCAGTTTAAGATGTGAATAGTTCAATTAAAAGCAGCGGCAAAAAGAAAAGTCTTCAGCCTGGATTTAAAAGTAGTAAGAGTTGCAGCGGACCTGCAGGTTTCTGGGAGTTTGTTCCAGATATTTGGAGCATAATAACTGAACGCTGCTTCTCCATGTTTAGTTCTGACTCTGGGGACAGAAAGCTGACCAGTCCCTGAAGACCTGAGAGTTCTGGATGGTTTAATTTAGCAGTAGGTCAGACATGTATTTTGGGCCTAAACCATTCAAAGCTTTATAAACCAGCAACAATATTTTGAAATCTATTCTTTGACACACAGGAAGCCAGTGTAAGGACTTCAGAACAGGAGTGATGTGATCCACTTTCTTAGTGTTAGTGAGGACTCGAGCAGCGGCGTTCTGAATTAGCTGCAGCTTTCTAATAGATTTTTTAGTGAGCCTGTAAAGACACCATTGCAGTAGTCGAGTCTACTGAAGATAAAAGCATGGACAAGTTTTTCCAAATCCTGCTGTGACATTAGTCCTTTAATCCTAGATATGTTCTTTAGGTGATAGTAGGCTGATTTAGTAACTGTTTTAATGTGACTGTTGAAACTCAGGTCAGAGTCCATGACTACACCTAGATTTCTGGCTTTATCTGTTGTTTTGAACATTGCAGACTGAAGCTCAGCGCTAACTTTTATACGTTCTGCCTTGGCTCCAAAAACCATTACCTCAGTTTTATCTTTGTTTAATTGGAGAAAGTTCTGACACATCCAGTCATTGATTTGTTCAATGCACTTACTCAGTGTTTGAATTGGAGCATAATCTCCTGGTGAAATTGTTACGTAAATTTGTGTGTCATCCGCATAGCTATGGTAACTTATTTTGTTGTTTTTCATTATCTGAGCCAGTGGTAGCATGTAGATGTTAAAGAGAAGAGGCCCCAAGATGGAGCCTTGAGGTACCCCACATGTCATATTTGTCAACTCAGATGTGTATTTACCTATAGAAACAAAGTTTTTTCTGTCCTTTAAGTAGGACTCAAACCAATTTA
Source organism: Trematomus loennbergii (assembly GCA_012861695.1). NCBI lineage: Eukaryota > Metazoa > Chordata > Actinopteri > Perciformes > Nototheniidae > Trematomus > Trematomus loennbergii. The sequence continues at coordinate 124,700 of JAAOOA010000624.1, forward strand.
GAACTGTTGCCGAAAGTCCCACCCAGTTTTCTAGTCGGTCTAGTAATATGTTGTGGTCAACAGTGTCAAACGCAGCACTGAGATCTAATAATACTAACACTGAAGTTCTGCCACTGTCTGTGTTTAAGTGGATGTCATTGAAGACCTTTACAAGAGCAGTCTCAGTGCTGTGGTTTGGACGAAATCCTGACTGGAACACATCCAAACAGTTATTTAAATGCAAGAAGTTACTCAACTGTTGAAATACAACTTTTTCAATGATTTTACCTAGAAATGGCAGGTTTGATATTGGCCTATAATT
>JAAOOA010000624.1:132500-155000 GCA_012861695.1 Trematomus loennbergii
GTCTTCAATCCTAAAAGACAGAAATAGAACACGTCTAAAATCTAGAGTGATGTGATATTTATTTTGCTCTTCTATTTATACTTCTAGTCAACATTTCATTTGTATTTACATTTGGTAAAATATTGATATAATAGTTCTATTATTTATGTGTGTGTGTGTGCACGTTTAAGTGTTTATGTATGTGTGTGTGTGTGTGTGCACGTTTAAGTGTTTATGTGTGTGTGTGTTCATTTGTTTGTGAGTGCATGTGTGTGTGTGTGTGTGTGTGTGTGTGTGTGTGTGTGTGTGTGTGTCTGTGTGTCTGTGTGTGTGTGTGGGTGTGTGTATGTGTGTGTGTATTTGGTATGTGTGTATGTGTATGTATGTGTGTGTGAGCTTTCTTGTGTGTGTGTGTATGTGTGTGTGTGTGGTGTGTATGTGTGTGTGTGTGTGTGTGTATGTGTGTGTGTGTGTATGTGTGTGTGTGTGTGTGTGTATGTGTGTGTGTGTGTGTGTGTGTGTGTGTGTATGTGTGTTTGTGTGTGTGGTGTGTGTGTGTGTATGTGTGTGTGTGTGTGTGTGTATGTTTGTGTGTGTGTGTGTGTGTGTGTGTGTGTGTGTGTGTGTGTGTGTGTGTGTGTGTGTTGCCCCCTGCTGACGTTGCAAAGCTATTGCACTGTAACTAACCCTCTATCGCCCCCTATGGCCGTTTCCACTTCATTGCACCGAAGCACCACTTCATCTCCAGGACAGTCCAGGGTGTTAAGAGTTAAGATGAACTAAATATTAGGAAATGTTATCTTGTTTAACTGACTGTCCTTTAGTGGCATACTTTTAAAAATATTTAACAAAGTCATAATTAGGTATAGTCGCTTATAACATTAAATCTACAGTGATAAATGGTTCTCATGTTCTCAATAGTGGGTGTCGACGTTAGTCACACATTTAAACACGTTGTTCACACACTCATACAGTATCTAAGGAACTGGTTTGTGTTGCATTGGATTGTGGGAGAAATGTACAAATGCAAAGCCACTATCTGCTGTGAGGAAGTCAACCAGAGCTCAACACAAACACTTACAAAAATAAGCCAAATTCTCAGGAAATAAGGAAAATCATTGGTTTTCAAATTGAGCAACATTTTATTGAAGTAAACAAAATCCTTAATTACAAAATTGAGCACATACTCATCACATAGTCCTTTACATTTAATAATAACATAATAAGCTAAATTCTTATGACAAAAAGCTGAATTTCTAAAAATAAAATGCTAAAAATATGCAATTTTATGAAATGAGAACAATCCCTAAAATAAACAATAAGCACAAATATGGAATGCAAACCTGAGCACTTATGAAGTAGGAACACGTCTTCAATCCTAAATTACAGAAATAGAACACATCTAAAATCACTTCACAAAGTGCATCACAGTTCTTATGAAGTCAGCTAAATCCTTAAAGATGAAAATATGCAAATGCTTTATTACAAAACTGAGTATAGTTCATGTGACATGAGGACATTTCTTAATTGAGAAGAAAGCACTCAGTCCCATCTGTGTTAGTATAACAGCTCACATCATGGGAACAGTAGAAATGGCCCTGCATGTGAACCACAAGGGAACGCTAACGTTAAGCCATCAGGTTCATATCTTGGAAACAACATGAACTTGTGAAAAGAAACCTTTGATTTGAAAAGAAAACTGCAGGTTGTTTTCTTGTTTGACTCAAATCTCAAAGTCTTAATGTGCTCGAGTTCTAACAACCCAACACCAGGGGGCGCTGTGACGCTCCTCTCTGATCTGAGGAAGCATTTGCACATCCGCTATTGTTGAAAGGATTCAGAGGGTATTTGAGAGAGAAATATATCAATTAATTAAATATATAACATTATCAAAATCGATGATCCAATGTGTTTTTAAACGGAGCAGGAATAGAACTAGTCTCCCAGTTCAAGTATCTTGGAGTCAGATTGGACTCGAACTTGACTTTTAAGAAACATATTAAGAAAGTATTCAATACTATTAAATTCAACTTGCAACATTTTATACAAATCAGACCTTTCTTAACTGTCAATGCTGCAAAGTCATCCCTCCACTGTATGATTCTATCCCACATTGAATACTGTTTTACAAACTGGTCGTTTGCTTGTGCCACAAACCTGAAACCCATAGACCAGCTGAGAGAGAGCTATCAAGGTGTTTGACAGAAAGCCTAATTCATACCACCACTGCACCATCCTTGATAAACACCATTTCTTGAGTTTTGACAATTTTAAGTCTTTTAAAAGTATGTGTTTTTTTTAAATGTTTACATGGACATGGATGTGCTACTCTGCTCCCACTCCTTCCTCTTCTGCAGGAACATCCAGGTCATCATAATCCAGTTTAATGTCCTCCTGTCGGCTCGGCCTCTGCCCCCTGGTGGCCTGGAGAGACATGACAGCACACAGATGAGACTTCCTGTATCACTCCTGTTCAATAACACACACTGTTTTATTCAGTCAGTGGTGGAACAACAACATGTTTCAGTATCTCATCATTCAGTCAGTGGAACAACAACAAGTTTCAGTACCTCATCATTCAGTCAGTGGAACAACAACATGTTTCAGTACCTCATCATTCAGTCAGTGGTGGAACAACAACATGTTTCAGTACCTCATCATTCAGTCAGTGGTGGAACAACAACATGTTTCAGTACCTCATCATTCAGTCAGTGGAACAACAACATGTTTCAGTACCTTATCATTCAGTCAGTGGTGGAACAACAACATGTTTCAGTACCTCATCATTCAGTCAGTGGAACAACAACATGTTTCAGTACCTATCATTCAGTCAGTGGAACAACAACATGTTTCAGTACTCATCATTCAGTCAGTGGAACAACAACATGTTTCAGTACCTCATCATTCAGTCAGTGGAACAACAACATGTTTCAGTACCTCATCATTCAGTCAGTGGAACAACAACATGTTTCAGTACCTCATCATTCAGTCAGTGGAACAACAACATGTTTCAGTACCTCATCATTCAGTCAGTGTGGAACAACAACATGTTTCAGTCCTCATCATTCAGTCAGTGGAACAACAACATGTTTCAGTCCCTCATCATTCAGTCAGTGGAACAACAACATGTTTCAGTACCTCATCATTCAGTCAGAGGAACAACAACATGTTTCAGTACCTCATCATTCAGTCAGTGGAGGAACAACAACATGTTTCAGTACCTCATCATTCAGTCAGTGGAACAACAACATGTTTCAGTACCTCATCATTCAGTCAGTGGAGGAACAACAACATGTTTCAGTACCTCATCATTCAGTCAGTGGTGGAACAACAACATGTTTCAGCCCTTATCATTCAGTCAGTGGAGGAACAACAACATGTTTCAGTACCTCATCATTCAGTCAGTGTGGAACAACAACATGTTTCAGTACCTTGCAGTAGAAGTAAAGGCCGACGGTCACCAGCAGCTGAGTCAGCAGCAGGACGACGGCTCGGATGATAAAAGGTTCTGGATCTGATGGAACACAAGGACAGCATCACATCAAGAGTCAGCAAACACTCTGTAGAGACCTGAACCCTGAAATCACTGCAACATGGAGTCATTTATAATACATAGCTGTATTAGTTACATTAAACTGATAGTACTCATGTTGATACTCCAATATAAACTAGAACTGATTAGACAATCAACCGGTTGGTGTGGAAAAATATGTGAAGGAATAATAAGTTGTCAGGAGTCTGGTATCCTGATGAACTGGACATTTTGTGGCAGCTAAAGCGTCATCTTCAAACACTTGGGAAGAAAAAGACAAAGTCTTCCAGAAGAAGAGTCTAGAAGTCAGCAAACACTCTGTAGAGACCTGAACCCTGAAGCCACTTCAGCATGGAGACTCCTCTCTCTCTGATGTGGCCTCTGGTGAGACTTTAATATGTGGCCTGACATGTTTCCAGACCGTAGGAGAAGCTGCTGTCTCTCTTACATCCAGCAGTCAGTACTCAGGTCCAGACTCTAATGTAGACTAGACTTCACTGGAGAACCAACCGAACAGTGAGGAAACACAACAGATGAAACAAAGAGGCCTTTGTGCACGAGACCAGGACCATGAACCCCGACTGAAGGAGAGGTTCTGGTCCAGGTTCTGATCCAGGTTCTGATCCAGGTTCTGATCCAGGTGCTGGTCCTTACTCTCAGATAACCAGCATTATTATATATATATACTTTATATAGCCTTATAAACTGTAACAGCTCACCTGTGATGGAGACAGAGAGCAGACGGCTCTCAGAGGAGAAGTTATGAGAAAAAACAAAGAGGTGATAAACACAGCTGTAGCTTCCCTGGTGGGCGGGCTCTGCAGAAGGAAAACAGGAAGTGGGCAGAGTGATTGACAGCTGGCAGTGAGTAGTAGTTGTTTGCTGAGTTGATGGAGGTGAAGTTGAGCTGGAAGGAGCCTCCTGGGTACTGAGGCTGGATGGAGCAGCTGATGGTGAAGGTGGAGCCTCTGAACACCTGGAACCCTGCTGCTGGGCCCCAGAGACCCCGTACATGGAGGAGGACACAGAGATGTTGGGCTGAAGCAGCAGATCTGTCAACACACAGAGAGAGGACACTAAATCCCAAACACAAAGTAAAATGCAATTCTATCTGGTCCTAAAAAGACAGTACACTGTGGCAGCCTACCTGAGCACAGTGACTGATGTTGAACACAGACACATGTTGACTAAGTACAGACTGAGTGCTCACAGCCTGGCCATAGAAACAGAAAGGTACAGAGAGAGAGAGAGAGAGAGAGAGAGAGAGAGTGTATAACATATATTTGGACAAAACTTTCCCCGCAACACCACAAATCTTCCTCGCCATAATTCTGACCCTCAGATAAACAAGAATGGGAGAGACCTGCTCCAACTCTGTAAAGCCTCGGTCTGTACATTGTTAACGGTAGGTTTAGAGGTGACTCTTTGGGAAGACCCACCTTCTGCTCATCTCTTGGCACGAGTACCGTAGATTACATGATAACTGACTTGGACCCGCTCTTTCTCAGTTCATTTATAGTCAAACCTCTAACACCTCTATCGGATCACAGCCAAATTACTGTGTTCATGAAAAGAACAGAAACTAACAGTCCACAATCTGAGCCCAATAATCTGTTTAACATTAAAAGAAAATACAGATGGGCTCCAGACAGTGCACAAGAGTTCCAGAAAGCTGTCGGAAACGAACAAATTCAAAGACTCTTAGACAACTTTCTGGACACCACATATGAACACAATAAAGAAGGCATAGACCTGGCAGTTAGAACAATGAACCAAATCTTCATGAGAACAGCTCATACATCCAACTGAAGAAATGCAGCAACAAGCCCCCCAAAACAAAAAGAAATCAACTGGTTTGATGAAGAATGCTACAAAACTTTGAGAGAGATTGAGACCATAAGCGCATTAGTTAAACGGACAATAAATCAGTCAGAACTAAGGTTATTTTCTCAAAGACTTCCACACAATTGAACCCCTATTTTTGGATATAAGAGAAATGTTAAGGCCCTTTTTTATTGGCTTCACTTTAACGACCTTGAGATAAAGACTTCCTGGAATTCCTTGCAACATAAACATTTAAAGCGAGACATGTCAAAAACATCCGCTGTTGCGTAAGAGCGTTGTGAAAGAGCAGTTGGATTCTCTTAAACCCCCCGTTCCTCTTTTCATTCATCGACCCCTCGTGCCATTTTCCAGTGGACTTTGACCTTTTCTCTACAGAGTTTATGAATATGCAGTAAACTGATCCCCACAGATCTGACCTGACCCCTGCAGTGTATTTATTATCTGTCAAACTGCTCTTATACTCATTTTCCTAGTGTTCTTGTTTTTGCCTGTCCGTCCGTCCTACCTACCTACCTACCTACCTACCTACCTACCTACCTACCTACCTACCTACCTACCTACCTACCTACCTACCTACCTACCTACCTACCTACCTACCTACACTACTACACTGCGCTCTTAATGGCTTATAAATCCCAAATCAACTGCCAAGTCATGCGTGATCAATATGTAGTCGTCCAGTGTCAGAAATCCACAGCAGTGTTTGTGTGTGCCGCTCATACAGCCATTAATATAATTAAAAACTGCCTGTAATATATGAAAAAATACTCCTTTGATGTGACTTGAATGTAACTGTCTGATGTTTCTCTCTCCTTGCATCTGTCTTTCTCTGTTTTGTACGTGTTGAGAAGATGCTTACTCTTGTGAAGTATTTTTCCTTTTCCTTGTCTGTAACCGGTCCTGTTTCCGTCCTCTGGTGGTTGTTATTTTTGTATAAAGATCATTTGAGTTGGTGAATTCTTTTTGTACTGCGAAAATTCTCACCCTTCTCCCTCCCACCCTCCCTATTTGTTGACAAAATGTATGCATGCTTATGGTGTGCGATGTAGGCAAGGTCGTTGATGATCGTTTTGTGTCTTCTCTGTGTTTCAAAGCTCCACCTGTAAGCCTCAATGCATGCCGTTTAGACAGATATTTCAGTCTGTAACTTTCCTGCAAAAGTGGAATCACCGCACACTCTGAGAATAAAGTGATTTCATATAATTTTTCATCGTCTTGTGTTTCTGCATTCAAACGGGCTGCTGCTCCTAAGGAAAAAACAATACATGAAAGCAGAGGTAGTGACGTACGGTGTATTTCTGGTTTGTCAGAAGGATCCAATTGCATGGCATTCGTTAGAGAAATATATGTACTACAAAAAAAGGAAAGAACTTAGGAAAATATGGAACCAAAAACATAGAGATCCTAGCAACGCAGACGTACGCCTCCTTTACTGCGACATGCTCAAACAATACAAACGTACAATCAAAATCAAGAAGGCTCAGTACACACAAAAACAACTAACGATAATCGAGGAGTCTTTAAACACAAACAGATTCTGGGAACATTGGAAAAATCTAAGTAAAAGTAAACACGATGACCCAGTTATACAGAATGGAGACATCTGGACCGGTCACTTCAAACATCTGTACGGTAACATTCCTATCAATTCTGACTCAGAACAAACACAAATCATTGAAAAGTTCAAACTTAGAATGGGTCATCAAGGACTCCCAGAACCCTTTGGTTAGAATGGGTCATCAAGGACTCCCAGAACCCTTTGGACTTTCTAATTACTGAACAGGAACTGGAAAAAAAAAGTTGATTACCCTAAAACCAAAAAAAGCAAGTGGGCTTGACGGCATATTGAACGAGATGCTAAAACACTCAAGTAAAAAGATCAGATGGCTATACTCAAACTATTCAATTGATCCTGATTGTAGGTACTTTCCTGACAGCTGGAATCGCGGTCTCATAACACCCATTTTTAAAAACGGCGATAAATGACCCTAATAATTACAGAGGCATTTGTGTGAACAGTAACCTGGGGAAGGTCTTTTGTAGTATTATACACTCCCGGCTTATAGACTTCCTTACGAAACACAATGTCCTGAGCAAAAGCCAAATTGGATTCTTACCAAATCACCGCACATCAGACCACATTTACACCCTACACACCCTAATTGACAAATATGTTAATCAAAATAAAAGCTAAATATTTGCCTGTTTCATTGATTTCCAAAAAGCATTTGACTCGATTTGGCATGTTGGTATTCAACAAACTACTTCAAAGCGGTATAGGGGGTAAAACTATGACCTAATAAAATCTATGTACACAAACAACATGTGCAGCATCAAGATCGGACACAAAAGAACAACCTTCATTCTCAAGAACGGGGAGTAAGACAAGGATGCTGTTTATCACCGGCCTGTTCAACATCTCCATAAGGAAACTGGCCACTATCTTAGAACAGTCCACAGCACCTGGGCTCACACTTCACAAGTGATCAGATTCCTGCTGTATGCAGATGATTTCATCCTGTTAAGCCGACAAAAGAAGGACTTCAACAGAGTTTAAATATACTCGAAGGTACTGTCAGACCTGGGCCATGGCAATTAACATAAAAAAGACAAAAACAATGATATTTCAAAAAAGATCCAGATGTCAGGCAAACAATATTGACTTCACAATTGGGACACAGACAATAGAAAATTGCTCAGAATATAATTATTTAGGCCTGAAAATAAGTCCCACTGGAAGCTTTAATCAAGCTGTCAAGGAACTGAGAGAGAAAGCACGCAGGGCGTTTTATGCAATAAAAAGACAAATTCACATTCAAATTCCAATTTTAATTTGGCTTAAATTATTCAATCAGTAATACAACCATCCTACTCTATGGAAGCGAAGTGGGGGCCCACAAACAAACCAAACATTTGACAAATGGGAAAATCATCCAATAGAAAATGCTCACAATGAGTTTTGCAAACGCATCCTCCAGGTTCACAGGAGAACAACTAACAACGCCTGCAGAGCGGAATTAGGCACCTTCCCATTATTAATAAAAATCCAGAAACGATCAATTAAATATTGGCTACATCTAAAAGAAAGTGACCCCCACTCCTACCACCACAAAGCCCTGCAGCATCAAGAAATGAACAAGGGAAAGAGTCCCCTCTCTCAGCTGGTCCTGACACTCTGTTCACAAACCGGTTCAAACTGTCATCAGGACCAGTCTGAGCCCACATCTATTAGGCCCGCTCCACGGGGACGAAAACGGGTTGAATCCGCATATTTCTCATGCGTATAGCCCTCTAAGCTCGATAACGCCGTAAGGGAAACGTAGAAACAGACCCCGCAAACGACAACGGGTCCAAAGGTGGATAGATCTGGGAACGGAGCGCTCTGGGGGGTCCAACGGGGCCGTGGGGTCGCCTATACGGTCATCCGTTCATAGCCCCGCCTCTCCCCACCTCTCCCCACCTCTTCCCACCTCTCGCGTACCCCGCATCATTGCTGATTGTTTCGTTAACAACAACAATAGCTATTTAATTACCTCTCAAACTACCTAAAATAGTTATAAATATGTTTATTTTTACTGTCGAGTCATCATTACTGGATCAGCTGCTGCATGAGACAGACACTGACGCTGTGAGAAGAGAGGAAAAAGAGACAGGCTCTGTGTATTTATTTTCATATATCATTATATCGTCGTTATTCATTGTTTTAAAGCTCAATAAATAACAAAGAAGACCTTTGACCAGCACTTTTATCCGGAAGATTTAAACTTTAACACACGTTGACTGGCAAAAAACTCTGCCCGGTTCCCTCATGGATGTATAATAAGAACTGGATACAGTGTGGGAGGCGGGGCCACATTCATTCCTATGAGAGTTGCTCATTCGCGCATGATGATAAAATGGCCCAACTTTTGAGAGAGCGAAACGTCACAGATTACCCGGCATGCCTGAGAAGTACCCGTATGTGCGCTCATAGCGCATGCGCAACTTTAACCATGCCCCCCAAAATGCTCGTTCACATCAAGCACGTCAATTTGCGTACACGTAACAGCACCGCACGTTCATGACAGCATGGTAATGTTTTGTTATGATAAATTTGATATTAACGAGGCGGCAGTTAGCAGCTAGCGGTTAGCTAGTAATTATGCTAATTTACACATCAATCGTTATGTACTTTTATATTACGCTGTATATATATATGTATATATATACAGTGCAATAAGCTTCTTAGTGCAATAAGAAGCTACAGGGACGTTAATCTACGTCGGTAATATTAACTTTATTTAATACAACATTTACGGTACAAGATTTAATCATACAGCCCATGTAGTATAATATTTTACAAATGATGAATTACAGCAAACATGTGCAATATATCCATTATTACAGCTCCGTGGGCTGGCAGTAAGGCGATATGGGTCCGTTCTTATTGTGCATCCATGGGTAAAGATAAACGCATGTAGTGCTGAACACGTAACATGAACGTGCCGGGCGGCGCGGTCCCGTGGGTTAGATGCGCGTTCATAATGCAGAGGGAAATAACTCTCAGAATAACGTTATTAGCACATTTTTACAACTTGAGGAACGAATGTTTTTAATAAGGGCTATACAAGTGTTCATACTGGGTAGTTTATTTAGTTTAAAAAAATTATCCAACGATTTACAGACCACTCTTTCCCCATGTAAGTCAATGGGAAAAAGTGTTTCCGGGCCTGGCAACCAAAAGCAAGTGTAGTACCGCCGTTTGGCCAGCACGAATATTTTCATCTGAGTCCGGCGCACTTCCTGGGGGCTTGGGATCCCTTGGCCCCCACCGCGGAGAATAAACACAAGTGCAGCCATGACAACCATTCTTCTTCGCTGCTTTTGTGGAGGAAGTTGCTGCTTTTGGTGGAGGAAGTTACAGCGCCACGTACAGGTTCGGCATATGTACTTCAGCTTTTCCAGCGTTGGATGTAAACGGAGCCGTCTCGTGGAGCTTGACACAATCCGGTGTATATTGCGTGGGGACGGAAGGTTTTTTGCGGTTGCATTTGCGTTACTCCGATGCGTTTTGCCGTTTTCGTCCCGTGGAGCCGGGGCCTTAGAGTCAACCAAATTATAACAAAACACACAAAAAACTACCTCACTTGTTGGAACACTAAATCCCAAACACAAAGTAAAATGCAATGCTATCTGGCCCTAAAAAGACAGTACACTGTGGCAGCCTATCTGACCACAGTGACTGATGTTCAACACAGGAAGTTGTTGACAAAGTACAGACTGAGTGCTCACAGCCTGGCCATAGAAACAGGTACAGAGAGAGAGAGAGAGAGAGAGAGAGAGAGAGAGAGAGAGAGAGAGAGAGAGAGAGAGAGAGAGAGAGAGAGAGAGAGAGAGAGAGAGAGAGAGAGAGAGAGAGACACAGCCTGGCCATAGAAACAGGTACAAGAAAACCTGGCTGCCAAAAGAGGAGCGATCATGCCAACAGTGTGGAGGAACTGCTGTGGAGACAGAGCAGCACTTCCTCACACAATGCCCAACTTTTGAACCTGTACGCAAACAATTCTTCCCAAAACTCAACCATAAGCATCCTCAATTATTTAACAATGAAAATGAAAAACTAAAAATACTTCTGGGGGAATATAAAGAGAGCTGCATTGTTGCAGGACAGTTTGTCTCTGCCACAGTCTGAGGGGACCGGATGATGCAGATACACCAGCTCTCACATCTTATGTATGTATGTATATCATATTTTATTTTACATGAATGTATTATATGAATGAAATGAATCTGTATTCCTTGTAAAAAAAACAACAACAAAAACAAACAAAACAACAAAACATGTTCTTAGCAGTTTGTTTATAACTGTTCATTTGTTTATTTGTGTGTATTTTTGTATAGATGTTACAACTACACAGAGCTTTGGCAATACTGTATGTAAATATGGTCATGCTAATAAAGCTATTGAATTGAGAGAGAGAGAGAGAGAGAGAGAGGGAGAGAGAGGGAGAGGAGAGGAGAGAGAAACACACATTCACCTTCAACAAAAAAAAGGAGGTGATGTCAGGGTACTGACTAACAAAGAGACAGATGACTTGATTACCTGAGCAGCTGAGAGTCAGGGTGGAGGAAGAGGAACTTGATGCTGCACACTCCCTCAGAGCAGATCCAGACTGAGCACAGTCAGAGCTGATCCACCACACAGATCTCCATGAGGACTCCACTCTCTGTCCCACAGAAACAGCAGAGCCACAGTCGAGATCTCTGCAGAGAACACCTGCTGTCTTCAGGGTCCTGAGAGAGGAAGAGCCCCACACTGGTCTCCATTCTCCCTGATGTTTCACCTCCAGGTCTCCTGCACAGCGACTCTCTCCTCACCAGTCTGACCTCATCCGGCTCTGAAGAGAAACAAGAGAGAGATCAGAGAAAGAATAAAGTGAGTTTGATGAGAACAGAATGAACCAATCACAGCTCCTCTCTACCTGAGCAGGTGAGGCTAACAGCTGTGCCAGGTGAGCAGGTGTTTCTCTCTGAGGCTGAGCTACAGTCCAGGAGAGCAGACTCATGGCCTCCACACTGGAACTCTTTGGTCCACATTGGAGCCTCCCCTTCTCCATAGAGCGCCCCCTGGAGGACTGAAGGAGCCCCACAGCCCAGCTGCCTGCAGACCACCTGAGCATCCTGCTGGTCAAAGTCAGCCTCACACACTGAGGACCAGGACGGGTTAGACGGGTCAGAGTTCACCTCCAGTCTACCTGAGCACAGACTGGTCCCCCCAGCAGCCTGACAGAGTCTGGAGATGACAGAAGATAAAACAGAGAGAGGTCAAAGACACAGAATAAAAGAGATGATCAATATTTCAGATTCAAACTGGACTCAGTTCCAACATGAGTTCATGATTGTGGAATCAGCTTCCAGTTTGTGTTCGGGCGGCAGACACCCTATCTGTTTTTAAGAGTACGCTTAAGACCTTCCTTTTTGATAAAGCTTATAGTTAGGGCTGATTAGATTCAGCCCCTAGTTTAGCTGCTATAGGCTTAGACTGTCGGGGGACACCTTGCTTCTTCCTTCTCTCTGTCTGTACCTGTGTACTCTCATGTTCCCAATAACCCAGCTTCCCCCACATTCTTGTTGGTGTCTATCTACGCCGGGATCCTGAGTCGAGGCTGATCCTGTTGCTGTGGTCCTGGATCCCGAGTCCTGTGTCCTGGATCCTGCATCCTGAGTCCTAGATCCAGAGTCCTGTGTCCTGGATCCTGCATCCTGAGTCCTAGATCCAGAGTCCTGTGTCCTGGATCCTGCATCCTGAGTCCTAGATCCAGAGTCCTGTGTCCTGGATCCTGCATCCTGAGTCCTAGATCCAGAGTCCTGTGTCCTGGATCCTGCATCCTGAGTCCTAGATCCAGAGTCCTGTGTCCTGGATCCTGCATCCTGAGTCCTGAATCCTGTGTCCTGGATCCTGTGTCCTGGATCCTGAGTCCTGGATCTGAGTCCTGGATCCTGAGTCCTGGATCCTGAGTCCTGGATCCTGTGTCCTGGATCCTGAGTCCTGGATCCAGAGTCCTGGATCCTGAGTCCTGGATCCTGAGTCCTGGATCCTGAGTCCTGGATCCTGTGTCCTGGATCCTGAGTCCTGGATCCTGAGTCCTGGATCCTGAGTCCTGGATCCTGAGTCCTGGATCCTGTGTCCTGGATCCTGAGTCCTGGATCCTGTGTCCTGGACTTCGAGTCGTGGCTGAACCTATCTCTGCGGTCCTGCCTGACTCTCATCAATCAATGTTTATTTATATAGCCCAATATCACAAATGTTACATTTGTCTCAGTGGATGTGAAGTCAACTTGGAGAATCCACAGGAGAGCAAAGGGTTAAAAGTCGGGCTGATTGACAGAGTGGCAGCTGTCTGAAATCATTCCCTAATTGCTAATCAGCGTCGCTACACCTTTAAAAGCACCGCACCTGAAAGAAGGGCGGTAATCAAAGCTGGAGAGAGACAAACTAAAGAGCGTGCGTCCAGCAGCAGCAGCAAACCAGCAGAAGAAACATCAAAGAAGCAGCACTGGTGCAGCCATAAAAAGCTGGAGAGGCGGCCGGTGAGAAACGAACTGTGTGGTTAGAGAAGAGTCATACAACTTGCCGTTCGTGGCGCACGTTAGAATGTATAGAATGTACGTTCTAGTTCAGTGTCATTTGTTTGTTTGATGTCCTCAAGCTAAAGCAACATGATTGTTGAGTTAAAAACTAATGTGATTGTTTACTGAGAGATGTGGTTTGATAGAAACGGTTTGAATGCTGCTAAAATTCAGTCTATTATATTTGCATTTTTAATGAGACTGCATAAGTTAAAAACTGTTTAAAAACATAATTCATAAAAATACACTAAGAAAGTAAAGTGTTAAAAATATATGTAAAGCATGTATTTTTGAATTTATTATTCATGTGCATTGTATTTACAGTAATTATTTTTATTTTTCATTTAAGGTTTTTCACCTTACAACCTTACTACATATCTGTACTGCAACAACAAAAACTAAAGTAAAGAAGAACTCAAAAGAAAACAAAGTTGTGGTCATTGTACGAGTGAAACCCAGTGAAAACCTCCAATGGACTGTACCATCCCTTTCAAGCGGGGAAACTGCAAATATACCCAAGGGCTTGACAGTGGACTTCACAGTTTGTACAGAATATCAGTATGAGAATACGACACCCTCTGTCTTAGACCCTCTGTCCTTAGACCCTCTGTCCTTAGACCCTCACATCGTAGAAGGAAACACTTCCAGAAAAACCACAGTTTAAAGGAACATGGGAGAAACCTCAGGGAGAGCAACAGAGGAGGGATCCCTCTCCCAGGACGGACAGACGTGCAATAGATGCCGTGTGTAATACATAACTCTACCATGTGATATTTGAACCCATGTGTATTGCTTGCATGTAGGATGCATCCTTCTCCACACATCCACTAAATCACTTTTCTTTAGAACATGAGATAATACAGAGGAAGACTGAAGATGTGGCTCAACTCCAGTCCTATCCAAAGTCAAGTCAGTGCAACAACATATGTGTGCAATCGAGAAGGTTAAATAGGGAAAGTGCAATATGTGTAAATAGGTATGGATACAATAGGGATATGTGCAATTTGACGGACACTATACATAGGTGCAATATTGGATTTATGTATAAATACAATAGGGAAAGAACAATATTGGATTTATGTAAGTGCAATAGAGAAAGTTCTGTACCTGTATGCTTCTTGTTTGTTCTTTGCCATGTGATATGTGATCTCTGTTCTGTATCTATGACTGATTGTCCTAAATGTTTTATGTTTATTATCTCGATGCCCAAGACAAATGTCTCCTAAGGGAGACAATAAAGCTCTATCTTATAACTTATTCTCTCTTCCAATACTTTAAAGATCTCTTCACGCTCAGAGCCTTGGTTTGGTGCACATTAAGAAAGCTAATCAGAAACTCATCTATTCCAGCTCTCACTAGAATAACTCTACCCTTCACTTCCTCTGTGCTGGATATTATCTTTATATTTCAAAGAGGGGAGAATAAAATAGCTACTCCTGCACTCAAATGTGTCCCATGGCTAAGGACATGCGCCCCCCTCAGTGCAGTGATGTGTTTCTTGAGGCGATACCGTTTTTTTCATCAAGTAAGTCTAGCCCAACAACCTTCTGAATTGTCGTGGCTGACCTAACAAACTTTTCAACATCAGTGAAATAATGTTTTACATTTACTGATTTCCCAAAAGTTTCATCCAGAAACTCCTGGATCTGTTCAAAAGAGTAGAGACCCTCACTCTGAGAAACACTGTCAGATACGGAGACACTATCCGATTCAGAGTCAGACTCCATATCTACTCCATCATAACCAGCTGATTTCCCCCCTGCTCTGCCTACCTAACCCTAACCCTAACCCTCACTGTCCAGTTTTTGTGACAGCTGAGCCTGTTTCCCAGAGACCCCCTGCAGCTCCCGCTCTGAGTACTCCATCACATCCTCTCTGCATCCAGCCCTGACCTGAGCCTCAGCCTCCACATCTGCTTTCATATTAATCCCTGCAAACAACGGCCTAACACCCACAGACACTGCGGCTTTAACTGCCGTCATGGGACCAAACACAAACCCGCCTGGCACCACTGCTGCGGGTAACACAGGCACGGCACGGCTACACTGGGCACAGCGAGTGCGGGTACGGCGGCCACGGCTGCACCGGGTGCGGGTACAGCGGGTGCGGGTGCAGCCGGTGCAGCGGATGCAGGTGTAGCAGGAGCGGGCATGGCTACACCGGGCGCAACGAGTGCGGGCACGGCAGCCGCGTGCACGGCTGCACAGGGCGCGGGCACGGCGGCCCAGCGGCCCAGCGGTCCCGGCGGCTGCAGACACGAGCACGTCGACCCGGAAACAGGGGCCGTAGCTCCGGCAGCTCCCCGCACGGGCCGAGCAATCCCGCTGGTTCCCTCTCCACTCTCATTCACAATATTTCCTTCCAAAAGAAGTGCTGCTATCAGTCTCTGTGGACAAGCGATCCTCTTGTGCCCCACATCACCACACCAAAACCGAGAGAGAGAGAGAGAGACGAGAGAGAGAGAGGAGAGAGAGAGAGAGAGAGAGAGAGAGGAGAGAGAGAGAGAGAGAGAGAGAGAGAGAGAGAGAGGAGAGAGAGAGAGAGAGAGAGAGAGAGAGAGAGAGAGAGAGAGAGAGAGAGAGAGAGAGAGAGAGAGAGAGAGGAGAGAGAGAGAGAGAGAGAGAGAGAGAGAGAGAGAGAGAGAGAGAGAGAGAGAGAGAGAGAGAGAGAGAGGAGAGAGAGAGAGAGAGAGGAGAAGAGAGAAGAGAGAGGAGAGAGAGAGAGAGAGAGAGAGAGAGAGAGAGAGAGAGAGAGAGAGAGAAGAGAGGAGAGAGAGAGAGAGAGAGAGAGAGAGAGAGAGAGAGAGAGAGAGAACATTTGATGAGAACAGCAGCATCATCATGAGCTCCTGAATATTTCAACTTTTCTATTTTTAAAATGAGATAA
This sequence comes from Trematomus loennbergii, assembly GCA_012861695.1. Taxonomy (NCBI): domain Eukaryota; kingdom Metazoa; phylum Chordata; class Actinopteri; order Perciformes; family Nototheniidae; genus Trematomus; species Trematomus loennbergii. Next base: position 148,852 of record JAAOOA010000624.1, read on the forward strand.
ACTTTTCTGACAAAATTATAAGAAGAAACACCTGTTGAACGGATTGACCTACCTGGAATCAAAAAAAGAAAGAAATACGGCAAGAAACGGCAAGAAACTTGGGAAAATAGGGTTCAACTGCCAACCAACTGCCAACCAACTGCCAACCAACTGGCAAACTGACGGTTTGCCTAACTGTCCTGCTAGCTTAACAACATCAACTGAAGAACCCAGCAGAGAATGTAACCAACTGCCAAACTGACGGTTAGCCTAACTGACGGTTAGCCTAACTGACGGTTAGCCTAACTGTCCTGCTAGCTAACTAACACCAAGCTAAGAAGAGGAATTCAGGAGTAACAACAGCAGCAGTTTAGCAGCAGCAGAGCCCCATGGCTTCAACCACAGCCTGTACAGAGGCTGTTCCTCTTGTATACCCACAAGAGGTCAAAAATGATAGTGCCAGGAAGGCATACAAATTAAAACAGTTGAAGGATAGACCAGAGACGCTCTTTGCTGACCTGTACAAGAGTGGAGAAGTCAGCAATCTGATCTTCCTCACAGACCAGCCAATAGCATGGCACGGCGCCATAAGTGCCCACTACCCTTCTGTGAAGAAAGAGGGGATCTGCAATGGCTGGAAACAACAAATTAAAGAGGTAGAAGACCCAGACACTGTCATGACAACAGTCAACATATACAAGAACGGGACTGTCATGGTGCAGGGAACCTCACACAATTTGAGCTGGACTTTCTCCTTATAAAGGAACGGGCCCAACAGGAGAAATCTGCCCCCACTGAGAACAACCACACCCTGCCAGAGACAGACACCACCCCCACTTCTGGCTGCCCCACTGCTGACCCTGAGGAGAGGGAACCCGCCGGCCCAGAACAGGCCCAGGACCCCCGCTGAACCACACCATCACTGACCTGAAGGTGAAGTTCACAGAGTTGGAGAGAGAGCTCGTACAGTTGCGAGAGCTGATCAGCCAACAGCCAACCCAGGACACCACGGTCCAGCAAGACTCTACCATCAGCACAGAGCTCACCAAGCTGAGGCAGGACAGAGACAGCCACAGGAGAGAGCTGTCCACCGTGAGGACTGAGGTTCGAGAGCTGCTGCAGGACAGAGAGAGTCACATGGCACGGCTGACCGCTCTGACAGAGGAGGTGAGGGAGCTGAGAGAAGAGAGACAGAGCTACAGGAGAGAACTGACTACTCTATCTGAGGAGCTTCAGGAGACAGAGAGAGTTGCACAGGCCCTGAAAGAGCAGCTGGACTCACACCCAGACCACAACCAGAACCTTGTGACCCCCATTGAGAGCCGCCAGAACCCTCCAACTCAGCAGCCACCCTCTACCCCCAGCTCCATCTCTAGCCCACATGCTAACCCAACTCCCAGATCTCCCCCATCACACAGATGAACACCACCCCTAGCCCACAGACTAACACCACCCCTCATCCTTCCAGACCAGCACAGCAGAGAGGGAAGCCAGACATTGTCATCCTCATCGACTCCAATGGCAAATTCATTGATGAAAATAAACTTTTCCCCACCCACACAGTGGCTAAAATAGCACCCCGCAGAAGGAGCAGCCCGGCCCAAAACCCCCTTAGACCAGAAAGGCACCCCACTGGACCACCACCCAGACAACACCCATGGAGAAAATATCATCCTCATCTTCTTCCACACCATGCCCCACTAAGATCCCACCAGGGCAGCTATGATTACTCAGAAGTTTATCAAATCAAAAACACAGACAACCTGACAATCCTGAGCTCCGCTTCCAATATTGGGAAACACTGAAACTATACAGAAGAACACTCAGAACTAAAAGGGAGCAACATGCGCAGCACCAACTTGAAATCATTGAAGAGTCCATTGACTCAAATCATTTTGGAAGAGATGGCACTCTTTCAGCAAACCACACAAGGAAGAACTGGCTATTCAAAATGGGGACATTTGGAAAACACACTTTGAAAACCTGTATAGTAGCGTTACACTGAATTCGGCCCAAAATGATCTCCTCAACAAACTACACATTCTAGAATCAGTCGTTAAAGACAACCATAACCCTTTAGACTATAACATTACTGAGGAAGAGCTCCTGGCTAAAACCCAGGCCCTACAACCAAGGAAGGCCAGCGGTCCTGATGGCATTTTAAATGAAATGCTGAAATTTAGCAGCCATAAGTTCAACACTGCCATGTTGAAACTATTCAACCTGGTTCTGAGCATTGGACATTTCCCTGACATCTGGAGCAAAGGAATCATCACACCAATATTTAAAAATGGAAATAAATTTGACCCAAACAATTACCGAGGCATATGTGTCAGCAGCAACCTGGGGAAGTGATTCTGCAGCATCCTAAACAGCCGACTGCAAGACTTCCTCAGTGAACATAATGTCCTGAGCAAGAGTCAGATTGGATTTACACCATCGGACTACAGACCATATATATACCCTCCACACCTCATTCATAAACATGTCCACCAAAATAAGAAGATTTTCTCTTGTTTTGTAGATTTCAAAAAAGCATTCGACTCAATTTGGCATAACGGTCTGTTCCTGAAGTTGATTGAAAACGTGTGTAGGGGGGAAAACATATGATATCATTAAAACAATGTATACAAATAATAAATGTGCTGAAAATGGGCAATATGGAAACAGATTTCTTCCCCCAAAGGAGAGGGGTGAAACAGGGCTGCAGTCTCAGCCCCACCCTATTTAACATTTATATTGATCAATTGGCTAAATCATTAGAACAATCCGATATCCCTGGACTCACCCTCTCTGACACACAAATTAAATGCCTCCTGTTTGCAGATGATCTAATATTGCTAGCTCCATCTAAGGAGGCATTACAACAGCAAATGGATCATCTGCAAAGCTTCTGTCAGACCTGGGCCCTGACAGTTCATCTGGAGCTTCTGTCAGACCTGGGCCCTGACAGTTCATCTAGAGACCTTCTGTCAGACCTGGGCCCTGACAGTTCATCTGGAAAGCTTCTGTCAGACCTGGGCCCTGACAGTTCATCTGGAGACCTTCTGTCAGACCTGGGCCCTGACAGTTCATCTGCAAAGCTTCTGTCAGACCTGGGCCCTGACAGTTCATCTGGAAAAGACCAGGATTATGGTCTTCCAGAAACGACCCAGGGGTCAGGGGAACCCACACCGCTTCTTACTGGGCTCCACTGACATAGAACACACACACAGCTACACATATTTGGGACTCAAAATTACTTCAACAGGAAATTTCAATCTGGCCATTAATGATCTCAGAGACAAAGGAAGAAAGGCTTTCTATGCTATCAAAAAGTCTTCAAATATAGATATACCTGTAGAATCTGGCTCAAAATATTCAATTCAATAATAGAACCAATCATACTGTATGGTAGCAAAGTGTGGGGTCCCCTTAGAAATCAAGACTTTGATAAATGGGACAAACACCCAATAGAAACCCTACATGCGGAGATATGCAAGAGCATCCTGAGAGTCCACAGGAACACCCCCAACAATGGATGCCGAGCTGAGCTAGGCCAATTCCCCCTTTAATTAGGATACAAAAAAGAGCAGTCAAATTCTACAACCACCTCAAAACCAGTGATCCCAACTCCTACCATTACAAAGCCCTCCATTGCCAAGAGGAGAACATAGAGAGAGTCCCTCAACCAGCTGGTGCTGAGGCTCACCTCCTCTAACAGGACAAGGCCTCAACCAGCTGGTCCTGAGGCTCACCTCCTCTAACAGGACAAGGCCTCAACCAGTGGTGCTGAGGCTCACCTCCTCTAACAGGACAAGGCCTCAACAGCTCTGCTGAGGCTCACCTCCTCTAACAGGACAAGGCCTCAACCAGCTGGTCCTGAGGCTCACCTCCTCTAACAGGACAAGGCCTCAGGACAGCCCTCACACAATCTGGCCCAACCAAATCATAGCTAAAGCAAAAGAATATTACATCAACTATTGGACATGTACCACGCAAACCCAAAACAAACTTCAATGCTATTTGGCTCTAAACAGACAGTACACGGTGGCAAACTATCTGACCGCCGTGACTGATCCCAAACTGAGGAAGACATTAACAATGTACAGACTCAGTGACCACAGCCTGGCCGTAGAGACTGGCCGACACAGCAGACCTGGCTAGAGAAGAGAGGCTGTGTCAGCTCTGTCCACAGAGACAGGTGGAGACAGAGCAACACTTCCTGCTGCACTGTCAAACATACCAAGACATTAGAACAAAGTTCTTTACAAAGATAACATGTAAACTCCAAGATGTTGAATCACTGTCTGAGCAGAATAAAATGCAACATGTACTTGGAGAAAATAGTGCCAGCAGCATAGAAGCAGCGAAATATGTGAGCGCATGTCACAGCCTCAGAGACAGCAACAACACATAACAGCTGTTCCTCACAGCTCACTCTGATCACTCCTCTACTTCATGGGTCTCTTTTCTTTATTTCTTTTTACATTCATACTTGAGGTTTGTAATAATATATTGTTGTAAATTGTTTAATGAATGAATTGTATTTGTATTTTTATCAATTTTATTGAATTGTATTATCCTTGACGCTTTGGCAATATTGTTCACCTGACATTCATGCCAATAAAGCTTATTGAATTGAATTGAATTGAGAGAGAGAGAGAGAGAGAGAGACACATTGACCTTCAACAAAAAAGGAGGTGATGTCAGGGTACTGACTAACAAAGAGACAGATGACTTGATTACCTGAGCAGTGAGAGTCAGGGTGGAGGAAGAGGAATGTGAATCTGCACACTCCCTCAGAGCAGATCCAGACTGAACACAGTCAGGACTGATCCTCCACACAGGTCTCTCTGAGGACTCCTCTCTCTTTCCCACAGAAACAGCAGAGCCACAGTCGAGATCTCTGCAGAGAACACCTGCTGCCTTCAGGGTCCAGAGAGAGAGAAGAGCCCACACTGGTCTCCATTCTCCTTGTTTCAGCTCCAGGTCTCCTGCACAGCGACTCTCTCCTCCCACCAGTCTGACCGGCTCTGAAGAGAAACAAGAGAGAGATCAGAGAGAGAATAAAGTGAGTTTGATGAGAACAGAATGAACCAATCACAGCTCCTCTCTACCTGAGCAGGTGAGGCTAACAGCTGTGCCAGGTGAGCAGGTGTTTCTCTCTGAGGCTGAGCTACAGTCCAGGAGAGCAGACTCATGGCCTCCACACTGGAACTCTTTGGTCCACATTGGAGCCTCCCCTTCTCCATAGAGCGCCCCCTGGAGGACTGAAGGAGCCCCACAGCCCAGCTGCCTGCAGACCACCTGAGCATCCTGCTGGTCAAAGTCAGCCTCACACACTGAGGACCAGGACGGGTTAGACGGGTCAGAGTTCACCTCCAGTCTACCTGAGCACAGACTGGTCCCCCCCAGCAGCCTGACAGAGTCTGGAGAGGACAGAAGATCAAACAGAGAGAGGTCAAAGACACAGAATAAAAGAGATGATCAATATTTCAGATTCAAACTGGACTCAGTTCCAACATGAGTTCATGATGAACAACAGAACACTTCTCAGCACAGACTGCAGGTACCCTCACATCTACATCTGATACCCTCTACCAACTGGTCTCCATTAGTGAACCTTTCCCCGTGTCTTCAAACAATAAAACATCCTCCTCTGCAGATGTAACTCCTTGTTATTTTTCTAAGAGAATCTGTAACCTAGAATACAAAGATGTTTAGAGATGTTTCTAAAAAGTGAAAGTGATAGGGTCTGGACTGTCTCCATGTGAGGAGCCCCCCAGGGTGAAGGACTCCATGTGGTGTGGAGATACTGAAGAGCCCGGCTGAGCTGATCAGAGCTGTGTTCAGGAGGTCTTGGTGCTGTTATGGTGGAACCCAAAGAACCTGCTGGTGGAAACCAGAGGCTCAGAGAGAGGTGGAGCTGAAGAAGGAGTCCTTTCAGACTGGTTGGCCCCGGGGACTCCTGGAGCAGCACACATGTTTCATATACACACATCAGGGAGGGCCGTTTGGAGACAAGCAGTGTTTCCATATTCACTGGGAACTACTGGACCCTTTAGAAGATGTGAGAGATGATGTCATTGGTGGTTTCACTGATGGGCTTACCTGAGCAGGTGAGAGTCATGGTGGAGGAAGAGGAACTGATTGCACACTCCCTCAGAGCAGATCCAGACTGAACAGGC
>JAAOOA010000624.1:167500-256409 GCA_012861695.1 Trematomus loennbergii
GAGCCCCTCAGCAGCAGCAGCAGCAGCAGCAGGTGATCCATGTCCCGTAGAGATAGATATATACTTTATAGATATACTTTATTATGTTGGGAAATAGTTAGGTAGAGCGTCTCTCTTCCGTCTCTCTGAACATCTCACATGCGGTCGTTTCTTTATATCTGCTCACAGGAAGAGGTGCAGCTTCTCTGGAACAATATCTGAGGGTCCCATCACGCCTCTCTGCCCCTCCCCACTCACACAGCGTTTGTGACATTTGAAGGGAAGTTATTGTCCTGTGCCTGAGTCTTTAACAGCAGTCTTACAAACACGTATTTAAATTACATTAAAACAGGAGAACAAATGTGCAAAATCTCAAACACATATTTATACAATACAAGCTGCATTTTATTTCACTGTTCAGCATTTCACTTTACATTCTATCTTTAGATCATCTTATTCTATTTCACTTGTATACAGTTCACTTCTCCTGCATGACTTGCACATTAGTCATTAGGTCATAACTACACTGTAGCTGTGCACATATTCATATTCATATAAAGACCGTTTATATATATAAACGTATATAAGCTTAGACTATAAGAGAGACTTGCTGTTGCTTTCAAAGCTACAGTAACTCACAGTCAGACTCTCCTCTGATGAGCGGAGAGAGAGACTTGCTGTTGCTTTCAAAGCTACAGTAACTCACAGTCAGACTCTCCTCTGATGAGCGGAGAGAGAGACTTCTGTTGCTTTCAAAGCTACAGTAACTCACAGTCAGACTCTCCTCTGATGAGCGGAGAGAGAGACTGCTGTTGCTTTCAAAGCTACAGTAACTCACAGTCAGACTCTCCTCTGATGAGCGGAGAGAGAGACTTGCTGTTGCTTTCAAAGCTACAGTAACTCACAGTCAGACTCTCCTCTGATGAGCGGAGAGAGAGACTTGCTGTTGCTTTCAAAGCTACAGTAACTCACAGTCAGACTCTCCTCTGATGAGCGGAGAGAGAGACTTCTGTTGCTTTCAAAGCTACAGTAACTCACAGTCAGACTCTCCTCTGATGAGCGGAGAGAGAGACTTGCTGTTGCTTTCAAAGCTACAGTAACTCACAGTCAGACTCTCCTCTGATGAGCGGAGAGAGAGACTTGCTGTTGCTTTCAAAGCTACAGTAACTCACAGTCAGACTCTCCTCTGATGAGCGGAGAGAGAGACTCTCTGTTGCTTTCAAAGCTACAGTAACTCACAGTCAGACTCTCCTCTGATGAGCGGAGAGAGAGACTCTCTGGGAATGTGGAGAGGGGTTTTAAATCCTTAGAAATACAGAAGAACTCAAACGTGTTCAGCTCAATGTGGTTTGTTGTTACGTTCAATCGGCCCCGGTGTGTGAAGGCCTCTAAAGAGTCTCTGTCCCTGCCTGTGTTGAACAGTCCATTAAATATTAAAGTATATAATACTGTCTTTAACTTCTCTGAACTGCAGTTCTGAGAAACTCATCATGAAGATGCTGATGGTTACCGAAACTGTTGGTTTCCTGTTTACATGACACCTAGCGAACTATCAGATTAAGATCAGCGCCCCGTTGTTATTTGTGGTTGATGTGTGAACAAATGTCCTGACTGAGCACACGCACCTGTAGCCTGGGCTGCTGTGCTCTCAGTGTTCTGTCTTCCTGTTCCTGCCTGTTGGCGTCAGCTGATAGAGGGGTTATGGTTCTATCTTGTTCTGCACAATGTTGATTATTCTCTCTGAACTAGCTAAACACATGGGTCTGTGGGAGAGCTCTTCAGAATTGATTGTGGCATCAGCCGTGTGGTCAAACTGTGACCCGTGACATGTCTTGTGAATTCTCCGGCCGAAGCTCCAAATAAACCGTCAGTGTTTCCATCAAAGCTCCAGCTCTCCTCGTGTCTCTCTGAGTCCTGACTCCATCAAAGCTCCAGCTCTCCTCGTGTCTCTCTGAGTCCTGACTCCATCAAAGCTCCAGCTCTCCTCGTGTCTCTCTGAGTCCTGACTCCATCAAAGCTCCAGCTCTCCTCGTGTCTCTCTGAGTCCTGACTCCATCAAAGCTCCAGCTCTCCTCGTGTCTCTCTGAGTCCTGACTCCATCAAAGCTCCAGCTCTCCTCGTGTCTCTCTGAGTCCTGACTCCATCAAAGCTCCAGCTCTCCTCGTGTCTCTCTGAGTCCTGACTCCATCAAAGCTCCAGCTCTCCTCGTGTCTCTCTGAGTCCTGACTCCATCAAAGCTCCAGCTCTCCTCGTGTCTCTCTGAGTCCTGACTCCATCAAAGCTCCAGCTCTCCTCGTGTCTCTCTGAGTCCTGACTCCATCAAAGCTCCAGCTCTCCTCGTGTCTCTCTTTTGCGGCTTTCACACCAGCGCTTTTCCCTTTCTAGCTCCTAGCTAGAGCTTTTCAGCTCCCGCTCTGTTCACACCGCCCAGCTGCCGCTGCTGCGTCATGACGTCACCGTTTACATCGCTGATTTTCTCCCAAACGGAGCTCACAACAACAACAACAACAACAACAACGGGGGGGGACTGCGTCGGGTCGATGATCGTGTTGCTTTTAATCATACGAAGCCAGATTAAATTAAATAACGACTTCTCCAACCTTATACTTTTCTCCAGAGTGCCGTGGTTCATTGTTTATTAATATGTTTCATTTAGCGACCGCTGCAGTGCTGGCTGCTCTTCCACGGAGTTAATTCTCCCGTTAGCTCCGGGTTAGCTCACACGGCTCTAAAGTATTCACTGTCTGACTGTCACAAGCAGCTGATACATATCCCCAGTTCCCCTTCAGTGGATGTGTGTCAGTCTGAATTGACGCTGTTGGCATCACAACGCTGTTATGAAAGTTTCTCTGGTATAACATGGGTGATGTTAGCATAGCAACCGAAGCTAAACTGACTACTTGCCAAGCAGTTTTCTACAGGCACTTTTTACCGGCGTATTTTTCATTTGATTCTACTTGTGATAGTCGGACATGACAACCTGTGCAGCCCATGTATTGATTCCATCCGATAGCTGCTATAATAACAAACAAAACGTCTGCCTGCTCTCCACAATGATCAATAACAGTGATGGTCAAAGTAAGGTACAAATAAACAGAATCACACGAAGCCTGGATAGTGTTGCCTGACTTTATAAAGTGTTTTTTTATATAAGTGTGTGGTTGCCTTCTAGTCACTTTGCTCAGCGCTACTGCTTGTAGGCAGGCATGACGAGACTCTTCAGTCGACCCATGTTCAGGGGAGGTGGGTTTAGTTTCCTGCAGGCCTCGACGTAAGAGAGACGTAAGCGACGCCGCGTCATAGCTCCGAAGCTCTTGCCTCTAGACCGACAATTTTTTGGAGCTGGAAGTGAACCGCATTCCAGAGCTATGACGCGGCGCCGATGCGGTGTGAACAGGAAAAACGGCGCTTTTTCAGCTCCAGCTCCGAGCCGGAGCTGAAAAAGCGCCGGTGTGAAAGGGGCATAAGAGTCCTGACTCACCATTGCATCAGAAGTTTCCCCCACTATATTCACTGTGTGTGTGTGTGTGTGTGTGTGTGTGTGTGTGTGTGTGTGTGTGTGTGTGTGTGGAGTCTCTCTGTCCCTGCCTGTGTTGAACGGGTCCATTATAATGGACTGATAATTCTGCTGCTCTGTACAAGAAGGGACAGAGCAGACTCTTTCTGCTGAGGACACAGGTCTTTCGGGGTGCAGGGGCTCTCCTTCAGACTTTTTATGACTCTGTTGTGGCATCAGCCATTTTCTATGTTGTGTCTGCTGGGGCAGCATCTCAGCTGCTGACAGGAAGAGACTGAACAGACTGGCAAGGAAGCGACAGGCTGCTGCACCCCCGCTGTCTCACGGAGAGATACCGCAGGTCCTTCCTTCCTGCAGCGGTGAGACTATACAACCAACACAGCCTCTATACAACCAGCACAGCCTCTATACAACCAGCTTCTAGTACAGGATGTGTATTTTGTAAATTGTGTAACTTTTATTTTTATTTTGTATTGTATTTTTTATTATGTCATAACTGTTTTTTTAAGTTAGTACTTTGTAATGCATGTAACAAATTACATTAAGCTGTTTGTGGCTCTCTTTCTGATGTGGCCTGCCGACATGGCCACTGTCTACAGATCATACATCAGAGCCCTCGATTGGTCTCTGTGTGTCACTCAAGCTCAGGATAACCTCAGCTCAGTGAGGTTAAGGACTCTCTGAGTGTTTAGATAGTTAACTTAGTCTAAGTTCTCAGTGGGTCTCAAACGGTTTGGTCACCATTTATGTAAACACATATTTCCATTTGAGGGGGGAGTGATTAGTCAAATATGCATGAATAAAATAATAAAAGTTAACTAGGTGAAAAAAGGTAACTTTTTAAAACTTGTTGAGAGCTAAAACTAGTCTTTGCTACTGCCTCAAAGAGGAGGGAGGGAGGAGAGGAGGGAGAGGAGGGAGAGGGGGGAGACAGGAGAGGAGGGAGAGGAGGGAGAGGAGGAGAGGAGGGAGACAGGAGAGGAGGGAGAGGAGGGAGAGGGGGAGACAGGAGAGGCTGGTTCAGGAGCCCAGACACACTCACAACTATAAATGAACCAAACATAAATAAATAAACAAGTTTCAGTGTGTTTCATATTGGAAATGGGATGTTATTGGTTATGGCCATGATTCTATGATTATTGAAATGTATACAGTTCTGTTTCATATGGATGTTCCCATAGATCTAGTCTCTTTATTTGCCCCTCAAAGTGCACCAGATTGATGCATTTAACTCCAACATTTAAAAAAAGTCTTACGGGGGAGCATGCCCCGGACCCCCCTAGAGGATTTGAGGTCCACCCCACTTAAGATCACATGGACAGGTTCCTAAACACATTTACAATTTTTTTTAAATAGTAACCCATGTCCATATGTTTATTTGTGGGTAGTAGATTTAAACTATAGGGCTATACTACGGGCCCTGCCTGTACCTGCTCGCTCTGCCATCGCGTGAAGGGTCTGCTAACAAGCGCCCAACAGAAAGGTTCATGTTCATGTTGTTGTCGTCACAAACGTCACAAGTGCAACAATACCCCCCCCCCCCCCGCTACCATAAAAAAATGTCATCTGTGGAAGCTGTGGCGCTGTAAAAAGCACGACCAATCATTTTAGCCGGCCCGGCTAAAATAACTGGATGGCCTACCTGCCTGTCAGCCTTCCATCTGTGCACAAACTTATCTCGTGCCCTCATTGGTCATGAGTAGTATTACAAATGCGGTTTCAATCACATTAGTATGCATAAAAAGTGACAGGTCACACCTGCCTCATCAGTACTACTACTTATGCTAATGAGCCCTTTGATATGCTAATGAGCCCCTTTGTTCGAGGTGTTATCACATGTAGGTGTGACATTCCCATTGTAGTAGATCCTTTGTTGTGTAATCTAATTAGCCTTTGATGTCTGATCCCTTTGTTGTCTATCCTTTGATGTGAGGGGTGAGGTGTTTGTGACATGTAGGTGTGATATCCCTTGTTGTAGTAGATCCTTTGTTGTATAATCTAATTAGCCTTTGATGTCTGCCCCTTTGTTGTCTAATCTAATTACCCTTTGATGTCTGTCCTTTGATGTAAGGTGGGAGGTGTTATAACATGTAGGTGTGATATTCTCCCTTGTAGTAGATCCTTTGATGTCAATCTAATTAGCCCTTTGATGTATGTCCTTTGATCAGTGTTTGTAATTAGTGTTAAGGTAGCTCTTTGAAGTTGTGTGAGACTGTCTCGCACCCCGTCCTCCTCTCACCTCTTCCCCCCTTCCTTTTGCTGTGATGTCAGAAGATAGAGGTGGAGGGTGGAGTTAGATGGAAAATAAATCCGTGCAAACTAGATAAAAAAGCCACTCACCAAGTCACCTAAACTTCAAAACGAAAATGGCAAAGAGACGCATCGATATGGGTTTAATCAGCGAGACGCCTGTGACAACTTACCGCCATCCGTCGGGAGCTCCAGTCAAGAAACGGATGCAGTATCTGTGCCGGGTTCAGACCCTCCGTCGGAGGCTCTTCATGAAAAATGGAGTCTGGATGTGTGAGACTGTCTCCCTCACACCCCCTCACACCCCTCCCCTCCCCCCCCCCTGCCCGTCACTCCTGATGTGGCTATCAGCCATTAATTTTCACTCACCAAGTCACCTACAACGTTTATTGTCCTCTCTAAATTAGATTAGTTTTAATATGATTTGTGTTAACTATGGATGTGCTCTTAAGTTGTAGGGCTTGTGAACTAATGTTTAATTATTTTACTAACTACAACAAAGTCTCTTTGAGAGGAAAATAATAATTTAAAGATCTTAATGACCCCCCTGATCTTGTCTTTTATTGTTTAATTACTTCACAAACTATTAATGAATCCCTATATGAAGTTACATGAGGCTACATTTACTGGTGTTGAGCCCTGGATGATGAAAATAATCTAAGTGTCATGTTAGGGGGACATTACGGAACTCAGGAGCCCGCCCTTGGAGGCTTGGAGAGCGGATAAAGAGAGCTGTATTTACTGGTGTTGAGCCCTGGATGATGTAAATAGTCCAAATGCCATGGTAGGGGGCATTACGGAACTCAGGAGTCCGCCCTTTGAGGCGTTGTTAACATTAATGCTTTTGTTTTTGTTACTAAGATACTTTTTAGATACACTTTTGAAGTGAGCAACACTTTACAACTGGTAGAAAGTTAAGTACTTTGTATGGAATTGGGTTTTCTTTAGAGCTGTTTTCAGTGAGACAATGCAGTTTCTGATAATTTTAAGTTTCAAGTTTCAAGGCTTTATGGCATATGCCCATTAGCTACAGTGTAGATATGTCAATGAAAAACATAGGTCACAGGCTCCTCCAACAGTGCAACATATATATATATATAGAGCACATAAAACAGATAAAATACTGCAATTTGTGCGTAATTCTCTCACAAAGGAACTGTAAGATACACGTTTATGTATGGAAAACTTTATAACTTGGTAAAATATTCATTCATTTGTAATGAATTACTTGACTAACATTACTTTTTTTAAATATATGTTTTTAGATGCTTTACTTTTGATTTCTTTCATGTTATTTTAACACAACATTACTTTTTTCATATTTTTCAACATACTGTGATATTTTTTTTCTCTCCATTATATTTTTGAATATACAGTGATTTTTATCAAAATACAACATGCAACTATTACATTATACAATATTACGACTTTTTGCGATATTTTCAACACAATATACTTTTTTGTAGGGCTTCAGGATATTTGGCATGTCATGCATAAAACCGGTGTCATCTTTCCTGAAACTGACGTGCTGTCCGTTTTACAAACAAGTTATCTTTCTGCTTCTTCACCCTCTGAATTTTCCTCCCCCGTCCCTCTTCCTTCAGCCATCACAACAACAATCAAGTCAGATCTGTGAAATTAAACACCTCTTCCCAAAGCGTGACTTCCCTATTGAGGGAGTGGGGCAGTAGGGCCTAACCCGATTGGCCAAATATACTAACATGCAGAACGTATGGTATGTTTGAAAAAAGACTAACCATCTATCCAGTTCAAGCTGTCTTTAAGATGTGACATTGCGCTCTGACTTTTTCCCCGTAAAATCATGACAAACTATTACTTATTCTTAAATTTGACCTCTTGCTGCTTGGTTGAAAATGATAGATGAAAAATAACTTTTTAAAAAGAGTCAAACAGCGAGGGACATTATACGGGTGAAAGAAACTCTCATTTCTACAGATGACTCCCCCACTCAACGCAATAAGTCCCACCCCAATCAGCAAATCATCCAAAACTAAGGACCCCACTAAGACGACCGTTGAAAACTAGCCATGGATCTGAGAAAAACCAAGTCTGATGTAGCCTACCCTTATTATCACCAGGATAACGGATATGGGCTTAATGACTGGATGTTACAAAGTAAGGGAGAGGATGTTCCCGAAGAAGAGCTTCCTCTATATCATATCCATGTAAGGTCTTTAGGACAAAAGAGGACTATGATAAAATGACATATGAAGAATATCTTTCTTTAAAAGATGGTATTATAGATAACCTTTATAGAAACAATATATCTCATACTACTCGCCAAGATCGCAAACGACAATTAGCAGAAAAGAAAAGCAAAAGTAAAGAAAACCGAAGAAAAAGAAAAAGCAAAATGAAAAGGAGAAGAAAAATGAAAAGCAAACGCAGAATGCGAATGAAAAGAAAAGGGACAATAGGACGGAAAAATACAAAAAGAAGGAAGGTGAAAGAAAAAGGAACAAAGTGAAGAAATTTCAACTAACTATAGAGGATGCTGATAGTGTTGTAGAGCCATTACCGGATCATAATAATCTTATAGATCATCTACCGCTAACCGACTGCTGCGAATGTGTTGAACAAATACCAAAAGCAATGGCAGAGCTTTGCTTCAATATAATGAGAGAAAAAGCACGATACTATGGAATTGCCCAAATTGGCGACAGTGCCAGAACATGTATTAAAAGACTGTTGGAGGATCTCTATTCTAGTATCGGTTGTCATTACAGCGAAGGATATGCCAAAACGTGTGATGACATAGACAAAGCTTTTGAAGACAATTATATGGTACCCGTCCTTACAGCTAAACAAATCCTATGCCAGGTATTCAACAGACCACAAGAAGCACAAGAAGCCCCAGAAAGGATTACATTCAGAGCTAATAATGGTGAAACCGAAGAAGAAGCAAAGCAGATTATAATCATTGCGGGTGAAAGGATAGAGAATTTGCAAGTGATGTTAATGCACTTATCTGATATAAAAAATGCATTCATTTACTTCCAAGAGACCCCTAAACATCTACTTGGGCAATGTGAATTGAACGATAAACCGATAACTGTAAATGAAACGCGGAGAGAAGCAGCAGTGCAAATCGTTAAGTCTATTACCTTGTATGCACTACGACATTAACTTGGTCAAATGTAATATGTCTTTCTGAAAATGTGGCGAATGGTGTGTTTTTCAATTAAGCAACCATAACAAATGAAAATGTGTTTTATTTTTGCTTTCATATATAGTAATAGTATTAACTCCTTTGACTAGACTGTACTAAAATAAGACGTTTCACTGTTAAATAAAAATGGAAGTAGAAAATCGAGATAATGATGAGGTTCGTTATGTATCCAGTAACTATGAATACATACTGCAGGTATGTTGAAAATGTTATTTAACCCTTTAACTCTAATAGACAAATCTAAAATAGCCTCTAGCTTATCTATAAGTTTGTGATTTTAACACTTATTCACTGACACAAGGCAGATTTTGGCTCTTTTCTCATGTCAAGATACTTTTTGACACACTTTGAGGTATGCAAAACTTTTAAAAACACTTGTACAGTTAAATAATGTAGGTTTTCTCTGATATGTTAGTTATTTTCAGCTACCAAGATACTTTTTTGATACACTTTAATGTAGGAACATTTGGCAACTGGTAGAATGTCAATTATTTTGTAATAAAATGTATTTTCTTAAAGACTGTGACTCTAAAAGGGGAAGTTTTTTTTTCTTTTTCTCCCGTTGTCTTTCACTTACTTTTTGGATACAGTTTTATGTATGACAACTTTACAACTGGTAGAAAGTACTTTTTCTGAACAGATTTTCTTTAAGACTGTGACTCTTAAAGGTAAGGACAATCCAGTTTTATGGAAGTAACTTAAATTATTTGTTTTTTGTTTTTTCTCCTACAAAGATACTTATAGTTACACTTTAATGGATGCAAAACTTTATAACTTGGTAAAATATTCATTATTTTGTAATGACTTGAGTTTTCTTTTTTTCTTTTTCTTTTTCAACATACTATTGTACACAATGACTTTTCCATATATATATATTTTTTTTTCAGACAAACTATACTTTTGACTTTTTCCGTAAAATCGTGACAAACTATTACTTATTCTTACATTTGACCTCTTGCTGCTTGGTTGGAAATGATAGATGAAAAAGCTACAAAGCTTAAAGAACTTTTCTAAAAACTCTCAATTCTACAGATGACTCCCCCACTCAACGCATTAAGTCCACCCCCCACTCAGCAAATCATCTAAAACGAAGGACCCACTAAGACGCCCGTTGAAAACTAGCCAGGGATCTGAGAAAAACCAAGTCCCCCCGCGAGTTGCAGCCAGGAAGAAACTCCTGGACTACTATCGTCACCACCATTGTGGACACCCAAATCTTGCAATACTACAGCTGCTGATGTTACTCCTGGGGCCAAGACGTCTCTGTTTTTGAACATAGTGAAATCGGAGTTGGTTGATATTCTGGAGAGGGTGCTGCATCGGTACAGAGAAGAAATCTGCAATGGATGCCGAGTCAGTCACCCCAGCCAGAGGCAACACGATTGTGTGAATGACATTCCAGAATATTTCTTCAGAAACAATTACAACGCGTTAATGAAAAAGACTTTGGCTCGCCGACTTCATTACTGCGATTGACCAGAGTCTTAATGATATAAACATTTACACGGCTGAATGGAGGATCCAAGGCGCTTCGGAGGCTTTTCTGCACAATCTCAAAACTGCAGACGCCTCAAGGAGAGACTTGAAAAGATCCATGCCGAGCTGGATGGAGAGGAAGAAGACTAATAACCAGTGGTTGATTTGAAGCCAGAGATGTTTTTCGATACTTTGACTTTTCTTTAAAGTAAAATAAAAATGGGTAACTACTATGGAAAACAATCTGTATTTATCTATCAGAATGCAGTCAATACCTGTTTAATAAGTGTGTTGTTGATGACGATTGAAAACAGAATGAGTAGTGATCCCCGTGTAAACAGAACAGCTGAAGTTTGTAAACTAGAAGACATTTTGGATATCGTTCATTCTGGCAGTACTATTCCGGGTCATTGGGAAACGATTGTAAACGAAACATCTTCATTTTCCGAAACATTCTGTAACATTACCGAAGAAATGAAACAAACACCAAAAGTGTATCATGTGCTCGCATTGTATGCTCTGTTTGTAGATGTAATGCATCTTTGTGTCAAAAACAGCATACACATGAATACTTTGGCCGAAGTGCAAAAACTCCATTATAATATTTCCCTTCATCTGGGGGATTCTATGCTGGAGAAGATCCTGGGGATGTTGCAATCAGTATAAATGTATTATTGATTCCTATGGGGTGAAAACAATAAATTGTAAATATGAAATTCTGCAAATAAAAAAAGTGTTTTTTACATTTTAAAAAAACTGTCATAGTATAGTATTTCCTACATATCATTTAAAAAAGAGTCACAGTGTAGAATGTCCAAACATTTAATTTAAAAGTACTAGTATAGTATGTTAAAAGTATCTTGAAAAAGTCCAAGTATAGTATGTAGTTAAGAAATATATTATATAGTTTTGTCTGCAATGTCAGTATAGGATCTCTAATAAAAATAAAAAAAAGAGAGAAAGTCATAGTATAGTTTGACAAAAAGATCTTGAAAAAGTCATGACATTGTGTGTTGAAATGGTTTTGAATAAACACATCAGTATTTTAAAAAGTAAAATTGTATCAAGTGCATCAGACAACTCAAATTACTCCATTTGAACCATATTATAAATAAGTAAAGAATGGTCATAGTATATAGCAGGGCTGTTTAATAGTTTTCTGTGTGTCGGTGTTTCAGTGTTTCAGTGTTTCAGTGTTTTGTGTTTTGTCTGTCAGTGTTTCAGTGTTTCAGTGTTTTGTTTTTGTGTGTCAGTGTTTCAGTGTTTCAGTGTTTTGTGTTTCAGTGTTTCAGTGTTTTGTGTTTTTGTGTATCAGTGTTTCAGTGTTTCAGTGTTTTAGTGTTTTCAGTGTTTCAGTGTTTCAGTGTTTTGTGTGTCAGTATGTCAGTGTTTCAGTGCTTCAGTGTTTCAGTGTGTTGTGCTTCTGTGTTTTTGTGTGTCAGTGTTTTCAGTGTTTCAGTATTTCAGTGTTTGTGTTTCTGTGTTTTTGTGTGTCAGTGCTTTCAGTGTTTCAGTATTTCAGTATTTCAGTGTTTTGTGTTTCAGTGTTTCAGTGTTTTGTGTGTCAGTGTTTCAGTGTTTCAGTGTTTTGTGTGTCAGTGTGTCAGTGTTTACAGCCTTTCTTTGCTCTGATCAATCCCCAGGGATCCTCCCCTGGAAGGAATATAGCAGGATGAGAGAAAAACATTTAAAAAACGTATCTTAGAAGTGGCTATAGCATTTGATGCAATTCTAAAAGATAGTCAGATTCCTAAAAAGTTACAAACGGATGCTGGAAAAGAATTATTTGTTTCTTCAGCAAGGCTTCAAAAATCTTTGTTAAATAATTATTTTCCAGCATCCGTTTGTAACTTTTTAGGAATCTATAGCCACTTCTAAGATACGTTTTTTAAATGTTTTTTCTCTCATCCTGCTATATTCCTTCCAGGGGAGGATCCCTGGGGATTGATCAGAGCAAAGAAAGGCTGTAAACACTGACACACTGACACAAAAACACTGAAACACTGAAACACAAAACACTGAAATACTGAAATACTGAAACACTGAAAGCACTGACACAAAAACACAGAAACACAAAACACTGAAATACTGAAACACTGAAAACACTGACACACAAAAACACAGAAGCACAAAACACTGAAACACTGAAGCACTGAAACACTGACATACTGACACACAAAACACTGAAACACTGAAACACTGAAAACACTAAAACACTGAAACACTGAAACACTGATACACAAAAACACAAAACACTGAAACACTGAAACACAAAACACAAAACACTGAAACACTGAAACACTGAAACACTGAAACACAAAACACTGAAACACTGAAACACAAAACACTGAAATACTGAAATACTGAAACACTGAAAGCACTGACACAAAAACACAGAAACACAAAACACTGAAACACTGAAACACAAAACACAAAACACTGAAACACTGAAACACTGACACACTGACACACAAAACACTGAAACACTGAAACACAAAACACTGAAATACTGAAATACTGAAACACTGAAAGCACTGACACAAAAACACAGAAACACAAAACACTGAAATACTGAAACACTGAAAACACTGACACACAAAAACACAGAAGCACAAAACACTGAAACACTGAAGCACTGAAACACTGATATACTGACACACAAAACACTGAAACACTGAAACACTGAAAACACTAAAACACTGAAACACTGAAACACTGATACACAAAACACAAAACACTGAAACACTGAAACACAAAACACAAAACACTGAAACACTGAAACACTGAAACACTGAAACACCGACACACAGAAAACTATTAAACAGCCCTGCTATATACTATGACCATTCTTTACTTATTTATAATATGGTTCAAATGGAGTAATTTGAGTTGTCTGATGCACTTGATACAATTTTACTTTTTAAAATACTGATGTGTTTATTCAAAACCATTTCAACACACAATGTCATGACTTTTTCAAGATCTTTTTGTCAAACTATACTATGACTTTCTCTCTTTTTTTTATTTTTATTAGAGATCCTATACTGACATTGCAGACAAAACTATATAATATATTTCTTAACTACATACTATACTTGGACTTTTTTCAAGATACTTTTAACATACTATACTAGTACTTTTAAATTAAATGTTTGGACATTCTACACTGTGACTCTTTTTTAAAATGATATGTAGGAAATACTATACTGATGAAGTTTTTTTAAAATGTAAAAAACACTTTTTTTATTTGCAGAATTTCATATTTACAATTTATTGTTTTCACCCCATAGGAATCAATAATACATTTATACTGATTGCAACATCCCCAGGATCTTCTCCAGCATAGAATCCCCCAGATGAAGGGAAATATTATAATGGAGTTTTTGCACTTCGGCCAAAGTATTCATGTGTATGCTGTTTTTGACACAAAGATGCATTACATCTACAAACAGAGCATACAATGCGAGCACATGATACACTTTTGGTGTTTGTTTCATTTCTTCGGTAATGTTACAGAATGTTTCGGAAAATGAAGATTCCAGTACCACTTTAAATGTTTCGTTTACAATCGTTTCCCAATGACCGGAATAGTACTGCCAGAATGAACGATATCCAAAATGTCTTCTAGTTTACAAACTTCAGCCGTTCTGTTTACACGGGGATCACTACTCATTCTGTTTTCAATCGTCATCAACAACACACTTATTAAACAGGTATTGACTGCATTCTGATAGATAAATACAGATTTTTTCCATAGTAGTTACCCATTTTTATTTTACTTTAAAGAAAAGTCAAAGTATCGAAAAAAATCCCTGGCTTCAAATCAACCACTGGTTATTAGTCTTCTTCCTCTCCATCCAGCTCGGCATGGATCTTTTCAAGTCTCTCCTTGAGGCGTCTGCAGTTTTGAGATTGTGCAGAAAAGCCTCCGAAGCGCCTTGGATCCTCCATTCAGCCGTGTAAATGTTTATATCATTAAGACTCTGGTCAATCGCAGTAATGAAGTCGGCGAGCCAAAGTCTTTTTCATTAACGCGTTGTAATTGTTTCTGAAGAAATATTCTGGAATGTCATTCACACAATCGTGTTGCCTCTGGCTGGGGTGACTGACTCGGCATCCATTGCAGATTTCTTCTCTGTACCGATGCAGCACCCTCTCCAGAATATCAACCAACTCCGATTTCACTATGTTCAAAAACAGAGACGTCTTGGCCCCAGGAGTAACATCAGCAGCTGTAGTATTGCAAGATTTGGGTGTCCACAATGGGGGACGATAGTAGTCCAGGAGTTTCTTCCTGGCTGCAACTCGCGGGGGGAGACTTGGTTTTTCTCAGATCCCTGGCTAGTTTTCAACGGGCGTCTTAGTGGGTCCTTCGTTTTAGATGATTTGCTGAGGGGGGTGGACTTAATGCGTTGAGTGGGGGGAGTCATCTGTAGAATTGAGAGTTTTTAGAAAAGTTCTTTAAGCTTTGTAGCTTTTTCATCTATCATTTCCAACCAAGCAGCAAGAGGTCAAATGTAAGAATAAGTAATAGTTTGTCACGATTTTACGGAAAAAGTCAAAAGTATAGTTTGTCTGAAAAAAATATATATATATATATATGGAAAAGTCATTGTGTACAATAGTATGTTGAAAAAAAAAAAGAAAAAAAGAAAACAAATAATGAATATTTTACCAAGTTATAAAGTTTTGCATCCATTAAAGTGTAACTATAAGTATCTTTGTAGGAGAAAAAAAAAAACAAATAATTTAAGTTACTTCCATAAAACTGGATTGTCTTACCTTTAAGAGTCACAGTCTTAAAGAAAATCTGTTCAGAAAAAGTACTTTCTACCAGTTGTAAAGTTGTCATACATAAAACTGTATCCAAAAAGTAAGTGAAAGACAACGGGAGAAAAAAAAAAAAACTTCCCCTTTTAGAGTCACAGTCTTTAAGAAAATACATTTTATTACAAAATAATTGACATTCTACCAGTTGCCAAATGTTCCTACATTAAAGTGTATCAAAAAAGTATCTTGGTAGCTGAAAATAACTAAAATATCAGAGAAAACCTACATTATTTAACTGTACAAGTGTTTTTAAAAGTTTTGCATACCTCAAAGTGTGTAAAAGTATCTTGACATGAGAAAAAAGCCAAAATCTGCCTTGTGTCAGTGAATAAGTGTTAAAATCACAAACTTATAGATAAGCTAGAGGCTATTTTAGATTTGTCTATTAGAGTTAAAGGGTTAAATAACATTTTCAACTGCTGTTCATAGTTACTGGATACATAACGAACCTCATCATTATCTCGATTTTCTACTTCCATTTTTATTTAACAGTGAAACGTCTTATTTTAGTACAGTCTAGTCAAAGGAGTTAATACTATTACTATATATGAAAGCAAAAATAAAACACATTTTCATTTGTTATGGTTGCTTAATTGAAAAACACACCATTCGCCACATTTTCAGAAAGACATATTACATTTGACCAAGTTAATGTCGTAGTGCATACAAGGTAATAGACTTAACGATTTGCACTGCTGCTTCTCTCCGCGTTTCATTTACAGTGATCGGTTTATCGTTCAATTCACATTGCCCAAGTAGATGTTTAGGGGTCTCTTGGAAGTAAATGAATGCATTTTTTATATCAGATAAGTGCATTAACATCACTTGCAAATTCTCTATCCTTTCACCCGCAACGATTATAATCTGCTTTGCTTCTTCTTCGGTTTCACCATTATTAGCTCTGAATGTAATCCTTTCTGGGGCTTCTTGTGCTTCTTGTGGTCTGTTGAATACCTGGCATAGGATTTGTTTAGCTGTAAGGACGGGTACCATATAATTGTCTTCAAAAGCTTTGTCTATGTCATCACACGTTTTGGCATATCCTTCGCTGTAATGACAACCGATACTAGAATAGAGATCCTCCAACAGTCTTTTAATACATGTTCTGGCACTGTCGCCAATTTGGGCAATTCCATAGTATCGTGCTTTTTCTCTCATTATATTGAAGCAAAGCTCTGCCATTGCTTTTGGTATTTGTTCAACACATTCGCAGCAGTCGGTTAGCGGTAGATGATCTATAAGATTATTATGATCCGGTAATGGCTCTACAACACTATCAGCATCCTCTATAGTTAGTTGAAATTTCTTCACTTTGTTCCTTTTTCTTTTCACCTTCCTTCTTTTTGTTTTTTCCGTCCTATTGTCCCTTTTCTTTTCATTCGCATTCTGCGTTTGCTTTTCATTTTTCTTCTCCTTTTCATTTTGCTTTTTCTTTTTCTTCGGTTTTCTTTACTTTTGCTTTTCTTTTCTGCTAATTGTCGTTTGCGATCTTGGCGAGTAGTATGAGATATATTGTTTCTATAAAGGTTATCTATAATACCATCTTTTAAAGAAAGTATTCTTCATATGTCATTTTATCATAGTCCTCTTTTGTCCTAAAGACCTTACACGGATATGATATAGAGGGAAGCTCTTCTTCGGGAACATCCTCTCCCTTACTTTGTAACATCCAGTCATTAAGCCCATATCCGTTATCCTGGTGATAATAAGGGTAGGCTACATCAGACTTGGTTTTTCTCAGATCCATGGCTAGTTTTCAACGGTCGTCTTAGGGGGTCCTTAGTTTTGGATGATTTGCTGATTGGGGTGGGACTTATTGCGTTGAGTGGGGGAGTCATCTGTAGAAATGAGAGTTTCTTTCACCCGTATAATGTCCCTCGCTGTTTGACTCTTTTTAAAAAGTTATTTTTCATCTATCATTTTCAACCAAGCAGCAAGAGGTCAAATTTAAGAATAAGTAATAGTTTGTCATGATTTTACGGGGAAAAAGTCAGAGCGCAATGTCACATCTTAAAGACAGCTTGAACTGGATAGATGGTTAGTCTTTTTTCAAACATACCATACGTTCTGCATGTTAGTATATTTGGCCAATCGGGTTAGGCCCTACTGCCCCACTCCCTCAATAGGGAAGTCACGCTTTGGGAAGAGGTGTTTAATTTCACAGATCTGACATTGTTGTTGTGATGGCTGAAGGAAGAGGGACGGGGGAGGAAAATTCAGAGGGTGAAGAAGCAGAAAGATAACTTGTTTGTAAAACGGACAGCACGTCAGTTTCAGGAAAGATGACACCGGTTTTATGCATGACATGCCAAATATCCTGAAGCCCTACAAAAAAGTATATTGTGTTGAAAATATCGCAAAAAGTCGTAATATTGTATAATGTAATAGTTGCATGTTGTATTTTGATAAAAATCACTGTATATTCAAAAATATAATGGAGAGAAAAAAAAATATCACAGTATGTTGAAAAATATGAAAAAAGTAATGTTGTGTTAAAATAACATGAAAGAAATCAAAAGTAAAGCATCTAAAAACATATATTTAAAAAAAGTAATGTTAGTCAAGTAATTCATTACAAATGAATGAATATTTTACCAAGTTATAAAGTTTTCCATACATAAACGTGTATCTTACAGTTCCTTTGTGAGAGAATTACGCACAAATTGCAGTATTTTATCTGTTTTATGTGCTCTATATATAATTTGTTGCACTGTTGGAGGAGCCTGTGACCTATGTTTTTCATTGACATATCTACACTGTAGCTAATGGGCATATGCCATAAAGCCTTGAAACTTGAAACTTAAAATATCAGAAACTGCATTGTCTCACTGAAAACAGCTCTAAAGAAAACCCAATTCCATACAAAGTACTTAACTTTCTACCAGTTGTAAAGTGTTGCTCACTTCAAAAGTGTATCTAAAAAAGTATCTTAGTAACAAAAACAAAAGCATTAATGTTAACAACGCCTCAAAGGGCGGACTCCTGAGTTCCGTAATGCCCCCCTACCATGGCATTTGGACTATTTACATCATCCAGGGCTCAACACCAGTAAATACAGCTCTCTTTATCCGCTCTCCAAGCCTCCAAGGGCGGCTCCTGAGTTCCGTAATGTCCCCTAACACAGTGTTTCTCAAAGTGTGGGGCGCGCCCCACTGGTGGGGCGCAGAGATGTGATAGGTGGGTCGCGAATGGACGCAATGAACGGGAGATTTTTATTTATTTTTTTAAACTTTTTTTTTTTTGTACTTTTTTTTTTTTTAAATACATTTTTTGGACCTCAGGCCGGAATCGAACCTGGGTCCTTGCGGGCGGTAGTGGACTGTTACAGCCGGAGACTCGCAACGGCGGTGGACTTTCACAGCGCCGGAGCCTCGCAACGGCGGGTGTTTGCGGCGGCGGATGCGGTACCAGCGCAGCGGCGCTGTGAAAGTCCACGCCTATGCCAACGGCAGCAGCCCACCGACAGCAGCAGCCCACCAACGGCAGCGGGCCACTGGAAAAAGTCCCGAATCTCCCGATGGCCAATCCAAGCCTGCTCACACACACACATCTGAAACCAAAATCATTTACAGACAAAAATCTCTCACACACACACAACAGCGTTGCAGTCGGGAAGAAAAGCGATGTGTTTATCTATTTAATATAGCCTAGTTGGAAAAAAAAAGTAAGAAATCATTCCAATGTGGACTGTAGGACAGTAAAAAAAAAAAAAGAACAGTTTAAAAGGGGAGTGATTAGTAAAATATGCATAAATAAAAAGAAAGAATGCTAACTAGGTAACATAAGATAAGAATAAACCAGTTTAAATGATTTGTTATTGGTTGTGATCATATTCTAAAGATGTTTGGATCATTAAAAAGTATACAGCTCCCTTTCATCTGAGTGTTGAGAGCTGTATCCATCAATTCATGCTGTGCTCAAAGTGCACCAGATTGATGCATTTCACTTCAACAGGGGGTGTGAGGGGAGACAGTCTCACACATCCAGACTCCATTTTTCATGAAGAGCCTCCGACGGAGGGTCTGAACCCGGCACAGATACTGCATCCGTTTCTTGACTGGAGCTCCCGACGGATGGCGGTAAGTTGTCACAGGCGTCTCGCTGATTAAACCCATATCGATGCGTCTCTTTGCCATTTTCGTTTTTGAAAGTTTAGGTGACTTGGTGAGTGGCTTTTTTATCTAGTTTGCACGGATTTATTTTCCATCTAACTCCACCCTCCACCTCTATCTTCTGACATCACAGCGGTGAGAGGAGGACGGGGTGCGAGACAGTCTCACACAACTTCAAAGAGACTACCTTAACACTAATTACAAACACTGATCAAAGGACATACATCAAAGGGCTAATTAGATTGACATCAAAGGATCTACTACAAGGGAGAATATCACACCTACATGTTATAACACCTCCCACCTTACATCAAAGGACAGACATCAAAGGGTCTAATTAGATTAGACAACAAGGGGTCAGACATCAATAGCTAATTAGATTATACAACAAAGGATCTACTACAAGGGGGAGTTCACACCTACATGTCACAAACACCCCATCCCTCACATCAAAGGATAGACATCAAAGGGTAATT
Organism: Trematomus loennbergii; assembly: GCA_012861695.1. Lineage (NCBI taxonomy): Eukaryota > Metazoa > Chordata > Actinopteri > Perciformes > Nototheniidae > Trematomus > Trematomus loennbergii. The sequence goes on from JAAOOA010000624.1 coordinate 187,331, forward strand.
AGATTAGACAACAAAGGGGGCAGACATCAAAGGCTAATTAGATTACACAACAAAGGATCTACTACAATGGGGAATGTCACACCTACATGTGATAACACCTCGAACAAAGGGGCTCATTAGCATATCAAAGGGGCTCATTAGCATAAGTAGTAGTACTGATGAGGCAGGTGTGACCTGTCACTTTTTATGCATACTAATGTTATTGAAACCGCATTTGTAATACTACTGTCATGTGCGCGTTCGTGTGTGTTGGAGGAGGGGCTCTGTGAGGAAGTGGCAGATTTTCTCCGGTTGTGTATTTTCAAATTCTAGCGATCTCGAGCCGGTTTCTCAAACTTACCTACCCCACCTTTAAGTATGGGGTGTACGGCCTCTTCTAACACACACACACACACACACACACACACACACACACACACACACACACACACACACCACACACACACACACACACACACACACACACACACACACACACACCACACACACACACACACACACACCACACACACACACACACACACACACACACACACACACACACACACACACACACACACACACACACACAGAGAGAGAGAGAGAGTGAGACACACACAGAGAGAGAGAGAGAGAGAGAAAGGGAGAGAGACACACACACACACACACACACACACACACACACACACACACACACACACAGAGAGAGAGAGAGAGTGAGACACACACAGAGAGAGAGAGAGAGAGAAAGGGAGAGAGACACACACACACACACACACACACACACACACACATACACACACACACACACACACACACACACACACACACACACACACACACACACACACACCACACACACACACACACACACACACACACACACACACACACACAGTAGATTGTGACCAGAGGACTGTACTACGAAGCCGGATGTTCTCTTAGCGAGCTAACTTCAGGGAAAACTCGGGGTTTCCGGTCCTACGACGCTGGTTCTCTTCTTATCGGGCTAGATCTCCATGGTAACTGATGCTGAGCGGCTAACCTCCTCCGGAGCAGGTTAGGTTGCAGGCTAAGAGATCAACTCAGTGAAAGCACCGCCTGCTGACCAATCAGAGCTCAGTGTGCGGAGTTTAAAGCTATCAAGTCATATTACAGGATAGAGGAAATACAGAAAAAACGCCGTTGCAGGAAAGACGGCCGGCAAAAATCACAGACTGTGTGAACGTGAAAATGAATAGAATATCCCCTCCCATCTTCAGAGCAATCTGACTATTATAACATTAGCGTTAAGAAAGCTTACTTAAATATCTGCCACGACATAAGTAACCGGATCAGAGTAACATTACGTACAGTCCGCGGCACTGTGAGTGCAGACGTCGATGTGTCCCATTATCATTCATATCATATCACATCACAATGTATCATATATTTCCTTATCTGAGTCAGCTGAGCCGTATCTGGCCGTGCAACACTCACAGTGTCACATACTGGATGCAGAAGTATTATTTTAAGCAACACATTAAGTTGACGAAACACTTGAGTCAAATGTAATTAAAGTCAGATCCACTCGTGTCTTAGGCTGCAGCCACACGAGGACGATAACGGTCGTATCTGCTACAGTTCACTATCAGATAGACCAGGGGCTCCCAACCCCCGGTCCGCGGGGTCTCAGCCTCTTGTGCGCACAAGCATGTTACCGGTGCGCCAAGTAGGAAGAGGAGCGCACAGGAGACAACCGTTTGATTGCAGACTGTTATGTTTATGTGGGGAAATGGTGGTGCATACATTATTTGAGATATATTTAAAACTCAGACTTCATATTAAGGACATGTCAGCCAGGAGTGTAGAGCTATTTGTTTAAGCACCGGATTGGCAAAACAGGAGAGTAAACCAGTCTGCCTTGATCTATGAATTAATGTCCGGGACTCTCACGGTATCTGCTGCTCGCAGCTGTTTTATAGAAGGAAACCTTCCTTCACTTCATGAAATGGATGCAGCATCAGGAGGCAGACGTATACTCGGTAAAGAGCTGTGCCTTTTTACGCACCGCCTTCGCTGTGTTTAACTTAATCAGAACAGCTTAAGAGTGACTGCAGGCTGCTACGTGTTAACCACACACACATCTACACACATCGAACTGCCCGATTACTCCCCTTTTATTAGTTTTATGAAGGAGATGTCCAGTCAGTCACCAAGGCGCATGATGTGTGTGTGTATGTGCTCGGCTCAGCTCAGCTCTGTGTGTTCGGTGTGTTTGAATGAACTCAGAACAGTCTCATAATGCACACATGCACACAGAAGGATTCAAACTTGTATTTCCGGATCCACACTTGTGTTTTTCAATGCTCACACAAATGTGTTCCGTTTCATATACATGTAAATAAAATCCAAATACAGAAAAAAGTTTTACATATGTATTTTTGATCCTCACATATTTGTTTTCCGTTTAAATCCCCTGAACCTGCAAACACAACCCGCTTTCTGTGCATGGATCGCTGTGCATTCGTGTGTGGGTTTTTTGAGACTCCCCAGACGGTGACCCGATTCGTACTTGTAATTGTTTCTATCTATAGCCAATCAGATGTCTCCTCAATTCTAATCCAATTACATGAGCGCGCCCCCACGAGGGTAGATTTCTTGCGTTCATGACGTACCGCTTCATGTACGCATTTTGCGCTGTCCGGAGCAGACAAGTCCATGGAGCCTGCCTGCAGGCGCTAATCTCAGGAAACCTCCACTCTCAGTACATTGCCACTTTCCGAACAGGAAATGCACGCAAATACAAGCCTTTATATTATTAAGGTACAGTGCCACTTTCCGAACCATTAATGAATGCTTGTGTACACAAAAACTTTTGGAAAGCCATAAAATCGATATCCACCGGTGAAATCCGAAATGAGCTACCTCCGTGCCTTACCACAGCATCTGGCTCTATATCGGACAGGGCTACTATGTTAAATTGTTTTAATGAGCATTTTGTGTCCTGCGGTTCTATGTTTGATTCTGTGACTAACTCTGCTTCTGTGAACACCACAGTCTGTGACTCTGAACAATGTGGTCTGGAAAACCCTTTCAGTTTTACTCCTTTTACTGTAAATGTTGTTCATGAAGCATTATCTAAGTTAGATCCTAAAAAACCGGCCGGCCCGAACAACGTAGAACCTTTCTTTTTAAAGATAGCTGCAGATGTATTGCTCCACCTCTTACTTCTCTTTTTAACCTCTCCCTCAGCACAAATACAATTCCAAAAGTATGGAAGTCAGCGTATGTCCTGCCACTACTAAAAGGAGGGGAGGCAACTTTTTAAATAACTATAGGCCAATCTCGAAATTGTCAGTTCTGGCTAAGGTGCTTGAACGCCTAGTGAGTGAACAGGTAAAGGAGTTTTTATGTAAAAATAATATCCTGTCTAAACATCAGTCAGGCTTCAGAAAGCAACATAGCACCATCACTGCCACAATGAAAGTGGTGAATGACATTACGAGTATTTTAGATAATAAGCAGAGTTGTGCAGCTCTATTTGTTGACCTCTCCAAAGCGTTTGATACCGTCGATCATCGCATCTTAAAGCAGAGGCTACTCAGTATTGGCTTATCCAGCCATGCAGTGGGTGGTTTGTGAACTACCTCTCTGAAAGGTCCCAATGTGTTCACTTTGATGGGCTGTCTTCTGAGTGGTTGAACATTGCTAATGGTGTTCCTCAAGGTTCTGTTTTAGGTCCACTTTTATTCTCCATAAATCAATCAATAGTTTAGGTGAAAATGTGGATGAAGCTACTTTACATTTTTATGCGGATGATACCGTGATGTACTGTGCAGGTCCCTCCATTAAGGAGGCGGTTGTTAAATTACAGGCTGTTTTTAACATTATTCAGACTCAGCTCTCTGAACTAAAGCTTCTTTTAAATGTTGAGAAAACCAAGGTAATGCTCTTTTCTAAAGCTAAAAAGACTCCAGAAACTGCTTTGGATATTGTGACTATGCAAGGACAAGTATTCCAAGTGGTTAGCTGTTATAAATACCTTGGTATCTGGCTTGATGATTGTCTTACTTTTAAACTTCAGGTCACTAATCTGCTTAAAAAGCTGAGGGTTAGACTAGGTTTCTTTTTCAGAAACAAGTCCTGTTTCTCTTTTGAAGCCAGAAAAAGGCTCTGTGACCTTTTTACCTGTGCTAGACTATGGTGATTTGATCTATATGAATGCACCTGCCCATTGCCTGGAAAGGTTAGATGCCGCCTATCACAGTGCTCTGAGATTTGTTACTAACTGTAAAGTACTTACTCATACCTGTACCCTGTATGCCAAGGCAGGTCTGCCTTCACTTACTGGTCGGAGGCTCAGTCATTGGTACATATTCATATATAAAGCCTTGCTGGGTAAACTACCGACTTATATATGCTCTTTGATCTCACAGAGAGTGGCAAGTAGCTATTGCCTGAGATCCCAGGATGTGTTCTTATTACATGTGCCAAGTGCTAGGACTGTTTTAGGTACTAAAGCTTTTATGTGCGCTGCTCTTCTAGCTTGGAACACTATGCAAAAAACATTGAAACTGAGCATTTTTATTCCCTTGCATCATTTTAAAGCACGGCTGGATGAAATGTTATTGGATACCTGTCACTGTAAATAGGTTGTTAATGTATACCCCTGTAATTATGTTGTGATGTCCTTTTGTTTTCTGTTGTTTTTATGTGTAACTAATGTACCGCAGGTCTCCCTTGAAAAAGAGATCGTTGATCTCAATGGGATTATTTTACCTGGTTAAATAAAGGCTACAAACAAACAAACAAAACACTGTTCCATACATTTAAAAACACTTAAACAATTAAACAATGTTTACCCCAGGATTCAGGCACCTTCCCTGGCTTGTAAAGTGCAGTTATGCGCCCTGGAGGTATTGTACTATTTACAAAATGTATACCCAGGATTCAGGCACCTTCCCTGGCTTGTAAAGTGCAGTTATGCGCCATGGAGGTATTCTGCTATTTACCCAAGCGTCCTCCAGGGAACGCGGTGGCCAGAACTGGGTGAAAATGGGCTAAAAACAAAAAAATGCATCAAATGTGGGTAGAGTCCCCTGCAAAGTGCCCTTGCATTCCTCCATGGGTCACTTGTCAAACTTAACTTTTGTGAGAACCAGGCAAAAGGGGTGAAAATGAGAAAATTGTGCCCCAAAATAGTGCCTCATGACCCCGCAAGAGAGTCTGTCATCTCTCGGTCATATCCTCCAGGGTCACTAGAAGGGTCCAAGCCATCACCAGTCCGTGTTTAAATTGAGAAAATGTATCCCAAAATAGTGCATCAAATGCGGGTAGAGTCCCCTGCAAAGTGCCCTTGCATTCCTCCATGGGTCACAATGTCAAACTTAACTTTTGTGAGAACCAGGCAAAAGGGGTGAAAATGAGAAAATTGTGCCCCAAAATAGTGCCTCAAATGCGGGTAGAGTCCCCTGTCGACTGCCCTTGCATTCCTCCAGGGTCACAATGTCAAACTTAAAGTATTTGGAGAACCAGGGAATAGGGTGAAAATGTAAAAAATGTGACCCAAAATAGTGCATCAAATTCGGGTAGAGTCCCCTGCAAAGTGCCCTTGCATTCCTCCAGGGTCACAATGTCAAACTTAAAGTATTTGGAGAACCAGGGAATAGGGTGAAAATGTAATAAATGTGACCCAAAATAGTGCATCAAATTCGGGTAGAGTCCCCTGCAAAGTGCCCTTGCATTCCTCCATGGGTCACATTGTCAAACTTAAAGTATTTTGAGAACCAGGCTGGGGGGTCTCAAGGCATCAAATTCATCCGACCCAAAGTGCACTCTCATCGGATACATTCTTCCAAGATTTGCAACAGCCGTTTTTTTTCTGAGTGCACCCAAAAACTGGGTTTCCGATTTCATGCAGACGGTAGTCTGAAAAGTATGGATGAATCTTTTTGACAGGGAAGGGGAAATGAAGCCCAGGAACCTTTTCCCCTTCTCCGTTGCACCAACCATCGGAGAAGGGGAAAAAATGGCTCGAAGCGCCAAACAGTTTTCCCCTTCTCCTGTTGGCACTCAGTCATTTTTTTGACAATTTTTCAAAACTTCATTTTTGATTATTTTAAGATATAATTAACCGTTTTCTTCACTTTTTTTCTTTCCACGGGGGGGGCGCCTGGCAGGCCGCCTATGAGCACCCAAATTTGGCCTGGATCATCCAGGATTTGTGGGCTAAGCTCCATAAACTGACTAAATCAACCAGAGAGGTCACCTTTCTAGCCCAAAAATATATAATACAAATACATTTAAATAGTAAAGGTTGCAATTGTGCTCTGCATTACCCGGAATTTGATTTTCATAGTCCCATGATAGTGATTAAAAATCATTTTCATGGGAAAAAGTGTTAAAACGCCTGATTAAATTATATGCAGGACCCCAGTGAGCTCCAGACGATGTGCATTGTGTTGGGGAACCATATAAATGATAAAATAAATGCATTTAAATGCAAAAATAATTATTTAAAATCATTTTAGGGGGACAATTGTGGAGAGGAGCCTGAAATGACTCTCCAGCACCCCGGATAACTACCAGTTCATCTGGTTTAAATGTGGTGGTGATAGTGGCATTAACTAGTACCCAGTACTGGGAGAGAACCAGGCTACAGCACATGTCTTTTCAACCCAGGAAAGAGTGCTCAAAACGTGGGTAAAGGTGTGTCAAACAGTGGGGTAACATGTTTCAAATGACAGCAGACTGCTGCTTGTTGGCAGGCTGACTCAGTTCACTTGTCTCACACACACCCAGGGGGGGGGGAAGAGAACACATTGACCCAGGAAAGAGTGCTCAAAACGTGGGTAAAAGTGTGTTGAAAAGTGGTGGAACATGTTTCAAATGACAGCAGACTGCTGCTTGTTGGCAGGCTGACTCAGTTCACTTGTCTCACACACACACCCAGGGGGGAAAAGAGAACACATTGACCCAGGAAAGAGTGCTCAAAACGTGGGTAAAAGTGTGTTAAAAAGTCGGGGAACTGTTTTAATTCAGGACCAGGGTGAAGAGATGACATATTGACCCAGGAATGAGTGCTCAAAACGTGGGTAAAAGTGTGTTAAAAAGTCGGGGAACTGTTTTAATTCAGGACGAGGGTGAAGAGATGACATATTGACCCAGGAATGAGTGCTCAAAACGTGGGTAAAAGTGTGTTAAAAAGTCGGGGGAACTGTTTCAAATGACAGCAGACTGCTGCTTGTTGGCAGGCTGACTCAGTTCACCTGTCTCACACACACCCAGGGGGGAAAATATAACACTTGTACCCAGGAATAAGTGTTTGAAAGGCGGGGAAAAGTTGTTTGAAATAGTATAATACCTCCAGGGCGCATAACTTCACTTTACAAGCCAGAAATAATGTTTAAATGGTCGGGGAAAGTATTTTTAAATGTCTGGAAGAGAGTTTTAGCCAGTCATTTTGCACGATATCATTTAATATTGACGCTCTCCTGAAAATGCACAGAATATGTGCATTTTCAGGAGAGCGTCAATGTTAAACGATATCGTGCAAAATGACTGGCTAAAACCCAGGAATAAGTGTTTGAAAGGCGGGGAAAAGTTGTTTAAAATAGTCTGATACCTCCAGGGCGCTTCACCAAAAATGTACAAGCCAGGGAAGGTGCCTGAATCCCGGTTACTTTAGGTCTGTCACTTAGGGTGACCGCACCACTCCGACGCTCCCGAGAGCGGACGTCCATTATTTGTAAGGCACCTAAGACAGATGAGGGAATGCTCTGGTTTTTGGACAAAATTAACATGGGATCACTCCCGTCACCGGACGTACTTCGTCTCACTGGAATATTAACGGCCATAGTGAATATAAAATCGTCCCCATGTATCCGGCCAATGGCGGGAGAGTTTTGAAAGAGACAAAACACTGTTCCATACATTTAAAAACACTTAAACAATTAAACAATGTTTACCCCAGGATTCAGGCACCTTCCCTGGCTTGTAAAGTGCAGTTATGCGCCATGGAGGTATTCTGCTATTTACAAAATGTAGCACTCTGTTTATTTCACACCTCCAGGGCGGAGACCAGGAAAATCACCTGTCTTTGCCCGCTCACAGACCCCCAAAGTACGGACTAATGACTTCCAGCATGGCCCCCTAAAAGTAGCACTCTGTTTATTTCACACCTCCAGGGCGGAGACCGGGAAAATAACCTGTCTTTGCCCGCTCACAGACCCCCAAAGTACGGACTAATGACTTCCAGCATGGCCCCCTAAAAGTAGCACTCTGTTTATTTCACACCTCCAGGAGAGACCAGGGGAAAATCACCTGTCTGTGCCCGCTCACAGACCCCCAAAGTACGGACTAATGACCTCCAGCTTGGCCCCCTAAAAGTAGCACTCTGTTTATTTCACACCTCCAGGAGAGACCAGGGGAAAATCACCTGTCTGTGCCCGCTCACAGAGCACCGAAGGACGGACTAATGACCTCCAGCGTGGCCCCCTAACAGTAGGACTCTGTTTATTTCACAGCTCCAGGAGAGACCAGGGGAAAATCACCTGTCTGTGCCCGCTCACAGACCCCCAAAGTACGGACTAATGACCTCCAGCATGGCCCCCTAAAAGTAGCACTCTGTTTATTTCACACCACCAGGAGAGACCAGGGGAAAATCACCTGTCTGTGCCCGCTCACAGACCCCCAAAGTACGGACTAATGACCTCCAGCTTGGCCCCCTAACAGTAGGACTCTGTTTATTTCACAGCTCCAGGAGAGACCAGGGGAAAATCACCTGTCTGTGCCCGCTCACAGACCCCAAAGTACGGACTAGAGACCTCCAGGATGGCCCCTAAAAGTAGCACTCTGTTTATTTCACAGCTCCAGGAGAGACCAGGGGAAAATCACCTGTCTGTGCCCGCTCACTAACCCCCGAAGGACGGACTCATGACCACCAGCATGTCCCCCTAACAGTGGCACCTCCATAACCTTGCACACCGTGAGTCCCCGGGCCCCCACAGTTAAGCACTCCCCCACGGACTAAACACAGGTATTCACGCCCACCAGAACATCGTGCCCTGGTGACCCTACAAGGGGGGTGGTTTTTATGGTGCTTTCTATGTCCGCCCATCAGCATTCATATTCGTCCTTCTTCACGGCACCACCCCCCCTTCTGTGGAGGGTATTTCGTGCCCTGGTGACCCTAAAGGGGGTGGATTTTGTGGTGCTTTTATGTCCGCCCATCAGCATCCAAATTCGGCCTTCTTATTGGCACCACCCCCCTTCTGGGCTGGAGGTTCAAACACTTTAACTTTTGTTCACCCTCCTCTGGCTTACACCTCGTCCGCCAACACTTGAGCGCTCATCACAGGGTTCAGCACCAATGAGAGTGCCTCCCGGTGCTGATGGAAAGTGGCACTTTATCTGCCCCTGGTAACCATCAAGGTTATTGTTTTTTTTTTTTTTTTTTATTTGAACAAAAACCACAGTACACACAGCCTAAAACATCAACTATTTACACGTTGCAGTAACAAAAATACAGTACACACAGACTAAAACGTCAACTATTTACACGTACTACTGCTGCTATGACAGTACTACTAAATTTCTTAACCTACGTTGTGTAGCACCAGGCTGGGGGGTCTTGAGGCACAAAATAAGGCCCACTCTGAGTACTTGGTGAGTGGGTACATTCTTCCATGATTTGCAACAGCCGTTTTTTTTCTGAGCGCACCCAAAAACTGGGTATACATTTTGTAAATAGTGCAATACCTACTCACAGACCCCCAAAGTACGGACTAATGACTTCCAGCATGGCCCCCTAACAGTGGGACTATAATAATAATAATAATTATATACACGGTATACATATTCACAATGTTTAGCGGGATTCAGGGGACCAAATTAGGCGTCTAATTCTTACGGTGCACCAGGGCAAACAGGTTGAGTCCACGGCCCCTGCCCCATCATCAGGAGTGTCAACCAGCCCCGGTCCCGACTTCATTGGCCTCTTTCCCTCCCGCTTCCGCTTCCGCTGCTGCTGCCGCTCCAATGACCCATCAGGATGAGATGAGAGATGATGTGCTGTTATAGCAGCCCTCTTCGGAGGTCTCCCCATCTGACAGCGGTAGACATCCTTCTGATGATGATGCAGCTGCTGCCGCATCTGATGACGCCCTGAACATGGAGCGGATTCTCAATGCCTCCTTTATTCCCGGCGCATTCGCGTAGAACCGGTCCGCCGTGGTTACGTCGTGACACATAAACCTGGCGAGAATCGACCGGCTTTCTGGATCTTGGTGATGCTTGATATTGTCAGCCAGGGCAGTGCGCAGGATTGTGAAGGTGACGGCTGTTTCTAGCCCAGCATCAGCCCATGCCCTCTTCAAGTGAGCGTTCAGGTTCTTGGAGGCCCGATTCCCCCTTGTGAAAAGGAAGAATTCATTCTGAGGACCCAGCAATACCTTTTTAATCCCCATCCACCGCATGACCCAGCTAAACTCCTCTACTGTAAGCGCCAGCTGTGCTTCGCCATATGTCTTGGCCGTCTTGTGATCCTGCACATGGATGATGTAGCCCTCAGCAGTTCCCCTTATGGCTGCCTCTAAGACCTCACTGTTTTTCATGTTTGCGTACACGCCCGTACGGTGGCCATACAGGAGGCTCCAATGGAGGGTGAGATAGCCATAGAGAAGCTTCTGGGTGGTTGAGGTCGGCGTGCCGGCCATCAGGTCGAGGAGCTCCGGGATGCGCTTCTCAGCGGCCGCCATGGCGGCGAGAAGCTCCGCCTGGCTCGGCAGACGATCCAGTTTGTTCCTCTTCACCTTAAACTGATGTAGAGTGACTGCCTTATTCAAGTGTTTCATGTTGGCTTTCACCTCTCTCATTATGTGGGTCATATCAGACTGGGTGAGCTTGCACCCCCGGGGCTTTGACTCAGACATGTACCCCATGAACTGGTGCACATTCTTCAGGAAGAACTCTGATGTTGTGACTGCCCGGCCCGGCTTTACAATATACTCGCTCCAGCCACGGATCATCTTCATGTTTCTTAGGAACAGCCAGTCTGACAGGCGGTTAACACCATGGGCCATGTATACTATGAAGTTCTTTATCCGGCTGATCTTCGACACAACATTGTCTTTCTGTTTTACTGTCGGAGCGACACCCAAACAATGATCCAAGTATGTCTGAAGGTACGCCTCCATGCTTCTAGGCAACGTGATTTCACGCATGGTATTCCCCCGTCCACACCCAGTGGACCAGTAATTTGAGGGAGAGGGCAAGTCATTAGCCAGCTTAGAGGCACGGGTCTTCCGGCATACAGGGGTCTCGCTACCGGAGGCTACTGCAAACATGACAGTTTCCACCGGGGTCTTCACAGGGGTCTCGCTACCGGAGGCTACTGCAAACATGACAGTTTCCACCGGGGTCTTCACAGGGTCTCGCTACCGGAGGAAACTGGTAATATGACAGTCTTCACTGGGCTCTTCACAGGGTTCTTGACCGTCTCTTTCCACCGGAGGCTACTGCAAGCATGACAGTCTTCACTGGCTCTTCACAGGGTTCTTTACCGGTCTCTTCCCACCGGAGGCTACTGCAAGCATGACAGTCTTCACCGGGCTCCTCACAGGGTCTACCGGCTTACCGGAGGTTACTGCAAGCATGACAGTCTTCACCGGGTCTTCACAGGGGTCCCGCTACCGGAGGTTACTGGGGAATGCATGACAGTCTTCACCGGGGTCTTCACAGGGGTCCCGCTACCGGAGGTTACTGGGGAATGCATGACAGTCTTCACCGGGGTCTTCACAGGGGTCCCGCTACCGGAGGTTACTGGGGACTGCATGACAGTCTTCACCGGGGTCTTCACAGGGGTATTGCTGCCTGAGGCTACTGTGTTTATGCCGGAGGTACTTGGGATTGCCAGGCCCTTAAATCGTATACATTCGTCCTCTTCCTCAAGAACAGCAGCACTCTGCTTCCTGGGTTTTAGCTCCTTTTTCAGCCTGGAGCGCAGGGTCTTCACCTCATCATTGAGGGCATCCTTCTGAGCCCTCAATGCCACATTTTCCAGCATCACCTGCCTGCAGTCCTCGTTGTCACACTCGGTATGTGGGGAGAAGGGTGGAGGGTGCCCGGGGTATTCCCCCTCATTGTCTATATCCAATGATGTAGCCATTCCAATGATGGGGTTAGTCTCACGGAGGTCATGGAGCAACTGCAGTGCCACACTATGCTTCAGCCTTGCCATGACCTGCTGTGCCTCATGTCGGGACAACTCAGGGTGGTCATGTTTTACATGACGGTCCAGTCTCTTCCCAGCGTACGAACACCCAGCGATGGGACAGGGTTTGGTCCGAACATTTATCCTTCCACTGGCTATTTTCAGGAGGATTCCCCTCTCCTCCAAGTTCCGCACTGCATGCTTGTGCTTAAGGTGTTTGTTCAATGCCAGATAGAAGAGTCTGCACACCGGGCATTCAGATGACATCCTTACTGAAACACACATAATGAATTTGATCAAAATGATGTTATAGTTCTCCGTTTATATGCGTTAGCGTGAGCGGTGGTTGCGACACTGGGTCCGATGCATCAATTCATGGTGCATGGACGAAGGGAAGTATTGGGTTACCACCGGGTCAGATGGTCCCACTTCCGCACCAACGCGGGGCTGGTGATGGCAACATTGGGTCCGATGCATCCATACATGGTGCCCCGACCATGAGAGGGTTTGGGGTACCCCGGAACCAGGCACCACCCCAGCAGGAAACGGGTTGTATGGTCAAAGGAGGAAAGAGTGATAGAACCGGGGTAAAGCAAAGAAAGTGTCCGACAATAGTGACTTGTGAGGCGGCCAGAGAGTCTGTCATATCTCGGTCCTATCCTCCAGGCAACGCTGTGGCCAAAACTGGGCTAAAAACAAAAAAAACTAAAAAATATTTCATCCAGGGAAATTTGGGTGAAAATGAAAAAAAAGTACCCCAAAATAGTGCCTCATGACCCCGCAGGAGTCCCCCGCGGACTCCCTGACAATCCTCCATGGGCAAAATCATCCAACTCAACTTTTGTGAGAACCAGGAAAGGGTCAAAATGAGAAAATTGTACCCCAAAATAGTGCCTCATGACCCTGCAGGAGTCCCCCGCGGACTCACCTGACAATCCTCCATGGGCAAAATCATCCAACTCAACTTTTGTGAGAACGGCCAAAGGGGTGAAAATGTAAAAATTATGCCCCAAAATATTGCTTCAAAATCGGGTAGGGTCACCTGCCAAGTGCCCTGACATTCCTCCATGTCTCAAAATGTCTAACTTAAAGTATTTGTGAGAAACCGACCAAAGGGGTGAAAATGTAAAAATTAGGCCCCAAAATATTGCTTCAAAATCGGGTAGGGTCACCTGCCAAGTGCCCTGACATTCCTCCATGTCTCAAAATGTCGAACTTAAAGTATTTGTGAGAACCGGCCAAAGGGGTGAAAATGTAAAAATTAGACCCCAAAATACTGCTTCAAATCGGGTAGGGTCACCTGCCAAGTGCCCTGACATTCCTCCATGTCTCAAAATGTCGAACTTAAAGTATTTGTGAGAACCGGCCAAAGGGGTGAAAATGTAAAAATTAGGCCCAAAATACTGCTTCAAAATCGGGTAGGGTCACCTGCAAAGTGCCCTACATTCCTCCATGTCGAACTTAAAGTATTTGGAGAACCAGGCTGGGGGGTCATTGTGGCACAAAATTAGGCCCACTCAGAGTGCTTGGTGAGCGGATACATTCTTCCATGATTTGCAACAGCCGTTTTTTTCTGAGTGCACCAAAAACTGGGTTTCCGATTTCGTGCAGACGGTAGCTTGAAAAGTATGCATGGATCTTTTTGACAGGGAAGGGGAAATGAAGCCCAGGAACCTTTTCCCCTTCTCCGTTGCACCAACCATCGGAGAAGGGGAAAAAACGGCTCGAAGCGCCAAACACTTGGCCCCTTCTCCGGTTGGCACTCTGTTTTTTTGACAATTTTTCAAAACTTCATATTTGATTATTTTAAGATATAATTATCCGTTTTCTTCACTTTTTTTTGCTTTCCACGGGTGGGGGCGCCTGGCAGGCCGCCTATGAGCACCCAAATTTGGCCTGGATCATCCAGGATTTGTGGGCTAAGCTCCATAAACTGACTAAATCACCCAGAGAGGTCACCTTTCTAGCCCAAATATATATAATACAAATACATTTAAATAGTAAAAGGTGCAATTGTGCTCTGCATTACCCGGAATTTTATTTTCATACCCCATGATAGTGATTAAAAATCATTTTCGTGGGAAAAAGTGTTAAAATGCCTGATTAAATTATATGCAGGACCCCAGTGAGCTCCAGACTATATGCATTGTGTTGGGGAACCATATAAATGATAAAATAAATGCATTTAAATGCAAATATAATGATTTTAAATTATTTTAGGGGGACAATTGTGGAGAGGAGCCTGAAAATGACTCTGCAGCACCCCGGATAACTACCAGTTCATCTGGTTTAAATGTGGTGGTGATAGTGGCATTAACTAGTACCCAGTACTGGGAGAGAACCAGGCTACAGCACATGTCTTTTCAACGTGGGTAAAGCTGTGTTAAACAGTGGGTTAACATGTTTCAAATGACAGCAGAGTGCTGCTTGTTGGCAGGCTGACTCAGTTCACTTGTCTCTCACACACCCAGGGGGGGAAAGATAACACTTGTACCAAGGAATAAGTGTTTGAAAGGCGGGGAAAAGTTGTTTGAAATAGTATAATACCTCCAGGGCGCATAACTGCACTTTACAAGCCAGAAATAATGTTTAAATGGTCGGGGAAAGTATTTTTAAATGTCTGGAAGAGAGTTTTAGCCAGTCATTTTGCAGGATATCATTTAACATTGACGCTCTCCTGAAAATGCACAGAATATGTGCATTTGCAGGAGAGGGTCAATGTTAAATGATATCCTGCAAAATGACTGACTAAAACCCCGGAATAAGTGTTTGAAAGGCGGGGAAAAGTTGTTTAAAATAGGCTGATACCTCCAGGGCGCATCACCAAAAATGTACAAGCCAGGGAAGGTGCCTCAATCCCGGATACTTTAGGTCTGTCACTTAGGGTGACCGCACCACTCCGACGCTCCCGAGAGTGGACGTCCATTTTTGTAAGGCACCTAAGACAGAGTAAGAAAAGTACACTACCTGTTACTGCAAGAGCAGCTGGTGGTAAGGACTTCAGACAACTTCAATTTAAAACATGCTATAGAGACAAGTGCCATCAGTTTTAGGCTTGATTGAAGGTCATTCCAAGACCAAGGACCATAATAAGAAAGACTCCTTTCTCCAGCCTCAGTCCGCACAGCAGGTACCTGGAACCGTATCCAGGCACTGGATCTGAGGTTGTAAGAGTCGCAAAATGGGGCAAATCTGACACATATGTAGAGTAGAAGCTTACCTAAAATGGCTTTATACATTAATAAAAACCAGTGTTGCATCCTACGCATAGTAAGTGAGGACCATCCAGTTAGGCTATACAGTGTGCAATGATGAGTCCTATAGGGTGCATTTGATATATAACGCAGTGCAGCATGGTAGAGTGGGTCAAGTTTGGCCAAAACAGTGGGACAGGCAAATCTATAGATTGTATCACCGTAGTCCAGCTGGGACAGGAATAAGCCAGAGACCAACCTTTTACGGGATGAAATTGAAAAACAACATTTAAGTCTGTAAAGGAAGCCAAGAGTGAATTTCAATTTCTTTGTTAAAACTTCAATATGGTGTTTAAAGTTCAGATTGCTGTCCAACCAAAAGCCCAGATATTTGTAGGTATCAACAAACTCAACAGAAACGCCATCAAGGGTGTCAATGGAGAGGCAAGAGGAGGACGCTGACTTGGGAGCAAAAAGCATTGCTTTGGTTTTCTTACTGTTCAATAGCAGTTTGGAATCAAGAAGTGCATGCTGCAGCGTGATACAATCTGATTTTAAATTGGAAACGGCCATCTGCAGTGTGACTAAGCATGAAATTCCTAACTCAGGGTAGCCGCCTATGGTTTGCACACTACCTCGGCTCCTGCTGAGGTGTGGTGTCACAGCGCTGTATTTATGCTGATGTGCCATCTCCCAACGCCCCCGTGGGAAATGACCAAGAACTCAGAAAATACAGAATAACCTCGGAATGTTAGGCCTCATTCAGAAATGTACGAATGTTAAAACACAGGCAGTGAGTGGGTTATAAGGAGCAGAAGATTGGGTCAGTGTTGGCAGAGCGTCTCCCCATCCCATTCAAATTAAAATTCTTGACTGAAAGAGCCTACAGCACATGTAAATAGATAGCATTGCCTATGCGCATTTGAAAATAATTAGTACCCCCCTCTGAGTGACTACGTGTTGAGTTCACATCACCATTCTCCCATATGCTACAAATGGCTGTCTAGAGCAGAAATGAAAGAGTTTTAAAAATGTTTACGTTTTGGTAAGTTTTTAGGGAAATGTTGTAATATTGCAACGTTGGCCTTAGGTGGGAGCAGAATTTCTGTATTTCTACTCACATTGTCTGAATAAATATATTGAACAACTAAGGGTTAATTTGCAGGATTGATTGCTTACTTAGCCCTATATCAGTATATAGCATGAATAATAATCACCAAGTGTTTTTATTGCTCTTGGGGCATTAAAAACAAGATTTTAACTTTAGTTTTTTATATAATATCTGCATTTTCTCTTTTGAATAACTAAGTCTTAGTTTGGCCATAGTTATTTAATATATAAAGACTATATATGATTGAATTACAAGATTAGATATACTTTATTGATCTAAAATATTGATGTGTTCAAATGCTCTTCTAAACAAAACTGAAAGTCCATGAAAAGTTGTCTTCCTGTTTTTGTGAAGGAAGCGCCATCTCCTGGTTAAATCCTGAAATTGAAAATCTGGCAACGCCCTCTTGGAAAATAGTGGGAGGGCTTAACATTCCCAGATACTGGTCTTTGGCAGGTCTTAGGCAGGTAGCAGGCAGGAAGCAGGCAGGAAGCAGGCAGGAAGCAGGCAGGAAGCAGTAAGCTGGAGTCTGAAATAAGCTGCTACATCTGTAGATGGTGTACTTTTCCTCCACTACATGTATTTAATCCCTTTAGTTACTTCACAGATGTGGATGAATGATGTGAAATATAATCAAGTGTTAAATCAGACTTTAGTTCCACCTGGAGTAAATCCACAAGCTACCCTGCAGTATACAAAGTCATTCAAACTAGCTGCACCTTTACCAGCTTTGAGAACACTTTCATGATCAATCATTATAAAACATATCATATATATTATTCTGAAATGGACCAATCTGCACAATGACTACTTTTACTGTCTCTACTTTCACTATATTTTGATGAGAATACTTTTATACTTTTACTTGAGGAACATTTTGAATGC
The DNA here is from genome assembly GCA_012861695.1 of Trematomus loennbergii. Lineage (NCBI taxonomy): Eukaryota > Metazoa > Chordata > Actinopteri > Perciformes > Nototheniidae > Trematomus > Trematomus loennbergii. The sequence goes on from JAAOOA010000624.1 coordinate 204,693, forward strand.
AGGACTTTTACTGTGACAGAGTATTCCTACACTCTGGTACTTCTACTTTTACTCAAGTACAAGATCTGAGTACTTCTACTTTTACTCAAGTACAAGACCTGAGTACTTCTACTTTTACTCAAGTCCAAGATCTGAGTGCTTCTACTTTTACTCAAGTACAAGACCTGAGTACTTCTACTTTTACTGAAGTACAAGATCTGAGTACTTCTACTTTTACTACAAGATCTGAGTACTTCTACTTTTACTCAAGTACCAGATCTGAGTACTTCTACTTTTACTACAAGATCTGAGTACTTCTACTTTTACTACAAGCCCTGAGTACTTCTACCAGCTCTGGGTGCTCATGGAAACACTATTTGTATTCCTTGTAGTTTCTTTAATACTATAAAACATACTTGTCTCTTACTTTTCGTCACTTTTACGTTTTCCACTTTATTTGAAAAGAGATGAGACCCCCTAAACAAGAGTCACGCTCTCTTGCTTTGGGTTGAAAAAAAGCATGGCTAAATGAAGCTCACTAACGTGGCATCACTTTCTCCCAACAGGTATCTGTAAATGAGCAGAATATAAAGGTGTTCTCTGGAGGGGGGGGGGGGGACAAAGGGAGAGCAGAGACCCCAATAGAGAGACCCAGGAGGGGGTTTCTCCAGCAGGCTGCTCTCCACAGGGGCTCTTCAGCTGGGAGTGGGACCATCCAACTGTATGTTTATGAATGTGTGTTGGTGTGTGTTCCTTTGTGTGTTCAGGCTGTGTCTTTAAGGCAATGATGGGCCAATGCTAACAGAGCATGTTAGGCCCCAGCTCCATGGGAAGGCATACGGCAAAAACGCATCGGAGTAACGCAAACGCAACCGCAAAAAACCTTCCGCCCACACGCAATATACACCGGATTGTGTCAAGCTCCACGAGACGGCTCCGTTTACATCCAACCGCTGGAAAAGCTGCAGTACATATGCCGAGCCTGTACGTGGCGCTGTAACTTCCTCCACAAAAGCAGCGAAGAAGAATGGTTGTCATGGCTGCACTTCTGTTTATTCTCCGCGTTGGGGGCCAAGGGATCCGGGCAGAGTTTTTCGCCGGTCAACGTGTGTTAAAGTTTAAATCTTCTGGACAAAATTATAAAAGTGCCGGTCAAAGGTCTTCTTTGTTATTTATTGAGCTTTAAAACAAATGAATAACGACGATATATAATGATATATAATAATAAAATACACGGAGCCTGTCTCTTTCTCCTCTCTTCTCACAGCGTCAGTGTCTGTCTCATGCAGCAGCTGATAGTTTAGGTAGTTTGAGAGGTAATTAAAATAGCTATTGTTGTTGTTAACGAAACACATCAGCAATGATGCGGGGTACGCGGAGAGGTGGGAAGAGGTGGGGAGAGGCGGGGAGAGGCGGGGGCTATGAAACGGATGACCGTATAGGCGACCCCACGGCCCCGTTGGACCCCCCAGAGCGCTCTGTTCCCAGATCTATCCACCTTTGGACCGTTGTCGTTTGGGGGTCTGTTTCTACGTTTCCCTTACGGCGTCGTCGAGCTTAAAGGGCTATACGCATGAGAAATATGCGGATTCAACCCGTTTTTGTCCCCGTGGAGCCTAGGCCTTAATGTGTAAACAAACCCTCGTGCTGTTCGGAGGGTCTTCTGCTCTTTCTGAGCTTCTCCTTAAGGTTTTATAAAAAGTGCAGTCAGTGGAAACTCTGAGGTCTGGGTTCTTTGTGTGTTTTGTGGTTGTGGTGTTTGAATCAGAACCAGAGTCAGAATCAGAACCAGAATCAGAATCCCTTATTCGTCCCTCAGAGGGGAGTCAGGGGACATGTACATTGTTACAGCAGAAAGAGCCAAAGACAGCTTCATGTGTGTGTCTCAGTTTAACTGTCTATGTGTGTGTTCATTTGTGTGTGTTTGTTTGTGTGTGTGTGTTTGTTTGTTTTATATTTCTTAATTTTTGTATACACTTGCTTCATTTTTCACTCTTTAGTGTCCCCTGGTCTCCCAGCTGTGCGTCACTCTTTAGTGTCCCCTGGTCTCCCAGCTGTGTGCGTCACTCTTTAGTGTCCCTGGTCTCCCAGCTGTGTGCGTCACTCTTTAGTGTCCCCTGGTCTCCAGCTGTGTGCGTCACTCTTTAGTGTCCCCTGGTCTCCCAGCTGTGTGCGTCACTCTTTAGTGTCCCCTGGTCTCCCAGCTGTGTGCGTCACTCTTAGTGTCCCCTGGTCTCCCAGCTGTGTGCGTCACTCTTTAGTGTCCCCTGGTCTCCCAGCTGTGTGCGTCACTCTTTAGTGTCCCCTGGTCTCCCAGCTGTGTGCGTCACTCTTTAGTGTCCCTGGTCTCCAGCTGTGTGCGTCCCTCTTTAGTGTCCCCTGGTCTCCAGCTGTGTGCGTCACTCTTTAGTGTCCCCTGGTCTCCCAGCTGTGTGCGTCACTCTTTAGTGTCCCCTGGTCTCCCAGCTGTGTGCGTCACTCTTTAGTGTCCCCTGGTCTCCCAGCTGTGTGCGTCACTCTTTAGTGTCCCCTGGTCTCCCAGCTGTGTGCGTCAATCTTTAGTGTCCCCTGGTCTCCAGCTGTGTGCGTCACTCTTTAGTGTCCCCTGGTCTCCAGCTGTGTGCGTCACTCTTTAGTGTCCCCTGGTCTCCCAGCTGTGTGCGTCACTCTTTAGTGTCCCCTGGTCTCCTCAAGTTGCTGAATGTTCTCTAAAACGCTGCATGTGTGCTGGAGATGTTTCTTCATGTGGAACATTTGGGGTTTTATATCTGCATCCTTTCTGAAGCTGCAGCTCCTGATGGAAGTTGTGTTGGCCACCGTGCATAAATCTACACAATAACACACACTTGGTTCTGTTCATGCCGAGCTGGCGTTCTGAGAGATGGCAGCAGACAGCAGCAGCTCTTCTTCCTCCAGCAATAAAACCCAAACTAAACGTACAGCTGCCGATGACTCTCTGATGGAGACGCACGCACGCACGCACTCACGCACGCGCACACACACGCACACACACACACACACACACACACACACAAACACACACACACACACACACACACACACACACACGCAACAACCACACACACACAACACACACACACACACGCACGCACGCGCGCACACACACACACACACACGCACACACACACACACGCATGCGCGCACACACACACACACACACACACACACACACACACACACCACACACACACACACACACACACACCACAGCCTGGAGCTACATGTCATCATTCTGCAAGAACGACTTTTTCGCACTTTCGTGTCTATGTGTGTGTGTTCATTTGTGTGTATGTGTTTTCTTAGTTTGTGTGTGACTGAACTGTGCGTGTCTATGTGTGTTTATTTTATGTTTCTTGATTTGTTAACTTGCTTCATTGTTATTATTTGTTAAGTGTTTATGTATGTGTGTGTGTGTGTGTGTGTGTGTGTGTGTGTGTGTGTGTGTGTGTGTGTGTGTGTGTGCGTGCGCGCGCGTGTGTGTGGTGGTGTGTGTGTGTGTGTGGTGTGTGTGTGTGTGTGTGTGTGTGTGTGTGTGTGTGTGTGTGTGTGTGTGTGTGTGTGTGTTGCCCCCTGTTGACGTTGCAAAGTTATTGCACTGTAACTAACCCTCTATCGCCCCCTATGGCCGTTTCCACTTCATTGCACCGAAGCACCACTTCATCTCCAGGACAGTCCCAGGGTGTTAAGAGTTAAGATGAACTAAATATTAGGAAATGTTATTTGTTTAATTGACTGTCCTTTCGTGGCATACTTTTAAAATATTTAACAAAGTCATAATTAGGTATAGTCGCTCATAACATTAATTCTACAGTGATAAATGGTTCTCATGTTCTCAATAGTGGGTATCGACGTTAGTCACACATTTAAACACGTTGTTCACACACTCATACAGTATCTAAGGAACTGGTTTTGTGTTGCATTGGATTGTGGGAGAAATGTACAAATGCAAAGCCACTATCTGCTATGATGAAGTCAACCAGAGCTCAACACAAATACTTACAAAAATAAGCCAAATTCTCAGGAAATAAGAAAAATCATTACGAAAAAAATCATTGGTTTTCAAATTGAGCAACATTTTATTGAAGTAAACAAAATCCTTAATTACAAAATTGAGCACAAACTCATCACATAGTCCTTTACATTAATAAGAACATAATAAGCTAAATTCTTATGAAAAAAAGCTGAATTTCTAAAAATAAAACGCTAAAAAGAGGCAATTTTTGTAATGAAATAAGAACAATCCCTAATAATAAACAATAAGCACAGATATTGAATGCAAACCTGAGCACTTATGAAGTAGGAACACGTCTTCAATCCTAAATTACAGAAATAGAACACATCTAAAATCACTTCACAAAATGCATCACAGTTCTTATGAAGTCAGCTAAATCCTTAAAGATGAAAATATGCAAATGCTTTATTACAAAACTGAGTATAGTTCATGTAACATGAGGACATTTCTTAATTGAGAAGAAAGCACTCAGTCCCATCTGTGTTAGTATAACAGCTCACATCATGGGAACAGTAGAAATGGCCCTGCATGTGAACCACAAGGGAACGCTGACGTTAAGGCATCAGGTTCATATCTTGGAAACAACATGAACTTGTGAAAAGAAACCTTTGATTTGAAAAGAAAACTGCAGGTTGTTTTCTTGTTTGACTCAAATCTCAAAGTCTTAATGTGCTCGAGTTCTAACAACCCAACACCAGGGGGCGCTGTGACGCTCCTCTCTGATCTGAGGAAGCATTTGCACATCAGCTATTGTTGAAAGGATTTCAGAGGGTATTTGAGAGAGAATATATCAGTTAATTAAATATATAACATTATCAAAATCGACTGATCCAATGTGTTTTTAAACGGAGCAGGAATAGAACTAGTCTCCCAGTTCAAGTGTCTTGGAGTCAGATTGGACTCGAACTTGACTTTTAAGAAACATATTAAGAAAGTATCCAATACTATTAAATTCAACTTGCAACATTTTATACAAATTAGACCTTTCTTAACTGTCAATGCTGCAAAGTCATCCCTCCACTGTATGATTCTATCCCACATTGAATACTGTTTTACAAACTGGTCGTTTGCTTGTGCCACAAACCTGAAACCCATAGAACAGCTGAGAGAGAGAGCTATCAAGGTGTTTGACAGAAAGCCTAATTCATACCACCACTGTACCATCCTTGATAAACACCATTTCTTGAGTTTTGACAATTTTAAGTCTTTTAAAAGTATGTTTTTTTTATAAATGTTTACATGGACATGGAGGTGCTACTCTGCTCCCACTCCTTCCTCTTCTGCAGGAACATCCAGGTCATCATAATCCAGTTTAATGTCCTCCTGTTGGCTCGGCCTCTGCCCCCTGGTGGCCTGGAGAGACATGACAGCACACAGATGAGACTTCCTGTATCACTCCTGTTCAATAACACACACTGTTTCATTCAGTCAGTGGTGGAACAACAACATGTTTCAGTATCTCATCATTCAGTCAGTGGAACAAAACATGTTTCAGTACCTCATCATTCAGTCAGTGGAACAACAACATGTTTCAGTACCTCATCATTCAGTCATGGTGGAACAACAACGTGTTTCAGTACCTCATCATTCAGTCAGTGGTGGAACAACAACATGTTTCAGTACCTCATCATTCAGTCAGTGGAACAACAACATGTTTCAGTACCTTATCATTCAGTCAGTGGTGGAACAACAACATGTTTCAGTACTCATCATTCAGTCAGTGGAACAACAACATGTTTCAGTACCTCATCATTCAGTCAGTGGTGGAACAACAACATGTTTCAGTACCTCATCATTCAGTCAGTGGTGGAACAACAACATGTTTCAGTACCTCATCATTCAGTCAGTGGAACAACAACATGTTTCAGTACCTCATCATTCAGTCAGTGGAACAACAACATGTTTCAGTACCTCATCATTCAGTCAGTGGAACAACAACATGTTTCAGTACCTCATCATTCAGTCAGTGGAACAACAACATGTTTCAGTACCTCATCATTCAGTCAGTGGTGGAACAACACATGTTTCAGTACCTCATCATTCAGTCAGTGGAACAACAACATGTTTCAGTCCCTCATCATTCAGTCAGTGTGGAACAAACATGTTTCAGTACCTTATCATTCAGTCAGTGGAACAACAACATGTTTCAGTACCTCATCATTCAGTCAGTGGAACAACAACATGTTTCAGTACCTCATCATTCAGTCAGTGGAACAACAACATGTTTCCATACCTTACAGTAGAAGTAAAGGCCGACGGTCACCAGCAGCTGAGTCAGCAGCAGGACGACGGCTCGGATGATAAAAGGTCCTGGATCTGATCGAACACAAGGACAGCATCACATCAAGAGTCAGCAAACACTCTGTAGAGACCTGAACCCTGAAATCACTGCAACATGGAGTCATTTATAATACATAGCTGTATTAGTTACATTAAACTGATAGTACTCATGTTGATACTCCAATATAAACTAGAAATGATTAGACAATCAAACCGGTTGGTGTGGAAACGGCTAGACGGAAGATCAAAAAAAAAGATGTCAAGGAATAATAAGTTGTCAGGAGTCTGGTATCCTGATGAACTGGACATTTTGTGGCAGCTAAAGCGTCATCTTCAAACACTTGGGAAGAAAAAGACAAAGTCTTCCAGAAGAAGACTCTAGAAGTCAGCAAAACACTCTGTAGAGACCTGAACCCTGAAATCACTGCAACATGGAGACTCCTCTCTCTGATGTGGCCTCTGGTGAGACTTTAATATGTGGCCTGACATGTTTCCAGACCGTAGGAGAAGCTGCTGTATCTCTTACATCCAGCAGTCAGTACTCAGGTCCAGACTCTAATGTAGACTAGACTTCACTGGAGAACCAACCGAACAGTGAGGAAACACAACAGATGAAACAAAGAGGCCTTTGTGCACAAGACCAGGACCATGAACCCCGACTGAAGGAGAGGTTCTGGTCCAGGTTCTGATCCAGGTTCTGGTCCAGGTGCTGGTCCTTACTCTCAGATAACCAGCGTTATTATATATATATACACTTGATATAGCCTTATAAACTGTAACAGCTCACCTGTGACGGAGACGGAGAGCAGACGGCTCTCAGAGGAGAAGTATGAGAAAAAACAAAGAGGTGATAAACACAGCTGTAGCTTCCCTGGTGGGCGGGCTCTGCAGAAGGAAACAGGAAGTGGGCAGAGTGATTGACAGCTGGCAGTGAGTAGTAGTTGTTTGCTGAGTTGATGGAGGTGAAGTTGAGCTGGAAGGAGCCTCCTGGGTACTGAGGCTGGATGGAGCAGCTGATGGTGAAGGTGGAGCCTCTGAACACCTGGAAACCCTGCTGCTGGGCCCCGGAGACCCGTACATGGAGGAGGACACAGAGATGTTGGGCTGAAACAGCAGATCTGTCAACACACAGAGAGAGGACACTAAATCCCAAACACAAAGTAAAATGCAATTCTATCTGGCCCTAAAAAGACAGTACACTGTGGCAGCCTACCTGAGCACAGTGACTGATGTTAAGAGAGAGAGAGAGAGAGAGAGAGAGAGAGAGAGAGAGAGAGAGAGAGAGAGAGAGAGAGAGAGAGAGAGAGAGAGAGAGAGAAGAGAGAGAGAGAGGGAGAGAGAGAGAGGGAGAGAGGGAGAGAGAGAGAGAGAGAGAGAGAGAGAGAGGGAGAGAGAGAGAGAGAGAGAAAACACACATTCACCTTCAACAACAAAAAAGGAGGTGATGTCAGGGTACTGACTAACAAAGAGACAGATGACTTGATTACCTGAGCAGCTGAGAGTCAGGGTGGAGGAAGAGGAATGTGATAATGAACACTCCCTCAGAGCAGATCCAGACTGAGCACAGTCAGAGATGATCCACCACACAGATCTCTCTGAGGACTCTCTCTTTCCCACAGAAACAGCAGAGCCACAGTCGAGCTCTCTGCAGAGAACACCTGCTGCCTTCAGGGTCCTGAGAGAGGAAGAGCTCCACACTGGTCTCCATTCTCCCTGAAGTTTCACCTCCAGGTCTCCTGCACAGCGACTCTCTCCTCCCACCAGTCTGACCGGCTCTGAAGAGAAACAAGAGAGAGATCAGAGAGAGAATAAAGTGAGTTTGATGAGAACAGAATGAACCAATCACAGCTCCTCTCTACCTGAGCAGGTGAGGCTAACAGCTGTGCCAGGTGAGCAGGTGTTTCTCTCTGAGGCTGAGCTACAGTCCAGGAGAGCAGACTCATGGCCTCCACACTGGAACTCTTTGGTCCACATTGGAGCCTCCCCTTCTCCATAGAGCGCCCCCTGGAGGACTGAAGGAGCCCCACAGCCCAGCTGCCTGCAGACCACCTGAGCATCCTGCTGGTCAAAGTCAGCCTCACACACTGAGGACCAGGACGGGTTAGACGGGTCAGAGTTCACCTCCAGTCTACCTGAGCACAGACTGGTCCCCCCAGCAGCCTGACAGAGTCTGGAGAGGACAGAAGATAAAACACAGAGAGGTCAAAGACACAGAATAAAAGAGATGATCAATATTTCAGATTCAAACTGGACTCAGTTCCAACATGAGTTCATGATTGTGGAATCAGCTTCCAGTTTGTGTTCGGGCGGCAGACACCCTATCCGTTTTATAGAGTGCGCTTAAGACCTTCCTTTTTGATAAAGCTTATAGATAGGGCTGATTAGATTCAGCCCCTAGTTTGCTGCTATAGGCTTAGACTGTCGGGGGACACCTTACTTCTTCCTTCTCTCTGTCTGTACCTGTGTACTCTCATGTTCCCAATAACACAGCTTCCCCCACATTTCTTTTTGGTGTCTATCTACGCCGGGATCCTGAGTCGTGGCTGATCCTGTTGCTGTGGTCCTGGATCCTGAGTCCTGTGTCCTGAGTTCTGGATCTGGATCCTGTGTCCTGGATCCTGTGTCCTGGATCCTGTGTCCTGGATCCTGAGTCCTGGATCCTGCATCCTGAGTCCTGGATCCTGTGTCCTGGATCCTCTATCCTGTGTCTGGATCCTCTATCCTGTGTCCTGGATCCTCTATCCTGAGTCCTGAGTCCTGGATCCTGCATCCTGAGTCCTGGATCCTGTGTCCTGGATCCTCTATCCTGTGTCCTGGATCCTGCATCCTGAGTCCTGGATCTTCTATCCTGAGATCTGGATTTGAGTCCTGGACTTCGAGTCGTGGCTGAACCTATCTCTGCGGTCCTGCCTGACTCTCATCAATCTATCAATCAATCAATGTTTATTTATATAGCCCAATATCACAAATGTTACATTTGTCTCAGTGGACTTCACAGTTTGTACAGAATATCAGTATGACAATACGACCCCCTCTGTCCTTAGACCCTCTGTCCTTAGACCCTCTGTCCTTAGACCCTCACATCGTACAAGGAAACACTTGGAGAGACTGAAGATGTGGCTCAACTCCAGTCCTATCCAAAGTCAAGTCAGTGCAACAACATATGTGTGCAATCGAGAAGGTTAAATAGGGAAAGTGCAATATGTGTAAATAGGTATGGATACAATAGGGATATGTGCAATAGGGAAAGTTCTGTACCTGTATGCTTCTTGTTTGTTCTTTGCCATGTGATATGTGATCTCTGTTCTGTATCTATGACTGATTGTCCTAAATGTTTTATGTTTATTATCTCGATGCCCAAGACAAATGTCTCCTAAGGGAGACAATAAAGCTCTATCTTATATCACTTATTCTCTCTTCCAATACTTTAAAGATCTCTTCACGCTCAGAGCCTTGGTTTGGTGCACATTAAGAAAGCTAATCAGAAACTCATCTATTCCAGCTCTCACTAGAATAACTCTACCTTTCACTTCCTCTGTGCTGGATATTATCTTTATATTTCAAAGAGGGGAGAATAAAATAGCTACTCCAGCACTCAAATATGTACCATGGCTAAGGACATGCGCCCCCCCCACCATAGACCCCAGTCAGTTTCATTTCTGCTGTCACTGTGAGTTTCTTGTAGAAAAACTAATCTATTTTTCTGTTGAATACCTTCTGTCACTCATGCGGCTTTCACACCAGCGCTTTTCCCTTTCTAGCTCTAGCTAGAGCTTTTCTGGTTCAGCTCCGGTTTCCCTTTTCAGCTCCCGCTCTGTTCACACTGCCCAGCTGCCGCTGCTGCGTCATGACGTCACCGTTTATATCGCTGATTTTCTCCCCAACGGAGCTCACAACAACAACAACAACAACGGGGGGGGACTGCGTCGGGTCGATGATCGTGTTGCTTTTAATCATACGAAGCCAGATTAAATTAAATAAAGACTTCTCCAACCTTATACTTTTCTCCAGAGTGCCGTGGTTCATTGTTTATTAATGTGTTTCATTTAGCGACCGCTGCAGTGCTGGCTGCTCTTCCACGGGAGTTTATTCTCCCGTTAGCTCCGGGTTAGCTCACACGGCTCTAAAGTATTCACTGTCTGACTGTCACACAAGCAGCTGATACATATCCCCAGTTCCCCTTAAGTGAATGTGTGTCAGTCTGAATTGACGCTGTTTGGCATCACAACGCTGTTATGAAAGTTTCTCTGGTATAACATGGGTGATGTTAGCATAGCAACCGAAGCTAAACTGACTACTTGCTAAGCCGTTTTCTACAGGCACATTTTACCGGCGTATTTTTCATTATGATTCTACTTGTGATAGTCGGACATGACAACCTGTGCAGCCCATGTATTGATTCCATCCGATAGCTGCTATAATAACAAACAAAACGTCTGCCTGCTCTCCACAATGATCAATAACAGCGAACGGATGGTCAAAGTAAGGTACAAATAAACAGAATCACACGAAGCCTGGTTAGTGTTGCCTGACTTTATAAAGTGTTTTTTTATAAGTGTGTGGTTGCCTTCTAGTCACTTTGCTCAGCGCTACTGCTTGTAGGCAGGCATGACGAGACTCTTCAGTCGACCCATGTTCAGGGGAGGTGGGTTTAGTTTCCTGCACGCCTCGACGTAAGAGAGACGTAAGCGACGCCGTGTCATAGCTCCGAAGCTCTTGCCTCTAGACCGACAATTTTTTGGAGCTGGAAGTGAACCGGATTCCGGAGCTAAGAGGCCGCGCCGCTGCGGTGTGAACAGGAAAAACCGGTACTTTTCAGGCTCCAGCTCCGAGCCGGAGCTGGAGCTGGGCCGGTGTGAAAGGGGCATCAGGCTCTCTTTGGAGCGTCTCTGCCCCCATTCATATTGAATGAGGCTACCCTTAAAGCCTGAATGTGAGGAGAAGAGAGACAGGCCATTAAGAAAAAAGATAGAAAATGACAGTAAGGAGGAAACACCCGGTTGTTATGATCATAATTTACGACTCCTTTTTTAGGCACTTTGGTCTTGGTGCTTAAAGCTTTCCTCAGTGCAGTGATGTGTTTCTTGAGGCGATACCATTTTTTTCATCAAGTAAGTCTAGCCCAACAACCTTCTGAATTGTCGTGGCTGACTTAACAAACTTTTCAACATCAGGGAAACAATGTTTTATATTACTGATTTCCCAAAAGTTTCATCCAGAAACTCCTGGATCTGTTCAAAAGAGTAGAGACCCTCACTCTGAGAAACACTGTCAGCTACGGAGACACTATCTGATTCAGAGTCAGACTCCATATCTACTCCATCATAACCAGCTGATTTCCCCCTGCTCTGCCTCACTGTCCAGTTTTTGTGACAGCTGAGCCTGTTTCCCAGAGACCCCCTGCAGCTCCCGCTCTGAGCACTCCATCACACCCTCTCTGCATCCAGCCCTGACCTGAGCCTCAGCCTCCACAACTGCTTTCATATTAATCCCCGCAAACAACGGCATAACACCCACAGAAACTGCGGCTTTAACTGCCGTCATGGGACCAAACACAAACCCGCCTGGCACCACTGCTGCGGGTAACACAGGCACGGGCACGGCTACACTGGGCACAGCGAGTGCGGGCACGGCGGCCACGGGCACGGCTGCACCGGGTGCGGGTCTCTCCACTCTCATTCACAATATTTCCTTCCGAAAGAAGTGCTGCTATCAGTCTCTGTGGACAAGCGATCCTCTTGTGCCCCACATCACCACACCCAAAACACTTGACACTCACCAGCACTAGTCTCCGCAGAGACTGGACGTGCTTCAGCTTGGTGTCTTTACAGCCCAGACTCACCAGACTTCCTTCATTAGGAATAAATGGAGGGACTCCCGATATAGCAATCCGGGTAGAAGGCACTGCCAGCGGGGACACCTGTATAAACTCATCATTTATGTTTAAGCCACTTTCAATGAACTGGCTGACCAACTCAGCTTTATTCATGCGGGATGCGTAGGAGATGTTTCCGTGTCCCACCTGCTCCCCCACCGCCAGCAGCACACTCTCCACTGTGCTGTTCTCCTGAGGGATCACCCTCACCCCGTGTCGCAGGGACGGCATCTCACAGGAAGCCATCCCTGCAGAGAAACACGCTTCTCTCACGGAAGAAACACTAAACTACACTCACAACAATCAAGACCAATAAACAATCATACAATAAACAAAGTAGAGGAAGAAAAAAGAGAAAACTTTTACGAAAAGTTAGTTATCAAACCTCTCAGCTCACCACCACCACACTCCTCACACACTCACTCAGAGAGAGAGAGAGAGAGAGAGAGAGAGAGAGAGAGAGAGAGAGAGATAGAGAGAGAGAGAGAGAGAGAGAGAGAGAGGGAGAGGGGAGAGGGAGAGGGAGAGGGAGAGGGAGAGGGAGGGAGAGAGAGACAGAGAGAGAAACACACATTCACCTTCAACAAAAAAAAGGAGGTGATGTCAGTGTACTGATAACAAAGAGACAGATGACTTGATTACCTGAGCAGCTGAGAGTCAGGGTGGAGGTAGAGGAATGTGAATCTGCACACTCCCTCAGATCAGATCCAGACTGAACACAATCAGAGCTGATCTTCCACACAGATCTCTTTGAGGACTCTCTCTCTCCCACAGAAACAGCAGAGCCACAGTCGAGCTCTCTGCAGAAAAAACCTGCTGTCTTCAGGGTCCTGAGAGAGTCAGAGCCCCCCACTGGTCTCCATTCTCCCTGATGTTTCAGCTCCATGTCTCCTGCACAGCGACTCTCTCCTCCCACCAGTCTGACCGGCTCTGAAGAGAAACAAGAGAGAGATCAGAGAGAGAATAAAGTGAGTTTGATGAGAACAGAATGAACCAATCACAGCTCCTCTCTACCTGAGCAGGTGAGGCTAACAGCTGTGCCAGGTGAGCAGGTGTTTCTCTCTGAGGCTGAGCTACAGTCCAGGAGAGCAGACTCATGGCCTCCACACTGGAACTCTTTGGTCCACATTGGAGCCTCCCCTTCTCCATAGAGCGCCCCCTGGAGGACTGAAGGAGCCCCACAGCCCAGCTGCCTGCAGACCACCTGAGCATCCTGCTGGTCAAAGTCAGCCTCACACACTGAGGACCAAGACGGGTTAGACGGGTCAGAGTTCACCTCCAGTCTACCTGAGCACAGACTGGTCCCCCCCAGCAGCCTGACAGAGTCTGGAGAGGACAGAAGATCAAACAGAGAGAGGTCAAAGACACAGAATAAAAGAGATGATCAATATTTCAGATTCAAACTGGACTCAGTTCCAACATGAGTTCATGATTGTGGAATCAGCTTCCAGTTTGTGTTCGGGCGGCAGACACCCTATCCGTTTTATAGAGTGCGCTTAAGACCTTCCTTTTTGATAAAGCTTATAGTTAGGGCTGATTAGATTCAGCCCCTAGTTTAGCTGCTATAGGCTTAGACTGTCGGGGGACACCTTACTCTTCCTTCTCTCTGTCTGTACCTGTGTCCTCTCATGTTCCCAATAACCCAGCTTCCCCCACATTTCTTTTTGGTGTCTATCTACGCCGGGATCCTGAGTCGAGGCTGATCCTGTTGCTGTGGTCCTGGATCCTGAGTCCTGTGTCCTGAGTTCTGGATCCTGGATCCTGTGTCCTGGATCCTGTGTCCTGGATCCTGAGTCCTGGATCCTGCATCCTGAGTCCTGGATCCTGTGTCCTGGATCCTCTATCCTGTGTCCTGGATCCTCTATCCTGTGTCCTGGATCCTCTATCCTGAGTCCTGAGTCCTGGATCCTGCATCCTGAGTCCTGGATCCTGTGTCCTGGATCCTCTATCCTGTGTCCTGGATCCTGCATCCTGAGTCCTGTGATCTTCTATCCTGAGATCTGGATTTGAGTCCTGGACTTCGAGTCGTGGCTGAACCTATCTCTGCGGTCCTGCCTGACTCTCATCAATCTATCAATCAATCAATGTTTATTTATATAGCCCAATATCACAAATGTTACATTTGTCTCAGTGGACTTCACAGTTTGTACAGAATATCAGTATGACAATACGACCCCCTCTGTCCTTAGACCCTCTGTCCTTAGACCCTCTGTCCTTAGACCCTCTGTCCTTAGACCCTCACATCGTACAAGGACACACTTGGAGAGACTGAAGATGTGGCTCAACTCCAGTCCTATCCAAAGTCAAGTCAGTGCAACAACATATGTGTGCAATCGAGAAGGTTAAATAGGGAAAGTGCAATATGTGTAAATAGGTATGGATACAATAGGGATATGTGCAATAGGGAAAGTTCTGTACCTGTATGCTTCTTGTTTGTTCTTTGCCATGTGATATGTGATCTCTGTTCTGTATCTATGACTGATTGTCCTAAATGTTTTATGTTTATTATCTCGATGCCCAAGACAAATGTCTCCTAAGGGAGACAATAAAGCTCTATCTTATGTCACTTATTCTCTCTTCCAATACTTTAAAGATGTCTTCACGCTCAGAGCCTTGGTTTGGTGCACATTAAGAAAGCTAATCAGAAACTCATCTATTCCAGCTCTCACTAGAATAACTCTACCCTTCACTTCCTCTGTGCTGGATATTATCTTTATATTTCAAAGAGGGGAGAATAAAATAGCTACTCCAGCACTCAAATGTGTCCCATGGCTAAGGACATGCGCCCCCCCACCATAGACCCCAGTCAGTTTCATTTCTGCTGTCACTGTGAGTTTCTTGTAGAAAAACTACATCTATCTTTTTCTGTTGAATACCTTCTGTCACTCATGCGGCTTTCACACCAGCGCTTTTCCCTTTCTAGCTCCTAGCTAGAGCTTTTCTGGTTCAGCTCCGGTTTCCCTTTTCAGCTCCCGCTCTGTTCACACTGCCCAGCTGCGCTGCTGCGTCATGACGTCACCGTTTATATCGCTGATTTTCTCCCAACGGAGCTCACAACAACAACAACAACAACAACGGGGGGGGACTGCGTCGGGTCGATGATCGTGTTGCTTTTAATCATACGAAGCCAGATTAAATTAAATAAAGACTTCTCCAACCTTATACTTTTCTCCAGAGTGCCGTGGTTCATTGTTTATTAATGTGTTTCATTTAGCGACCGCTGCAGTGCTGGCTGCTCTTCCACGGGAGTTTATTCTCCCGTTAGCTCCGGGTTAGCTCACACGGCTCTAAAGTATTCACTGTCTGACTGTCACACAAGCAGCTGATACATATCCCCAGTTCCCCTTAAGTGAATGTGTGTCAGTCGAATTGACGCTGTTTGGCATCACAACGCTGTTATTAAAGTTTCTCTGGTATAACATGGGTGATGTTAGCATAGCAACCGAAGCTAAACTGACTACTTGCTAAGCCGTTTTTCTACAGGCACATTTACCGGCGTATTTTTCATTATGATTCTACTTGTGATAGTCGGACATGACAATCTGTGCAGCCCATGTATTGATTCCATCCGATAGCTGCTATAATAACAAACAAAACGTCTGCCTGCTCTCCACAATGATCAATAACAGCGAACGGATGGTCAAAGTAAGGTACAAATAAACAGAATCACACGAAGCCTGGTTAGTGTTGCCTGACTTTATAAAGTGTGTTTTTTTATAAGTGTGTGGTTGCCTTTAGTCACTTTGCTCAGCGCTACTGCTTGTAGGCAGGCATGACGAGACTCTTCCGATGACCCATGTTCAGGGGAGGTGGGTTTAGTTTCCTGCACGCGTCGACGTAAGAGAGACGTAAGCGACGCCGTGTCATAGCTCCGAAGCTCTTGCCTCTAGACCGACAATTTTTGGAGCTGGAAGTGAACCGATTCCGGAGCTAAGAAGCGGCGCCGCTGCGGTGTGAACAGGAAAAAACCGGTACTTTTCAGGCTCCAGCTCCGAGCCGGAGCTGGAGCGGGGCCGGTGTGAAAGGGGCATCAGGCTCTCTTTGGAGCGTCTCTGCCCCCATTCATATTGAATGAGGCTACCCTTAAAGCCTGAATGTGAGGAGAAGAGAGACAGGCCATCAGAAAAAGATAGAAAATGACAGTAAGGAGGAAACACCCGGTGTTGTATGATCATAATTTACGACTCCTTTTTTTAGGCACTTTGGTCTTGGTGCTTAAAGCTTTCCTCAGTGCAGTGATGTGTTTCTTGAGGCGATACTATTTTTTTCATCAAGTAAGTCTAGCCCAACAACCTTCTGAATTGTCGTGGCTGACTTAACAAACTTTTCAACATCAGGGAAACAATGTTTTATATTTACTGATTTCCAAAAGTTTCATCCAGAAACTCCTGGATCTGTTCAAAAGAGTAGAGATCCTCACTCTGAGAAACACTGTCAGCTACGGAGACACTATCTGATTCAGAGTCAGACTCCATATCTACTCCATCATAACCAGCTGATTTCCCCCTGCTCTGCCTCACTGTCCAGTTTTTGTGACAGCTGAGCCTGTTTCCCAGAGACCCCTGCAGCTCCTGCTCTGAGCACTCCATCACACCCTCTCTGCATCCAGCCCTGACCTGAGCCTCAGCCTCCACAACTGCTTTCATATTAATCCCCGCAAACAACGGCCTAACACCCACAGAAACTGGGGCTTTAACTGCCGTCATGGGACCAAACACAAACCCGCCTGGCACCACTGCTGCGGGTAACACAGGCACGGGCACGGCTACACTGGGCACAGCGAGTGCGGGCACGGCGGCCACGGGCACGGCTGCACGGGTGCGGGTCTCTCCACTCTCATTCACAATATTTCCTTCCGAAAGAAGTGCTGCTATCAGTCTCTGTGGACAAGCGATCCTCTTGTGCCCCACATCACCACACCCAAAACACTTGACACTCACCAGCACCTGTCTCCGCAGAGACTGGACGTGCTTCAGCTTGGTGTCTTTACAGCCCAGACTCACCAGACTTCCTTCATTAGGAATAAATGGAGGGACTCCCGATATGGCAATCCGGGTAGAAGGCACTGCCAGCGGGGACACCTGTATAAACTCATCATTTATGTTTAAGCCACTTTCAATGAACTGGCTGACCAACTCAGCTTTATTCATGCGGGATGCGTAGGAGATGTGTCCGTGTCCCACCTGCTCCCGACCGCCAGCAGCACACTCTCCACCGTGCTGTTCTCCTGAGGGATCACCCTCACCCCGTGTCGCAGGGACGGCATCTCACAGGAAGCCATCCCTGCAGAGAAACACGCTTCTCTCACGGAAGAAACACTAAACTACACTCACAACAATCAAGACCAATAAACAATCATACAAAAACAAAGTAGAGGAAGAAAAAAGAGAAAACTTTTACGAAAAGTTAGTTATCA
This sequence comes from Trematomus loennbergii, assembly GCA_012861695.1. Lineage (NCBI taxonomy): Eukaryota > Metazoa > Chordata > Actinopteri > Perciformes > Nototheniidae > Trematomus > Trematomus loennbergii. Next base: position 222,276 of record JAAOOA010000624.1, read on the forward strand.
AACCTCTCAGCTCACCACCACCACACTCCTCACACACTCACTCAGAGAGAGAGAGAGAGAGAGAGAGAGAGAGAGAGAGAGAGAGAGAGAGAGAGAGAGAGAGGAGATAGAGAGAGAGAGAGGGAGAGAGAGAGAGAGAGAGAGAGAGAGGGAGAGGGAGAGGGAGAGGGAGAGGGAGAGGGAGAGGGAGAGGGAGGGAGAGAGAGACAGAGAGAGAAACACACATTCACCTTCAACAAAAAAAAGGAGGTGATGTCAGGTACTGATAACAAAGAGACAGATGACTTGATTACCTGAGCAGGTGAGAGTCAGGGTGGAGGAAGAGGAATGTGAATCTGCACACTCCTCAGATCAGATCCAGACTGAACACAATCAGAGCTGATCCACCCACAGATCTCTTTGAGGACTCTCTCTCTCCCACAGAAACAGCAGAGCCACAGTCGAGCTCTCTGCAGAAAAAACCTGCTGTCTTCAGGGTCCTGAGAGAGTCAGAGCCCCCCACTGGTCTCCATTCTCCCTCTTGTTTCAGCTCCAGGTCTCCTGCACAGCGACTCTCTCCTCCCACCAGTCTGACCGGCTCTGAAGAGAAACAAGAGAGAGATCAGAGAGAGAATAAAGTGAGTTTGATGAGAACAGAATGAACCAATCACAGCTCCTCTCTACCTGAGCAGGTGAGGCTAACAGCTGTGCCAGGTGAGCAGGTGTTTCTCTCTGAGGCTGAGCTACAGTCCAGGAGAGCAGACTCATGGCCTCCACACTGGAACTCTTTGGTCCACATTGGAGCCTCCCTTCTCCATAGAGCGCCCCCTGGAGGACTGAAGGAGCCCCACAGCCCAGCTGCCTGCAGACCACCTGAGCATCCTGCTGGTCAAAGTCAGCCTCACACACTGAGGACCAGGACGGGTTAGACGGGTTAGAGTTCACCTCCAGTCTACCTGAGCACAGACTGGTCCCCCCAGCAGCCTGACAGAGTCTGCAGAGGACAGAAGATCAAACAGAGAGAGGTCAAAGACACAGAATAAAAGAGATGATCAATATTTCAGATTCAAACTGGACTCAGTTCCAACATGAGTTCATGATTGTGGAATCAGCTTCCAGTTTTGTTCGGGCGGCAGACACCCTATCCGTTTTATAGAGTGTGCTTAAGACCTTCCTTTTGATAAAGCTTATAGTTAGGGCTGATTAGATTCAGCCCCTAGTTTAGCTGTATAGGCTTAGACTGTCGGGGGACACCTTACTTGTTCCTTCTCTCTGTCTGTACCTGTGTACTCTCATGTTCCCAATAACACAGCTTCCCCCACATTTATTGTTGGTGTCTATCTACGCCGGGATCCTGAGTCGAGGCTGATCTTGTTGCTGTGGTCCTGGATCCTGAGTCCTGTGTCCTGGATCCTGCATCCTGAGTCCTAGATCCAGAGTCCTGTGTCCTGGATCCTGAGTCCTGGATCCTGCATCCAGAGTCCTGGATCCTGTGTCCTGGATCCTGAGTCCTGGATCCTGTGTCCTGGATCCTGCATCCCGAGTCCTGGATCCTGAGTCCTGGATCCTGCATCCTGAGTCCTGGATCTTCTATCCTGAGTTCTGGATTTGAGTCCTGGACTTCGAGTCGTGGCTGAACCTATCTCTGCGGTCCTGCCTGACTCTCATCAATCTATCAACCAATCAATCAATCAATGTTTATTTATATAGCCCAATATCACAAATGTTACATTGTCTAAGTGGACTTCACAGTTTGTACAGAATATCAGTGACAATACGACCCCCTCTGTCCTTAGACCCTCTGTCCTTAGACCCTCTGTCCTTAGACCCTCTGTCCTTAGACCCTCTGTCCGTAGACCCTCTGTCCTTAGACCCTCTGTCCGTAGACCCTCTGTCCTTAGACCCTCTGTCCTTAGACCCTCTGTCCTTAGACCCTCTGTCCGTAGACCCTCTGTCCTTAGACCCTCTGTCCGTAGACCCTCTGTCCTTAGACCCTCTGTCCTTAGACCCTCACATCGTACAAGGAAACACTTCCAGAGAAACCACAGTTTAAAGGGGAACATGGGAGAGACCTCGGGGAGAGCAACAGAGGAGGGATCCCTCTCCCAGGACGGACAGACGTGCAATAGATGCCGTGTGTAATACAAACTCTACCATGTGATATTTGAACCCATGTGTATTGCTTGCATGTAGGATGCATCCTCCTCCACACATCCACTAAATCACTTTTCTTTAGAACATGAGACAATACAGAGGAAGACTGAAGATGTGGCTCAACTCCAGTCCTATCCAAAGTCAAGTCAGTGCAACAACATATGTGTGCAATCGAGAAGGTTAAATAGGGAAAGTGCAATATGTGTAAATAGGTATGGATACAATAGAGATATGTGCAATTTGACGGACACTATACATAGGTGCAATTGGATTTATGTATAAATACAATAGGGAAAGAGCAATATTGGATTTATGTAAGTGAAATAGAGAAAGTTCTGTACCTGTATGCTTCTTGTTTGTTCTTTGCCATGGATATGTGATCTCTGTTCTGTATCTATGATGATTGTCCTAAATGTTTTATGTTTATTATCTCGATGCCCAAGACAAATGTCTCCTAAGGGAGACAATAAAGCTCTATCTTATATCACTTATTTGTCTTCCAATACTTTAAAGATCTCTTCACGCTCAGAGCCTTGGTTTGGTGCACATTAATAAAGCTAATCAGAAACTCATCTATTCCAGCTCTCACTAGAATAACTCTACCCTTCACTTCCTCTGTGCTGGATATTATCTTTATATTTCAAAGAGGGGAGAATAAAATAGCTACTCCTGCACTCAAATGTGTCCATGGCTAAGGACATCCCCCTCACACCATAGACCCCAGTCAGTTTCATTTCTGCTGTCACTGTGAGTTTCTTGTAGAAAACTACATCTAGCTTTTTCTGTTGAATACCTTCTGTCACTAATGGCGCGTTTCCATTACACGGCCTCGCTCGGCCCCGCTCGGTATGGCTGGGCCTCGTTAGGACTGGCTCACTTTATGGCGCATTTCCATTACAGTTTAGGAACTGGGGCAGTATCTATAGTAACGCAGTGTAGGCGGAGCCGTGACGTGATCTTCAGAGGACCCCAGAAAAACAACACAGCCGTTAGCACTCAGAGCTCACAGCTCCTCAATATGTTCAGAAACTAGACAAAAGTTAAACAAGTACAAACCACAAACTGCCTGTGTCATGGTGAATACAGTCGCTGCTTTATTTATGTCTGTATAGGCCGTTGTTGTGAGTGTGGACGGTCGGAGCATATACTGCGTTAGCTTAGCCAATCTCCATTTAGAACACACGCATTTTAAAAGGTTTTCCGCTGCCGTCTGTCTGCAGACTTGACAAAGCATTAATTCATGGTTTTTACTAACCGGTATCAGTATGTTGTTACTTCGGCATCATTTTGAAACTTGTATTACAATTAAATCACGGTCATCTTGTTGTAGTTGTAGCCCCTTGCCAGCGATTCTCTCTCTAGTTTAGCATACTGAAGTAAAAAGATATGATTCTACACTGTATTGAAGTAAACATGTATTATTTTGAATTGTATTTTAGTGAACATGTATTGTTTGAACTGTTTTAAGTAATCACAACTGTTTTAAGTAATCACAACGGTTTTAAGTAATCACATATATAGAAATGATATTCTCACTTACAACTCACTGACCCAGAGATCCTGTTTCACACACACAGCTCCTTTTCACCAGCGCACACACATGTTCTTCTCAAGGTCCTTATGGACATCATTATATTTGTGCACAAAGGTTTAATTGTATGAGAAAGAATAGTTTATGTGAAAAACTCCCATGGGAAAGTAAGGGAGTGAATATCGGGGCAGAGATAAGATTGACTTTGACCTTGTGAAACTTTAGAATCTCACGTTCTGGTCAGAACTCTGATTCGCTGTATTGAACCCGACCAGAAGTGAATCCAACCAGTAAAAACACCTGGGGGATGTGAGCAGCTCACACAGCTCCTCCTCACGGACTCTCTATTCGCTTTGGAGTAAAAGGGGAAGGGAAAAGTAACCATCTCCGCCCCAAAATATGATTATGAATACTGTTGTTTTTTAATGTAAAATGCTTTCTTGTTTGGTGAGTTGGCAGGTCCCGATATCTGTGTCCGCATCGCATCACAAACCTGAAGTCAATTTCTTCTTGTTTGATGAGTTGGCGGGTCCCGACACCTTTATCCGCATCGCATCACAAACCTGAAGTCCGGAGTACTCTGTATAACTTGTATATGTGTTTGGTTTCCTACCAGTAAACTCAGATAATTTTATAACTTTTGATTCCGGTGTTTTCAATTCCTTTCTTTATTTAATAGAGTTTCAGCCTCATCCAACGAACGGCGCGTAGCAGAGGGGGTGGCTATCAGCCACCACAATAGGTGTTCTGCTCCAACAAGTGGTGACCCCGACGTGATGAGTGCTGTCTCTAGAAAGGGACACCGACAGCCAGGGGACGGAATCCAGTCCAGGGGGAGGACACAGAGATACTGTTGACAACTAAACCAATGGCCATATACAAAAGGTGAGCAGACACCTGTTTTGACTATCAAAAATCTGTGATTGATTATACTAAAAAATTAGAGTTGTCAGCAGCGTTCTCAGTGTTCTTAGTCACGGTGGGAAATACAATACATATTCAAGTTGGAAAAGTTTGATTAAGTGCTTAGAGTCGGGTATTCAGTCCTGGACCTAGGGCAAAAAAGTGTTCGGAAGAGGCGGGTAGGTCAGTCCCGCCCTTCACTCACTAAGTACGAAGACTGCAAGGCTGTAAAAGATGTATAGGTTAAATTCCCCGTAAGTCAAAATAACATTGATTAATACGGTTGCCTTGCAGTGCTTCAATTAAAGACTACGGAGGTGTAAAAAACAGAAGGGTTAAATTCCCCGCAGATCATGATAAGATTGATTAATGCGGTTACTTTTCGTGGTGCTTTAAATGTATAAAATTCTGTAATTGTTATATGGTGGGTGATACAAGAGGAGAGAGACGCGACCTCCAACTAATTATTTGGAACGACCGAATCTCATCACAACTCTTGCTGTGGGGTTAATCAGGCTCATTAAACGTGACGATAAAGAGATTTTGTTGACTGAGTTTCGACTCCTTGCCTGAAGCCGCAATCGCCGTGAGGAGGTTGTAGAAGCTTGCTTCAGGAAGTCACGCTATCTGTTGAAATACACATCGCACAATAAAAATGTGCCTGACTGTACGGATAAATATATGTAAAACTGCAAACATAATTTAAGAACACCACTCTGTACACAGTACATACTTAGAAAAGAAGTAGTACACAGAGATAGAATTCATAATACGAAGTCATAGTCTGGAAGGCTGAATGTGACGATAAAGGATTTTTGTGGTTTGGGATTAAACTCCATGTAAGCGTCGCATCTCTAAAGAGGGTGTCGAAGTGCGCTTAAAAACCGCAATTATCTGTTGTAATAAACATCGTACAAAAAGCCGGACAGACTGTATAAGGGAATAAACTCTGTGTGATTTTTTAAGTCAAATCTGTGTAATAATTGAGAGAAAAATCCAGTAAGAAGAACTGTGGAGACAGATTTGCAGAAGACATAGAGACAGAGGCACTTCATTCGTGGTCAGCTGCTGCCCTCTGGTGGCGAACAGGGAGTGCTACAACATTCTGAAAAATTACATAGAAATAAAGACAATAATTGCCCAGTATATTAAATAAATACAAAAACACGTATCAACATAAGTCAGATAATATAAACGAGGTCATCATAGAAGGAGATTTTGAAAAAATTATATAAAAGCTCCAATTTCCGGAAGCTTCTGCGAGCAACTGGTCAGGTGCTACCATCTGGTGGCCAATAGGGTGTGGCACAAAACAAACAGACTAATGATAAATTAAGGGTTGGCTCCATCTGCTGGACATATTGTATATTATTATTTTTAGAATTTGAACGAGAAGAACAGTGGGATCAAATGGGGGATTGGAAGAAGCTGACATTTAATGCCTGATATATAAGTAGTAATAATATATAATATAGCTGATATTTAATAACTGATGTATAAGGCTCGATATTTCTGAAAATAAGAACACCGTTAACGGCATTCTATTTCAGAAAAAGGGGGGATAGGATATACATCAGACAATATGTATGTGAGATTATTACGTTTTTAAGAGAAATTTATCAATTTAAAATACTAGCTTTGGCTATTTTGCTTTGTTTTGTTTTGTTGTTGCTTTTAAGAGAAATTGATACATTTAAAATAATCTAGCTTTGGTTATTTTTTGTTTTGTTTGTTTGTTCCTTTTTTGTTTTATTTTTGTTCTATTTTTTTATTTTTTATTTTTTAATTTATTTTTTGTTTATTGTTTTCTGCATAGTCTCTTGTCCACACTCCAGTCTAGTTGGTGCCGCCAATAAACACTAAAGAAGTAGAAGAGATGAGTTCAAAAACATATTTCCAGCAACTTAAGGGCTTGGTATGAGACTTCTCCACACAGGTTGCTGACGCCAAAGGGGACCCGAGAAACACAAGGCCAACACAGCAGATTACGTCTGGTTGAAGGCCATCAGGCCTAAGTGGCTCAACCCCAGGTTTTCCGGCCCCTACAGAGTGACCCAAAGGACCTCCCATGCCGTCCGCCTAGATGGAAAGGGAGACAACTGGTACCACTGGAGCCAGTGTGCGGTCGGGAAAAACACCTGCGAGGACCCTAGACGACATCAGGACAGATTTGGCCCTCGTCGCGAGGACCCTAGACGACATCAGGACAGATCTGGCTCTCGTCAAAGCAGTCGACCCGGAAGCCGCCATCAGCGGCCGGAGGAGGAGGATCGGGAGGACGATCTCTCCAGCAGTCGAACCGGAAGCCGCCATCAGCGGGCCGGAGGAAGAGGATCGGGACATCTCTCCAGCATCGACCCGGAGGCCGCCATCAGCGGGCCGGGGGAGGACAATCCGGACACATCTCTCTAGAAGGCAGCTCAGAAGCCGCCGTCAGCGGGCTGGGGGACGAAGACACGGCAAACCAAGACGGCACAGGGAACTCCATTTCCCGCTGAAACAGGTTGATATAGCCGGTGTGGAACTTTGTCTGAACAATCCATTTTTTGGAGGAACTTTCAACTTTATTTTTATATCCCATAATTTAAGGGATTTGTATTTTTTATTCTACAGAACTATGTGTTACCAAAAGAGGGAAAAGTTTAATAATGTTTTTCTAATTTCTGTGGCTACTTTTATTGCCATTTTGGTGACATGTGGTTGTTGTTCTATTTCGTCCCTACTGACCGCCAGAGGCGGTGCTTTTAGCACTGGATATGTCCATCGTGCGCATGCGCAGTACGAGTACCAATATCAACAAAGTCACCTGTGACCCACGTGACACCGGCTATATCAGCCCGTGTCATCAGAGGATCTGTTCCTTTCATCTTCTCGCTGCGCGAGAGTACCGTGGCTACACTATTGTAGCCTACAGCGTTCAGTTGGAACGTTTGGATTTAAGGATTTCTCTGCATCCAGCTGGCTGCGTGTAGCTTCGCGACTGATCCAGTCGGAGCCGCGGGATTACCCGTCCTCCAGGAGCTGCGGCCGGCTGCGCAGAAAACTTCAACGGACAGGTTGGTGTCGGCTTGGTCGGTGACGGCAGTGTTTCCACTCCCTCTCCCAGCTAGGTTGTCCTGATTTCTGTCTTGGTTGCTACCTGGCTTGAACTTTCTGGTGACGGTAGCGTTTCCGCCCCCTCTCCCAGGAGTTGCCCTTGTTGCGTTCTCTGTACTTTTCTGATAGCGCGGCGTTGCGCCAAGCTATCATTAGCATCCTGAGTTCCAGCTTGTGTTGTGTCCTCTTGTTTAGCTAGTTAGCAGTAGCGCGGCTCAGCCTAACTGTGTCCTGCCTGGTCAGCCACTTTGGCTGACGCTTGAGGTAAGCACCGGATTACCCGTGCTGTTTTTTCTTTAGAAGCAGTTTCCTTAGCTTGTTTCGCTATTTTACTCAACCAGTGAAGGCAGTGTTTTCACCCCCGCTCCTGGTAAGAGTGTTCCTTGACTGTGAGCAGCAGCCGGCTGGCTAGCTGCCCTGTTAAGCTTCCTTATTTGGTAGCTCTGTGCTTCGTTTACTTAGCTAGGTGAAGGCAGTGCTCTCGCTCCCCGCTCTGCTAGTAGCTTAGCTTTCGTTTACTCAGCTAGGTGAAGGCAGTGCTCTCGCTCCCCGCTCCCTCTGCTGGTAGCTCCGTGCTTCGTTTACTCAGCTAGGTGAAGGCAGTGCTCTCGCTCCCCGCTCCCTCTGCTAGTAGCTTTGCACTTTCATTTACTTAGCTAGGTGAAGGCAGTGCTCTCGCTCCCCGCTCCCTCTGCTAAGTAACGCGGGTGTACCCCATTACACCCCTCTCGTGTTCGGCGAGTAGGAGCAGGGCTCTACTCCTTCCGTTCAGCAGGTAACTGGTGAAGGCTGTGTTCTCGCACCCCGCTCCCGGTTACGCTGCATCCGGCTACCTACATGATGGCTCATCCATGTAGCGCCTGTATGGCTTCTCTCGAGCCCGAGGATGGCCACGACCGCTGCCCCTCTTGCCTTGGTCTCGAGCATTTGAGGGAGGGTCTCACGCAGGACGCCTGCATGAACTGTACTGCATGCCTTGGGCGCTTAGAGCGGCCAGAGTCGCAGAGGTGGAGCGTCTGGCAGAAGCCAACGGACACCTCTCCTTGTCGCATCTTCCCCTAGGTCAGTTTGGCCGTTCCCGGCGACCCGAGGGAGCGATGGCTACGGGTTCGCCCCCTAACAGGCTGTCCTCTAAGGTGGATCGGTTAGCCGCCGACATGGACATGATGAAGTCGCTCCTCTTAGCCCTTCAACCAGGGGCCGGTATAGGGGCTGCTGGCTTGCCGCCTGCCCCTCCTTCGGTTGCCGCACCTCTGCATGAGGATGCCATGTCACTAGCGGCCTCGGCTAACCTCTTCAACGAAGAGGTGGAGGACGAGGCCCCGCTCACTTCCGGGGAGGCTTCCCACTCCTCTGCTCAGGGCTCTCTGCAGGGCGTGGAGGACGCCTCCATGGCGGCCATTATTCGTGCGGCCCTGGCACACTTGCAGCTTCCTGTTCCGCAGGCCGACGCGGCTCAGGCTAGCGCCTTCTTCAGGCGTAGCCCTACCCCTGTCCCCCTCACTGTTCCTCCTTCGGAGGAGTACCTGAGGGAGCTCCATGCATGCTGGAGAGACACCAAGGCCCTCTCCCGCTTCAGCTCTGATAGCCGGACCCTGGCTGCCATGCAGGATCCGGCGAGGGTGGGGCTGGGTCGCATGCCACCCATCGAGCCTGCCATCGCCTCCCTGATTCTGGCTCCTGATGAGGCCCTAAGGCCTGATGCCAGGTGCCCTCTGCCTCAGTGCAGGGTCACTGACGAACTGCTCTGTAAGGCCTACGACGCAGCGGCACGCATGGGTCGTATCGGGAACTCTCTCTCCCATCTAATGCTGGCCGCCTCCGCCTCTCTGCAGCAGGCTCCGGCTGAGCCTTCTTTGCTGGGCCTCAGTGACGCTTCACTGCAGGCCTTTGCCCTAATGACTAGGGAATTGGGACGAGTTATGTCCCTACTGGTGCAGACTCGACGCCAGGTTTGGCTGGCTCAGTCACCACTAACGGAGACATGTAGGAGTGTCCTCCGCGGCGTGCCGGTCGAACCAGGGGAGCTGTTTGGAGCAGCTGCCCTGGCGGCACTAGAGCGTGCTGCCCAAGCTAGACAGACCAGGCAGCAGCTCTCGGGTCTACGTAGGCCTGTGCCTACTCCCAGCAGGCCCAGGGGCCCCTCTAGCAGCCGCACTCTGCCACTACCTTACGGTACCCCGAGGGCTCCGGCTTGGGACCTGCCCCTAGTGCTAGATGCCCTGTCATCTCCTCCCTTCGAGCCCCTGGCCCATGTAGGGCTTAAGTGGCTGTCCTTGAAGGCAGCATTTCTGCTTGCCATAACCTCAGGGAAGCGAGTTGGGGAGTTGCATGCCCTCTCCGTGAGCGATACATGCCTGAGGTGGAACTCCGATGGCTCGGGTGTTGCCCCCTGGCCGAATGTGGCGTTCCTGCCCAAGGTGCTTCCACTTGCCCACTCCAATCGGCCCATCCAGCTGGCACGCTTTAACGTCCCACAGGAGAGCCGCACGCCCGAGTTGCTGTGCCCTGTGCGTGCCTGAGAGCGTATGTCGATGCTACGGCCTGTGTACGGCAGTCAGAGCAGCTCTTCGTTTGCCATGACGGCATTAGGAAGGGTTGTGCTCTCTCCAAGCAGCGGCTGTCCCACTGGGTTGTCGATACAATCGCACATGCCTATGGGGCCAGTGGCCGCCCCCTGCCATCAGGGGTGAGATACCACTCTACAAGGAGCGTCTCAACGTCTTGGGCCGCCCTGAGAGGAGTGCCCCTGGAGACCATCTGCGCCGCGGCGTCTTGGGCGTCTTCCGGCACATTCTCCAGGTTCTACCGGGTCAATGTCGCCACTCCCCATCCTTTGGGCGTGGTCCTGTTGCCAAGCTCCGCTGCTTCCAGCTAGGTGAGTATTTGGTTTCTTCATGACATGGTTGGTATAAGTCATCCAGTGCTAAAAGCACCGCCTCTGGCGGTCAGTAGGGACGAAATATAACGATAGTTACGTCTGTAACTACGGTTCTATGAGTCCCGGATGACCGCCAGAGTTTCCTGTCACTCAGAATTCTTGTGTGCTCGCGAGAAGATTCTGGGAACAGATCCTCTGATGACACGGGCTGATATAGCCGGTGTCACGTGGGTCACAGGTGACTTTGTTGATATTGGTACTCGTACTGCGCATGCGCACGATGGACATATCCAGTGCTAAAAGCACCGCCTCTGGCGGTCATCCGGGACTCATAGAACCGTAGTTACAGACGTAACTATCGTTGTGTGCCTTGTATCCGCTCATTGTGTGTTAGACTCATCAGTTCCACCATTGAGGGAAAAGTTGCCCTTTCCCCTTCGTACCGAATGCCCTTGTTGGCTTATGCGTCGGAGGGGGAAGAGTACGATGACTCAGCCGACAAGGACGAACTTTTTTAGACATATTTTATTCTCCCTCCACTGTCATAAGAAGTTGTGTTGTGGACTGTTCCTAAAGGTTTAAAGTGCTCTAAATCCCAGCTTCTGATGGATTTATATAAATGTTGGGACACAGTAGAAAAGAATGACAGTGGTTTCAAATGCTATATGCTATATGTTGATCTCGTGAGGTGAGATCAACGAGGGATTGAAGTAAAAAGATATGATTCTACACTGTATTGAAGTAAACATGTATTATTTTGAATTGTATTTTAGTGAAATGTATGTTTGAACTGTTTTAAGTAATCACAACTGTTTTAAGTAATCACAACGGTTTTAAGTAATCACATATATAGAAATTATATTCTCACTTACAACTCACTGACCCAGAGATCCTGTTTCACACACACACAGCTCCTTTTCACCAGCGCACACACATGTTCTTCTCAAGGTCCTTATGGACATCATTATATTTGTGCACAAAGGTTTAATTGTATGAGAAGAATAGTTTATGTGAAAAACTCCCATGGGAAAGTAAGGAGTGAATATCGGGGCAGAGATAAGATTGACTTTGACCTTGTGAAACTTTAGAATCTCACGTTCTGGTCAGAACTCTGATTCGCTGTATTGAACCCGACCAGAAGTGAATCCAACCAGTAAAACACCTGGGGGATGTGAGCAGCTCACACAGCTCCTCCTCACGGACTCTCTAATTCGCTGTGGAGTAAAAAGGGAAAAGTCAACACATCTCCGCCCCAAAATATGATTATGAATACTGTTGTTTTTTAATGTAAAATGCTTTCTTGTTTGGTGAGTTGGCAGGTCCTGATATCTGTGTCCGCATCGCATCACAAACCTGAAGTCAATTTCTTCTTGTTTGATGAGTTGGCGGGTCCCGACACCTTTATCAGCATCGCATCACAAACCTGAAGTCCGGAGTACTCTGTATAACTTGTGTGTTTGGTTTCCTACCAGAGTAAACTCAGATAATTGTTATAACTTTTGATTCGGTGTTTTCAATTCCTTTCTTTATTTAATAGAGATTCAGCCTCATCCAACGAACGGCGCGTAGCAGAGGGGGTGGCTATCAGCCACCACAATAGGTGTTCTGCTCCAACAATACTCAGCCCGACTCAGCCTCGTTGTCTCTGGCCCTAGACCCACGATTTTATGAGGCCAGAAAAACTGTGAATTAGGACCCGCCGGCCGGTACTAGGCCAAGTGGAAACGCAACCAAAGACGGGCCGCTGACGTCACAGCCCTCTTAAACCGTGCTCCGCACTGTAGTGGAAACGCGCCATAAGGCTCTCTTTGGAGCGTCTCTCCCCATTCATATTGAATGAGGCTACCCTTAAAGCCTGAATGAGGAGAAGAGAGACAGGCCATTCAGAAAACAGATAGAAAAAGACGGTCATAATTTATGACTCCTTTTTTTAGGCACTTTGGTCTTGGTGCTTAAAGCTTTCCTCAGTGCAGTGATGTGTTCTTGAAGCGATACCGTTTTTTTTCATCAAGTAAGTCTAGCCCAACAACCTTCCGAATTGTCGTGGCTGACTTAACAAACTTTTCAACATCAGGGAAATAATATCCACAGACACTGGGGCTTTAACTGCCGTCATGGGACCAAACACAAACCCGCCTGGCACCGCTGCTGCGGGCAACACAGGCACGGGCACGGCTACACTGGGCACAGCGAGTGGAGAGAGAGAGAGAGAGAGAGAGAGAGAGAGAGAGAGAGAGAGACAGGAGAGAGAGAGAGACAGGAGAGAGACAGGAGAGATAGAGATAGAGATAGAGAGAGAGAGAGATTTTTTTGATTTTTCAAACCACTTTTATTCACAAAGCAAATAACCAAACAGACACAATGACACACATTGTCAGTTCAGAAAACGACTGAAAATAAGATCAGTCCACAGACACAAAGCATTTTTAAGACACCACATGGCCTCAAATTCTCCCACATTTTGGTTAAGCAAAAGTAACTGTAGTCCGTTTTCAGTCTTGCTTTTACCATCCGCTTGAAATCAAAACTGCATCGGTATCCAATGACTCCGCAACTTTATTCCTCCTGCTGAGGTAGATGGCCATTTTAGCCTGCCCCAACAAAACATTAAAAAGCTGACTTTTGCACTTTTGCTTATGGCTGTACCTACAACCCAAAATGAACATTGACTTAGAAAAAACCACATTAAACAAAATCAACATCTGAGCGAGTAACTGAAAAAGACAAAGGAGTCGACCACATTCTGTAAAGCAATGAAAAATGGTTTCCCTCTGTACACAAAAAGGACAGGCGTCAGACACTGTAGGGTTGATCACTGAAACAAACGCATTAACCGCTACCGCAGCGTGGAGAACCCTCCACTGGAGGTCCCCACCCCTCTTAGTCAGCGTGGAGAACCCTCCACTGGAGGTCCCCACCCCTCTTAGTCAGCGGAGGCTTGTAGAACGCTCTCCACTCAGGCCTCTGAGCCTCCGTCAGGCCGGGCTCTCCACCGGGTGTCCACTCGCTCCTGGAGTCTGCTCTGATTCAGCACCTTTGTCACCAAATAATAAAAGGTTTTGTTGGACATGGTGCTAAACTTAAAATCGGTAACATTGTTCAACTTTAACAAAAAACCCTCACAACTGAGATCAGGAAAACATAGCATCTCTGGAAAAGAGTCATTGTCATTTGGAGACTTCAGTCCGTTACAATGAGCAGCGATCAGCGCCAGCTCTGATTGCTGAGCTGCTGTCTCCAGCTCTGATTGGCTGAGCTGCTGTTTCCAGCTCTGCAGCAGGAGACCCGGACTGACCTGAGGCTCAGACGTGAGGCCAGGCCTGCAGCGTTGTCCAGGCGGGGGCCACACACCTCCACCACCTGGCCCAGCGTGAGGATCCTCTCCTCACAGAGTCTCTGTTGTAGAGAAGGCCCTACTCCACACACAAACCGAGATCCACGGACCACCGGCTCTCTGAGGAGCCAGAACAGTGAGCCACAGCACTCTGGTCTCTCTTTTCTGAGTAGTCCCCACACCTTGAAGAGACCTCCATAGAAACCCGAGAGATTGTTCAGGCGTAACCCTTTCAGGTCCATCAGGAACAGCGACTCAGCCAGACCCAGCTCACCACAGCGCTCCAATAAGGCCCGAGCTACGGGTCTCCAGACCAGGTCAGCAGGTCCAGTCAGGAACCTCTGGACGAACCGGAGCCTGAAAGCAGCCCCTCTGCTTGCCAGGTGAACCAGGCCATGTCCCCCCTCTTCCTTTGGCAGGAACAGGACGCTCTGAGGGACCCAGTGCATGCGGTCCCAGAAGAAGTCCACCATGAGAGCCTGCACCCTGGACAGCAGGTTTACGGGCGGGTCGGTGCATGCCAGCCGGTGAGCCAGCATGGAGGAAACAAGGTTGTTTATAATAAGGATACGCCCTTTAAAAGAAAGTCTGGGAAGGATCCACTTCCACTTCTTTAACCGGCCTTCCACTTTCTCGATAAGCCCGTCCCAGTTTTTCAAACAAAACGCGTCATCACCAAGATAAATGCCCAGGTACTTTAACCCTGCCCTTTTCCAACCAAGGCCCCCAGGTAAAACCAAGCTGTCAATGCTGCCCTCTCCTCCTGCTAAGGCCTCACTTTTCCCCCAGTTGACTCGAGCAGATGAGATTTTGCAAAAGTTCCTCACAGTTTCAGTTAAAACATTGATGTCCTCTTGTTTTTTAACAAGACCATTATGTCGTCCGCATACGCAGACAATTTTAAAACATCCCTACAGCCAGGAAAAGAGAAACCCTGTAACTTTGACCTTAACCGGTGTAAAAAAGGCTCTATGGCCAGGGCAACCCGGTATCACGGCGACGTGAACATGTGACGATCTACCACGGGGAGACGTGAATATGTCACGGTTTCGTCCCTTCAAACGTGACAGTTACACGGTATTGTTAACATGGCCCAACCAGTGGAGAAATACCCGGAAGTGCCAAACAAATGGTCTACCAAGACTATTGGTCGGTTTTTATTGTCAAAATGAGATGTTTTTAATTTTTTCCGCCGATGTTCTTGTTGCCCTAGCTGGTCGACACCTCTTTTAGCAGAAACAAAGGCTACATTAATGTATTAAATCGATGTTAATCCATGTGTGTGGATCATAGACTGGTGTGGATGTGGAATTAACGGACGTGACGTTGTGTGATTGCGTTGCCAGGCAACAGCAATTTACAAACTCTTCAACTACAACCCTAATTATATTTAAAAACATTTTAGGCGGCCTCACAAAATACTTTATTGTAAATTAAAATGTAAATGTGAAGGGATGTGTGTAATGGTGATTGACATTATTCACCCACGGATCTATGGGTTG
Source organism: Trematomus loennbergii (assembly GCA_012861695.1). Classification (NCBI taxonomy): domain Eukaryota; kingdom Metazoa; phylum Chordata; class Actinopteri; order Perciformes; family Nototheniidae; genus Trematomus; species Trematomus loennbergii. The sequence continues at coordinate 237,656 of JAAOOA010000624.1, forward strand.
GGGGTATTGTTCCGCACGGACATTTTAGTTAACCGGACTTCCTGTTGATGTGAAATCCGAAAACATTTTTTTAAAAATAAAATATACTTTATTCCGAGTTTGCTTGCTTTTCTCTTTGGAGGTCATCACATAACGGCTTTGTAATACACGGTTCGGCTGCATTAAATATTACATGTGTTACGGTTTTGTATTTATGTTTTCATTTTCCACCTTTGTTTTGAAATGTTTTCCTCCTTGTGTCTTCTCTGTTCCTTCTTCCTGTGTTTGCCTTCCTGTCGTTAGTTTCCCCGGGCCGTTCTCATTTCATCAAATGTCCCTCCTCGACTCCTCGACTCCTCGGTCCTCCGGTAGTGACCCGGAAATGAATTTTAGCGCGCCATGTTGAAGGACATCTCATTTCTCTAAATGCACATCGAGGACCGAGCATCGAGCGTCGAGGAGGCTCTCTGGAGGAGCTCTAACCGAGGAGACACTGATGGGTCCTCCACAGTCCTCCACGGCTCCTTCGTGGATGCATTTCCGGCAACAGTGATGTTTCAAAGAGTCGAGACGCACGGCCGGACTGATCTCAGCCAATGACAGCTCTGCATGCATCCCCTGGATATTATTTTATTAACTGCTTTCATCGCGACGCGATGTTTACAGTGAGAACAGCTGTGAGGTCCGTGCAGAAAGCAGAGCAGTGTGTATCATATATATCACTCAGTATAACAGGCCTACTCTCTTTATTTGCTTTAGTTTAGTAGATATCTACAAACAAAGTCGATATTTTTCTAAAACCATTTAGTGCTTCACAAAATAAATACACAACGGCTGTAGCCTGATTATATGCTTTAGGAGCTGTAGGTGCGTGTGTGTGGTGTAGGTGTGTGTGGTACAGTGTGTGCGTAGATGCAGCGGACAGACAGGTCTCAGTTGGTTTGGTGTCCTCTGCTTACTTGTAATACTTGTAAATAAACTTTTGGCCCGTCATTTATTTCCCTCATTGTAGCGACCAGAGAGGGGAGGGGGGGGGGGGGGATATATCCAGTCTCTGATAGTGTTACGTTATTATGAGAGTGCTCTGTTTGATTCTGAAATTGTATATATTTATATAATATATACATATATTGTGTGTGTATGTGTGTGTGTCTGTGTGTATGTCCGCATCTGTAGCCTGTTATTGTCTCATTATACCGCACTGTGAATGAATCAAAGTAAATATATAAGTGTCATGCACATCTGTCCATCAGACAGAGGGCTGCTGTGCCTCCTGTCATCATTAATGGACGTCTCTTTAAAATGACCGCTCAGAGGAGAGGAGTTCTCATTTCTCTAACCGCCTGCTGCTTCCCCTCCTCTCTCCTCGGCTCCCCTCCTCGGCTCCTCCGCTCGCATCTCCTGTGGGCGGGACTAAGTCTCGAGGATAGGAGTCGAGGAGGGGAGTCGAGGAGGGACATTTGATGAAATGAGAACGGGCCCTGGTGTGTCTGATTGTCTGATTGTGTTCACCTGTTGCCCTTGTGTTTCTGCCTCCCTTACCCAGCTGTGTCTTGTCTTGTGATTACCCCTCTCTGTATTTAGTCTTGTCTTCCCCTGTGTGCCTTGTCGGTTGTTTGTTGGTTTTCCTGTCCCCCTCCTGTTGGCTCTCATTCCTAGTGCTACCCTTGCTATCAGCTTTGTAAATAAAGCTCATTTTTTGTTTCTAGACCTGTTGCCTCTTTTTTGTAGTCTGCAGTTGGGTCCTACCTTTTCCACGCTACCTAACAACATATCTGCCGTAGTTCTGTATTTATAGAGCCCTGATGAGAAGACTTCTGGACAAACAGGAAGCACTGCCGCCAAAACTGAAACATGACGTGGATCTTAAATATATCAGCAATTAAACCACATCTTACATTTCTTTCACACAATACGTCTCCTTGCAGTATCAATACTAATTCGGCTGACTTTTATATTTGATCCAATTGGTAGATAGGCTGTATTTACACCATAACGGTGCACAGCTGATAGAAAGGCACATCTAGTGGTTAAAGCACGTTATTGAATTTTATTATTTTTCACAAAATGAAACCATCAATAGCAAAACAGAATTAACTGTCATTAGTAAACCACTCAAATAAAAAGATCATAAGTGGTTTTGTTTTACATATATTTTAAGGATAATAATAGCAATGTAACACTGTCTATGACACTTACTGTATAACACTGATTTGAAAAACATACAAAACAAATGAATTCACTGCCCTTAATAAAGTATTTAAATATACATTTCAGGTGTGCTGTTTTGTTTAGATCATGACATCTGGAGCTCTTTAATGTCCTTTTTGATTATTGTTACACCAGGTCTTGTCAAAACCTTTATTCCATATTCAATATCCATTACTAACACAAACAGCAATTCTACTCCACTACAATTCAGAGGTTAACCTGGTATTTTTACTCCACTACATTTATTTTAGTTACTTTGCAGATTCTGATTAATGATGTGAAATATAAACAACCCTTAAATCAGGCTTAGTTACACCTGAGTAAAATTCAGGGAAAGGTGATTGTCAAGTGCCAACAATCAGGAGAGATATTAGTTGGTGTTTGAGAAGACTAAACATTTATCTGCAGATCTCTATAAAGTATATTCATTACTCGTTATTCTCTAATAGTTAATTAAAAACTGTATATAATGGCTATTTTGCATATCCCTTTCAAGATTTCAAGATTTTCTAAGGTTTATTGACATATCATATACACAACTACGGTGTAGTTATGCAATGAATGAACACTTGGGTCACAGGTTCCTCAACAGTGCATTACAAGACATCTATCAATATGTGTGTATTCCTCCACCATTAAACTCAAATTCTGCACATGTCTTATTCTATCTACATACATAAGAGTATAATTCTATATATATAATATCAGTTAAAATAAGTGCTTCAACACAGTTAACATTGCAGGAAAGCAATATATTAGACGTTAAGTACTTTGTCAGGCTTAAATTTATCTGTAGATAGATACCCCCAAAGCTTTTTCTTATTTGAAAGAAGACCTAAAGTTTCTTTAATGTGTTAATAAAGGTTAATTAGTTTGTCTGTTTTGCACATCCTCATATTAATATCTTTGTACATCAGGCACTAAACTGTTTTATTGTAGAGATCACTTACAGTATCTTCTTGATTTTTTATATTCTATATTTCTATCATTGACCTTCTACTTTCCCCCTATGAAAGTATGTACTCTTAATATTTTATTCATCAAATAACATTATTCAACAAAAATAACATTATTCAACAAAAATAATTAAATAACGTGCTTTAACCACTAGGCGGTGCACACAGGTACTAATAATAACTTTGTATTATTAGTGTAGGACACTTATGTATGTATAACATCTGAAGATGTGTAGTTTTATTCATGTTTTTACATATTGCTATATTATTTCTCATGTTTTACTTCTACACATTAATATCTGATTTGTAAAACATCACAGACAGAAAGGTATATCCGTCATTTAATGGTAAGCTATTGAAATTGTGATTCCATAGATGTGTCTCCCATCACCCAAATCCCCTGACTATTCTCTCAACTCAGTATTTACATTCTTATATTCAAAGAAAATCAGTAATATCTTTAAAAACTACAAGTCCTTTTCTATCAGCTGTGCACCGTTATGGTGTAAATATAACCTATCTACCAATTGGATCAAATATAAAAGTCAGCCGAATTAGTATTGATACTGCAAGGAGACGTATTTTGTGAAAAGAAATGTAAGATGTTGTTTAATTGGATATATTTATGATCCACGTCACGTATTCAGTTTCGGCGGCAGTTCTTCCTGTTTGTCCAGAAGTCTTCTCATCAGGGCTCTATAAATAAAGAACTACGGCAGATGTGTAATATTTAATGCAGCCGAACCGTGTATTACAATGCCGTTATGTGATGACTTTCAAAGAGAAAAGCAAGAACACTCGGAATAAAGTATTATTATTATTTTTTTTAATGTTTTCGGATTTCACATCGCATAAACACCATATCCCAACGTGCATTGCGGCTAAAACATCCAATCAGCGAGCTGAGGATCTTTCCTACGTCTGTTTCCGGTATTGTTCCTGTAATGAGAGTTCACATTTATGCTACATTGAAGGGTGGAATTGACTACACATCTTCAGAAACATAATTTGCTTCAGATATAACTCATAGCAATATTGTAACCATTAAGAAAAGCCAACTGCATTAAAAACCCAGTTAACAAACACTAGGTAAAGTATTTTTCCTTCAGTAATGAAGATGTAATTCCAATGTAGACACACCTGGGGTCGCTGTTCAGTCTGTTACGCTGAGCCATGCATTGTCTGGAACGTAAAAGGGACGAAGAAGACAAAGTGAAGTGACGTACTTCCGGTTCAATGTGAAAACATTCCCAGTTAAACAACAGAAACAAATCGCTAATAAAAAGATAAAACACTGGCATGTAATTTACGTTAGAATAAATAGAATGGTTTTGAATAATAGATGAGAGTAAAATCTACGTCACTTTACAGCCCCCCACTTTTGGGGAAACCAACGCTGTCATTTGAACGGCGATCAAGCCTGAAGCCACAGAGCTCTTCTGCTGTCCTTAGAGGAAGTTTGAGGTGTTTGAGGTGCAATAAACGACACAGCAGCTTTTTGGCATGTTAAAACTATTATTTTCTGCCTCGCAGCTGGCGAAATTACAGCCTCGCCTACTGATTTTAATTTAACCATAGGATATCGAGCCCGATCGTCGATTTCAAATGTGTGCTCTAAAATGATATTTATAAATGACTATTATCATTATTATAAGCAAGACAATAAATGGCAAAGATATGTAGAAAATAAACGTATTTGAGATACGTTCATAACAAACGTAACGTGGGAAAATACGTTTCTAGCTAAACGTAATTGAGAATGCAGTTTAGTTCTGTGGGAACGTAATTTTTAGGAGACAGGGTTGTCCCACTCTGCATGCTCTGCAGGGCCTCCTGCAGCTCCTGGGCAGAGAGCTCTGCCTCCAGCTCTGCATGGTCCTCCTCAGGGACGTTAGGAAGGCCCTCATAGAACGACTGCGTCACCTCTGGCTCGGCCTGGAACTCTGTTTTGTAGAGCTCTTTGTAGAACTCCACAGCACACTGACGAATGTCGGCGGACTCCTGAAGCAGCTGCCCCGCATTGGATCGCAGGGAGTGCATCAGCCTCCTCTGACCATTCTTACGCTCCAGACCAAAGAAAGGTGAGAGGGAGCATCCATTTTGACGATGTTCTGAAAACCGGGATCTGACCAGAGCACCCTGAGCAGAAAACCCCAGCAGGTCAGACAGAGCTGAGTTTTTACTTTTGAAACTTCAACATGTTCTCGCTCTCCTGTGGAGTCTGCCACTCCTGCAGCTCCACCACTTCTCTCTCCAGAGCTCTCAGAGATCTAGCCATGTCCTTTGGGACATTGAAAGTGTACTGTTGGCAAAGCTGCTTGATTTTCACTTTACCTACACCCCACCACTGCTGAAGAGAATTGTACTCACTCTTAGATAAACGGTAGTTTTCCCAAAAAAAGAATCTAATCTAAAATGGTTGTCAGCCAATACTCCTCACTATCACAGGTGCTAAGAGTATTTCTTAGTTTAAACAAAAGCAAAAGCCTCTCTGCGCCCACACAGGGAGCATAAATATTTATAAAACATATTTTAACTTTTTCAAATTCAGCATTTACTTTTAGCAAGTGTCCTGGGATGACCTCATCGACCGTACAGGAGAAGGGTGCAAAGCCCCTCGCAAAGAGAACTGCAACCCCTCCACTATTGCTGCACTTATGGCTGAAGAAGCCCCCCCCCCCACTCCCTCCTCCAGTCACTCTCGCTCTCAGCAGTGCTGTGAGTCTCCTGAAGAAGCCCCCCCCCCCCACTCCCTCCTCCAGTCACTCTCGCTCTCAGCAGTGCTGTGAGTCTCCTGAAGAAGCCCCCCCCACCACTCCCTCCTCCAGTCACTCTCGTTCTCAGCAGTGCTGTGAGTCTCCTGAAGAAGCCCCCCCCCCACTCCCTCCTCCAGTCACTCTCGCTCTCAGCAGTGCTGTGAGTCTCCTGAAGAAGCCCCCCCCCCCACTCCCTCCTCCAGTCACTCTCGTTCTCAGCAGTGCTGTGAGTCTCCTGAAGAAGCCCCCCCCCCACTCCTCCTCCGTCACTCTCGTTCTCAGCAGTGCTGTGAGTCTCCTGGAGAAACGTCACATTTAAACTCTTGTTTTCTACTAAAGTAAATAAAGATGCTCTTTTTGCATCCCCCCGAGCACCGTTAATGTTTAAAGAGCCCAGCTTTATGTCACTCATCATGACATTATAGTGCATCCTAACAAAATCAAAAACCTGGCTGAAGAAAAATAAAAGAGAAAAAATAAAAACACGATGTTGTAGTGCTGAGAGAAGGGAGACGGAGGCGTGCTCGAGGGTGCAAATCTCTCTTATTGGGGAGCAGAAATCGACGTGCTGTCGGGTTGCAGGAAAGAGGAGAAGAGAAAGAGAAAGAGGAGGACACACAGTAGGCACCCCGGAGGTACCGTCAACATATGTGTCCGGGCGGAAACAATACCCCCAACCTGTAGTTCCATGTGTGAATTATGTACCCTAGTTAAATAGTGGTCACTACACAAGCCCCCCCAGAATTCAACCATGGACACAATCCTCGCGTCCGGGAGGAAGCACCACAGGGGCCGAGGAGGGCGGGGCCGCCGGCGAGGGCCGGGCCATGGAACGGGCCGTCGGAAGGGGGCCGCAGGAGAGGGTAGGGGCCCCAACGAAGGCGAGGGCAACCCCACCGGAGGGCGGGTGGCGGGCCGGAACGGGCCGTCGTCAGGGGGCCGCAGAAAGCAGGGTCGCTGTGTCGAGACCAGGGGACGGGCGTGAAAAACCCGGTGGTCCCCAGCGGGGAGGAGCGCTGCCCGGCCGCAGGCGAAGGCACAGCGGCAGCGGGTACAAAGTCCTCGGGAGGAAAGAGCCGTGTCCCCGGGAGGAAGGAGCCGTGGACAGGGGAGAGGCCAGACGGGGCGCCGTCGAGGCGAACCGTGAGCCGCGGTTAGAGGTGAGGCCAGGCAGGGTCCCGAAGCGCGCCACCCACGGGCCGATGAAGGCATGGGCGACGTCCGGAACCGCCGAGGCGAGGGAAGAGGCGAGACGGGGTCCAGAAGCGCGCCACTGTGTGACGTCCGAAACCGCCGTCGAGGTGGTGAAAACAGCGAGAGGGTCCACACGAGGCCGACCAGACACGGTCGAACCTCCTCTCCGGCACCAGAAAAAGCTCAAAAGGTCATCCTGTCCACGAACAAAAACAGGTGGGCGAAATAGCGAGAGGATCCACGCGAGGCCGACCAGACATGACCGAACCTCCTCTCCGGCACCACAAAAAACAAAGACAAAAAAAACAGTCGGATGTCGATAGCCGCTGGTAGCTGCTAGACATGTCAGCCGGTGCTAGCAGTCGTCGCTAGCCGTTGGTAGCAGCTAGCCGTTAGCTGTCGTGGCTAGCTGTCGTTAGCCGTCGAGGCCAGCCGGTCTCGACGGCCGGTAGTCGCTGTCGTCGTCGTCGGCCCCGGAGCCTCTGCTAGGCGGCGAGCCCCCACCAGGGAAGGTGCTGCAGCGAGCAGTGGCAAGCACCCCGGAGGAAAATCGCGGGGCGGCCAGGAGGAACCGGCCAGCATCTTCGGCCAAAGCGCGGTGCTCAACACTAGCCGAGCGAACTAGCGCAGCCCGGACACGCAGCCGCATGTCCCGAAGAACCAGCTCCACGAGGCAGAAGTCGGGTCCCTCCATACCTAGCAGGTCGTGCATCGTCCCCTCGTAGCAGGAAGGCTTGCTGCCCTCCAGTGCCGAGACGAAGCGGGAATGGTGAGCGACGTTCCCAGCCATTCCGTGGGGCGCACCGAGCCTCAGTCCGTGCGCACGTGGCAGCAACGGAGGTCCCCAAAAATCTCCGGCATTTCGAGAAAAGCAGAGTCTGCTTTTTGCCGTGTTCGGTACAGTCCCGGAACCTTCGCGAGACCTATGTCAGGGTCACCAATGTAGTGCCGAGAGAAGGGAGACGGAGGCGGTGCATCGAGGGTGCAAATCTCTCTTTATTGGGGAGCAGAAATCGACGTGCTGTCGGGTTGCAGGAAAGAGGAGAAGAGAAAGAGAAAGAGGAGGACACACAGTAGGTACCCCGGAGGTACCGTCAACATATGTGTCCGGGCGGAAACAATACCCCAACCTGTAGTTCCATGTGTGAATTATGTACCCTAGTTAAATAGTGGTCACTACAATGTCCTTATTCATCATTCTTTGCACTTCCCTCTCTAAGTAGAAGTATCTTCTTTAACCTTCTCTGGGCTGCTGAACACAGGTTCCCCTGAGGCTTCTGGGCGCCGCATGAGAGCCCTGCAGAATTGTGAAAAATCTGCAAATCAGCAAAATAATTGATCAGCCTGCGAGCCCATATTATGTTGTGATAAGTGTTCATTTGACATATTAATGTGTTCTAGTGCAGGGCTTCCCAACCCCCGGTCCGCGGACCGGTACCGGGCCGCGAAATAGCTGTGAGTTATCGTAATATTTGCAGAATTATAAATATATAAAAATATTTTATCATAATATTATTTTTTTTTTTTTTTTTTAATTTTCGCACCTATGCCACCAGTCATATTATTTCATCCAGTAGCTAGTTCATCTTTCACCAGAAAACCGTTGAAAATGGCTTTATGATGTCCCGAGGGATTCGGCGGCTCAGCCTAAGGTCTCAGCCTCTTGTGCGCACGAGCATGTTACCGGTGCGCCAAGTAGGAAGAGGAGCGCACAGGAGACAACCTTGATTGCAGACTGTTATGTTTATGTGGGGAAATGGTGGTGCATACATTATTTTAGATATATTAAAACTTGGACTTCATTTTAAGGACATGTCGGCCAGGGGTGTAGAGCTATTTGTTTAAGCACCGGATTGGCAAAACAGGAGAGTAAACCAGTCTGCCTTGATCTATGAATTAATGTCCGGGACTCTCACGGTATCTGCTGCCCGCAGCTGTTTTATAGAAGGAAACCCTTCTTCACTTCATGAAATGGATGCAGCATCAGGAGGCAGCGGGACGTACTCGGTAAAGAGCTGTGCCTTTTTACGCACCGCTTTCGCTGTGTTTAACTTAATCAGAACAGCTTAAGAGTGACTGCAGGCTGCTACGTGTTAACCACACACACATCTACACACATCGAACTGCCCGATTACTCCCCCTTTTATTAGTTTTATGAAGGAGATGTCCAGTCAGTCACCAAGGCGCATGATGTGTGTGTATGTGCTCTGCTCAGCTCAGCTCTGTGTGTATGAGGTGTGATTTGTGCCAAAGAACAGATAACTAGCTCACTGAGCGGAGAACTGACGTGTCAACGTGCGCCAACGCCTCCATCAATTTTGAATGGGTTGACGTACAATACAGGCGACGTCACGACGTTGTCAGACGTCAGACGTCACGACGTTGTCAGACGTCAGACGTCACGGCGACGTATCATAGGTGCGCTCAAAGTACACGCTCAAAGTACACGCTCAAAGTACACGCTCAAAGTACACGCTCAAAGTACACGCTCAAAGTACACGCTCACGTGGCGGCGGCGTGGCTTAGAAAGTGCTATCTTAGATATGCGTGTTGATAACGTACGTGTGGATATGCGCGTGAATAACGTACGTGTGGATAAGCGCGTGAATAACGTACGTCTCGCCTCCGTTAGCATTGAATAGAATTATCCTATATTATATTTTTCGAATGATTCCGCTCCTAGTTTGGAGAGTGTTACAGGTAGCCTACACTTTCTCATCGGCACAGTATTGGTATCAGAAGAGAGGGGAATCATAATTAATAATCATTAGTATGAGAATATTTGCTGGTGTTGTACTCGAGACCGGTCTCCAGACCACTTTTTAACGGTATTGGTCTCGGAATCGACTGCATTTGGTTTCGTATTGTCTCTGTATCGGACCTATAGGACTCGAGATTTTATGTCAAGACCGGTCACATCACCAGCTGTGGCTGGGGATGTGATGAGGATCGGGAACCGAAATCCGGTTCCGATTTGGAACAAATAACAATTGTCCGGTACGGGGATTAATAAGAGTTGTGTCTAGCAGCTCTCTCTCTCTCTCTGCTCGGGAACAGCTGATCGCTGCAGCGATCAGCTGTCCCTCCCTCCCTCAAGGTGTGTGTGGGTGTGTCTGTGTCTGTGTGTCTCATTCACTGTCCCTCAGGTTGTAGCATGTTTCGATTGCCAGTTTGTGGCTTGTATGTCTTGTGAACGCACGCTGGCATGATGTGGCCTGCTGACATGGCCTCTAATAAACACACAGGACTAAAATAATACGTGTTTAATTCAGCCCAGATGCGGTGACTGCAGGCCAAATCAATTAATGCGGCATATATTGAAGGTGTTCAAAGTTGCACCGGTATGAAGCGCAGTGAGAACCACGCACCTGTCAGACCAGACCTTTATATACAGACTAGCGAATGGGCACAATTTCAGGAGAATAATGAAGATGTGATTGGTTGTTCCACTCTCCGTTTCTCACGAGACCAGCGCGCTGCTGTTTACATTAGTGTGGACTGGACCGACTGAAACTGACGGCAAGATTAATTATTGTGGAAGGATGGACCCCCATCCTGCAAAAAAGGCAGCGAAATGTCAACAAAACAGTTTCTCAGTCCAATGCTAAGTTAGTGGCAGGCCCTGTGTGACTGGAGACTATAAGGCTACACAAAACCCAAACATGTCCTTAATGTTACTCAAGGCAAATATATGTAATATAACCGTTAGACTGCAGCTAACTGTGGGGCTACAAACCCCTCATACTGTGAGTGAATAACTTGAGATGGTTATGTTGTCTAAAGGGGAGACTCATTATGGTATTAGGCCATGCAAATACAGGGTCAACTAAGTGATAAAATAAGTGTTGCATAATATATGTTCTTGAATAATGTTATTTCATAAATAGTTGTTAATGTAATGATTACATGTTCTCCTTATTCAGTTCCACTATCAGATGATGCTGATGGTGATGGCCCTGAGGGAGAGATGCAGAGCTCAGTGGACAGAACTGGCAGGTACAGAGGAAACTGTTTCAATAGGCTATGTCTATGAAAACACTGAACAAAGGAAATGTAATGACAACAGTATAAGCAAGCTATGTTCATGTTCTCTCAATAAGTTACTATAGTTATTGATCACAGTTTAATCCATTTGAGGTCCACCCCCAAATAAAACATGTTCACATGGAAAGGTTCCCAAATACATATGCACACTTTTTTTAACAATATCCTATGTCCATATGTTTCTATTTAAGTAGTAGATTCAAACTGTAGGGCTATCACTACGGGCAGCAACGTTGTAAATATTGACGATACATCCAGCAAAACGCCCCCAAACAAAACTAGTAGTGGCCTGGCTGGGTGTATGATTCCCGGCCTGCTATGGTCCCAGTCCGGCCCTGCTGACACATCACACACCCGTACACTACACACATTACTGATTAACTGATATCACAATTGAGTTACTCTCTTTAAATAAATATACTGTAATTGGAAAATAATCATGTGTGGTGTCCTTGTTTTGTCCGTCCTTGAGCCAGGGCTCCCTATTGTTGTATGTAGGTTATTCTTGGTTTTAGAATGAATTCAGTAATGGTGTGTGTGTAACACAAACATAATAAATCATTGGATAGTGTTTCTATATAATAGAAATAAAGTAATGTATTAAGACTCAGTGCGAGTTATTACTTTCTTCCTTTACTTGGCATTCTTCAAAATACACAGACATTGCAGCACATCGTTTCACGTCTTTGTACTTTCTCAGCATTAAGTGCAATGTGTTGGCGAACCTTTGTTTCCTCCTGACAGCTCACTTAAAGGTATACTCAATTCAATTCAATAGCTTTATTAGCATGACCTCAGTTACATATAGTATTGCCAAAGCTCTGTATAGTTGCAACATCTATAGAGTGGCGAAGTCCCTCCCTTCCGGTGGACCTCCATGGGACCTTATTTCGGAAAAAGTATGTATTGAAGTCAATGGAGAGAGAAAGGTTATCTTTCGATCCCGTTTGAATTGTGCCACGAATTACACATATGATGTTTGTCAAATTTAAAAGATAATTTTACAAGTAAAAAAAAAAAAATGTGTCGTAAAACTGTGAAGTAACACATTTGTTTGTGTGAAACGCTCAATGAACTACATGTCAACAACACACGTCACCAAGATGGCCGTCACTACTGTCTTGTCAACAAAACGATTGACTCCCTCACTATCACCACAATGAAACACGTCCTGAAGAATGCAAAGCTGCCTGCCTGCCTTCCTTTGATTCTCTCTGAACTGCCTGGTCGTTTTAATGTTTAATGTCAACCATTTGTGCAGATAGCATGAAGTAGAGAAGATCGCTAGCGTTAGCGTTAGCATTTCTCCCCCGGGCTTAAATGGTGTATTATAGAATGATCACACCGGTGACAGTACTCTTCAAAGGGTTCACGAAATATGACTACTACTCTTACTGTTTAACATTGTGGGTTACTTAATGTTACTTCATGTTAAGGCTAATAAAAATGACAAGGCTGTAATGCTAACTAACGTGCTAGCTACTAGCTAGCTTGATCCAGACACTCTCTTTCATCAGACGGGAAGCGAAAGAATGAGCAAGACCCATTGCTGGTATGATAACAACCTGGTACTAAGCACACAGGCATCTTGTTAAAGTTATCTTATCTTAGAGATCTTAGCTATCTCTATTTTAGTGGAGGAAAACAATTGTGACATCACTTACGCGACTCTGGGATTTGTAGTCTTTCTAGTTGCGTATTTTTCATAGTCTTATATTTCAACAGTTTTACGACAAACTGTGACTTTTTTGACATGGAAATGATTTTTTAAGATTGACACATCATATGTGTAATTCATGGAACAATTCAAACGGGATCGAAAGATAAGTTTCTCTCTCCATTGACTTCAATACATTATTTTTCCGAAATAAGGTCCCATGGGCGGAAGTAGATGGGCGTGACTTCGCCACTCTATACAAAATATATACAATATATATAACTCCCCTTGTTGCCAAAGGGGACACAACTCTTGTCTTCAGATGTATGCTTGAGTGCAGCAAAATGTAGCACAGTGACTATTTTGTCAACTAAACATCAAAAAACAATAGCCTACATATTTTAGTAAACGGGACATTATAATCTCTGCACATTAACTCTATATTTGCCTCTGCCATGGTGCCACAATGAAATGAAATCAAATAAACAATATATAGGGGTTGCCTCTTCTCTGAACTTCTATGTATACTGCATCCCTCCAAATCAAATAAACCATAAACAAATACATAAAGTCGTGTTCACTGCAGCGATCTATTTCACACACAAAACTATATGAAAACTTGGTGATATGCAGTTTTCTCCTGGAGACCAAGGGAAGACAGGCTTCTCCTGTTTTTTCAGCCTTCGTTATCATTTTGATAATTAAAAAATATATATTCTTGTCTGTGGTTGTTTTTTGCATTCAGGGCATACAAGAGGTGTAACATTATTTTAATACCAAAAATATATTGAAATAGAGTCTAGCTGAACAGCAACTAAGTAGCTGTAACATTACTGGGTTATTTGGTGACCAAAGTAAAGTAACTTCAGACGCAGACGTCACGTAGCTTCTCAGACGAGGGGTGGCGACGAGAGTGTCACGTTACTTCTCTCGCGGCATAGTTCACGGCATGGTAGGCGACGATCGACACGATTGTCTGCTCAGAGTTCGTTCTTTGGCACAAATCACACCTCATATCTGGGTTCGGTGTGTTTGTGTCTGTCCGACACCGGCATATATGCGGCTGTTCCAAAATAAATGTGTTTAATCTTAATCTCGATGTAGTGCTAAATGCTGTCGGGAGTGCACCGGAACGAACGACACTATCATAATATCTTCTGAAAAATGCCAGTGTCACACACACACACACACACACACACACACACACACACACACACACACACACACACACACACACACACACACACACACACACACACACACACCCACACACACACACCCTGGCGACCGGACATCTCCTTCATAATGCGCCTTCTCCTCGTTTCCCAGCATTCACTGGATTATCCGTAAATCATACAAACAAAACCAAAACGTTGATTTATCTGTTTTCCCGTTTTGGTTTAAAAACTGAATAACGTCGGTTTTTTGGTTTCCGAAAAACCAAAAAACAACACTGGTTCTTTTTTAAACTTTGTTAATATGTTTGGATGCATATTGTTCTAGTATTTGTTCAGGCTGTTACATACAATTAGCCTCTGTTGCTACCTGCTGGTGGTGAGTAAATATTAAAATCAGTTAAAATTGACAACCGGTCCGCGATTTTTTTTTAATGTATCTACCGGTCCTTGGCACAATAAAGGTTGGGAACCCCTGTCCTAAAAGACACAACGTGCTTGAGGTGCGGGGATTTACAGCCCAGGGGGATCAATTTAAGCTGCCCGTGTCGAGCCAGCTCTCTCTCCAACAACTCGTTTCTCAGAAACGGGGGCACATTTGAAATGATTACTTTTTTAGCAGGAGTGACAAGGGGTAGCACGGGGACCAGCGTCCCTTAATCACTAGCCGCTCTCCACCAGCTGGTCAGCTTTCTCCGTGCAGTCTAAAATATGACCACTGCACTGTTCATGCGGGAGGCAGATTTAACTCTGCCATATCCCACCACAGTATGAGGTGGGAATGTATGAGGTGTGATTTGTGCCAATGAACGAACTCACTGAGCAGACAATCGTGTCGATCGTCGCCTACCATGCCGTGAACTATGCCGCGAGAGAAGTAACGTGACACTCTCGTCGCCACCCTCTCGTCTGAGAAGCTACGTGACGTCTGCGTCTGAAGTTACTTTACTTTGGTCACCAAATAACCCAGTAATGTTACAGCTACTTAGTTGCTGTTCAAGCTAGACTCTATTTCAATATAGTTTTGGTATTAAAATAATGTTACACCTCTTGTATGCCCTGAATGCAAAAACAACCACAGACAAGAATATATATTTTTAATTATCAAAATGATAACAAAGGCTGAAAAAACAGGAGAAGCCTGTCTTCCCTTGGTCTCCAGGAGAAAACTGTATATCACCAAGTTTTCATATAGTTTTGTGTGTGAAATAGATCGCTGCAGTGAACACGACTTTATGTATTTGTTTATGGTTTATTTGATTTGGAGGGATGCAGTATACATAGAAGTTCAGAGAAGAGGCAACCCCTATATATTGTTTATTTATTTCATTTCATTTGGCACCATGGCAGAGGCAAATATAGAGTTAATGTGTGGAGATTATAATGTCCCGTTTACTAAAATATGTATTGTTTTTTGATGTTTAGTTGACAAAATAGTCACTGTGCTACATTTTGCTGCACTCAAGCATATCTGAAGACAAGAGTTGTGTCCCCCTTTGGCCACAAGGGGGAGTATATATATATTGTATATATATATTTTGTATAGATGTTGCAACTATACAGAGCTTTGGCAATACTATATGTAACTGAGGTCATGCTAATAAAGCTATTGAATTGAATTGATATACCTTTAAGTGAGCTGTCAGGAGGAAACAAAGGTTCGCCAACACATTGCACTTTAATGCTGAGAAAGTACAAAGACGTGAAACGATGTGCTGCAATGTCTGTGTTTTTTGAAGAATGCCAAGTAAAGGAAGAAAGTAATAACTCGCACTGAGTCTTAATACATTACTTTATTTCTATTATATAGAAACACTATCCAATGATTTATTATGTTTGTGTTACACACACCATTACTGAATTCATTCTAAAACCAAGAATAACCTACATACAACAATAGGGAGCCCTGGCTCAAGGACGGACAAAACAAGGACACCACACATGATTATTTTCCAATTACAGTATATTTATTTAAAGAGAGTAACTCAATTGTGATATCAGTTAATCAGTAATGTGTGTAGTGTACGGGTGTGTGATGTGTCAGCAGGGCCGGACTGGGACCATAGCAGGCCGGGAATATACACCCAGCCAGGCCACTACTAGTTTTGTTTGGGGGCGTTTTGCTGGATGTATCGTCAATATTTACAACGTTGCTGCCCGTAGTGATAGCCCTACAGTTTGAATCTACTACTTAAATAGAAACATATGGACATAGGATATTGTTAAAAAAAGTGTGCATATGTATTTGGGAACCTTTCCATGTGAACATGTTTTATTTGGGGGTGGACCTCAAATGGATTAAACTGTGATCAATAACTATAGTAACTTATTGAGAGAACATGAACATAGCTTGCTTATACTGTTGTCATTACATTTCCTTTGTTTGTTCAGTGTTTTCATAGACATAGCCTATTGAAACAGTTTCCTCTGTACCTGCCAGTTCTGTCCACTGAGCTCTGCATCTCTCCCTCAGGGCCATCACCATCAGCATCATCTGATAGTGGAACTGAATAAGGAGAACATGTAATCATTACATTAACAACTATATATGAAATAACATTATTCAAGAACATATATGCAACACTTATTTTATCACTTAGTTGACCCTGTATTTGCATGGCCTAATACCATAATGATTGTCTCCCCTTTAGACAACATAACCATCTCAAGTATTCACTCACAGTATGAGGGGTTTGTAGCCCCACAGTTAGCTGCAGTCTAACGGTTATATTACATATATTTGCCTTGAGTAACATTAAGGACATGTTTGGGTTTTGTGTAGCCTTATAGTCTCCAGTCACACAGGGCCTACTAACTTAGCATTGGACTGAGAAACTGTTTTGTTGACATTTCGCTGCCTTTTTTGCAGGATGGGGGTCCATCCTTCCACAATAATTAATCTTGCCGTCAGTTTCAGTCGGTCCAGTCCACACTAATGTAAACAGCAGCGCGCTGGTCTCGTGAGAAACGGAGAGTGGAACAACCAATCACATCTTCATTATTCTCCTGAAATGTAAATGTGCCCATTCGCTAGTCTGACACATAGACTGTATATAAAGGTCTGGTCTGACAGGTGCGTGGTTCTCACTGCGCTTCATACCGGTGCAACTTTGAACACCTTCAATATATGCCGCATTAATTGATTTGGCCTGCAGTCACCGCATCTGGGCTGAATTAAACACGTATTATTTTAGTCCTGTGTGTTTATTAGAGGCCATGTCAGCAGGCCACATCATGCCAGCGTTGCGTTCACAAGACATACAAGCCACAAACTGGCAATCGAAACATGCTACAACCTGAGGGACAGTGAATGAGACACACAGACACAGACACACCCACACACCTTGAGGGAGGGAGGGACAGCTGATCGCCGTGCAGCAATCAGCTGTTCCCGAGCAGAGAGAGAGAGAGAGAGAGCTGCTAGACACAACTCTTATTAATCCCCGTACCGGACAATTGTTATTTGTTCCAAATCGGAACCGGATTTCGGTTCCCGACCCTCATCACATCCCCAGCCACAGCCTGGTCTTAACCGGTCTTGACATAAAATCTCGAGTCCTATAGGTCCGATACAGAGACAATACGAAACCAAATGCAGTCGATTCCGAGACCAATACCGTTAAAAAGTGGTCTGGAGACCGGTCTCGAGTACAACACCAGCAAATATTCTCATACTAATGATTATTAATTATTATTCCCTCTCTTCTGATACCAATACTGTGCCGATGAGAAAGTATAGCTACCTGTAACACTCTCCAAACTAGGAGCGGAATCATTCGAAAAATATAATATAGGATAATGCTATACAATGCTAACGGAGGCGACACGTACGTTATTCACGCGCTTATCCACACGTACGTTATCAACACGCATATCTAAGATAGTGCTTTCTAAGCTACGCCGCCGCTACGTGAGCGCGTACTTTGAGCGCACCTATGGTACGTCGCCGTGACGTCTGACGTCTGACATCATCGTGACGTCGCCTGTATTCTACGTCAACCCATTCAAAATTGATGGAGGCGTTGGCGCACGTTGACACGTCATTCTCCGCTCAGTTAGCTTAGTTATCTGTTCTTTGGCACAAATCACACCTCATACCACAGCCCCACAGCCAGACCACACTCCTCTACCGACACACCGTCAGGTGGAGAGAGCTTGATGGCGTGTTGGCGAGTCAGCTTCTCCAACCCGGAGCAGCTGCCACGGGACGCCATGCGGGCGGCGTGACTGCAGCTGCAGCCGCTAGACAAACAATTAGACAAACAATCACCAGTGAAACATAAACTGTACCGAAAATAAATACCTCACGATGTCTATCTAATTATGAACTTGCTTTACTTTCACGGAACACATTTTTGGTGATAACAAACAAATGTAACAAAGTAACATATTTACCAACTGTTCTGACACCATAGTGTATTGGCCCCCTAGTGGCCAAAGTCGGTACTGTAGCTTTAAGGCACCAAATAGCGCGACTCTCTTCTTGTGTTTTAGTTTACACAGCAAAGCCATGCAGAGCACTTCGTAGCTCAGTTTCTGCCACAGATCATTTGTTTTTAATCCTTGGAGTAGATCTGTCTGTAAGTATACAAACTTACCTGTGTGCCAAGTTATGTGTTTCTAAAATGTGGTTAATTGATTGTGTGGTTTCAATGTTAAGATAAGCTAAGCTAACTAGCTGCTTAGCTAACGAACATAGCTCATTCTTAGCATAGGCTGTTATACTATATATACTGCACTCTATTTGCATTATGTTGCACATGTATTATTTCAATTGTGTAA
>JAAOOA010000625.1:0-75000 GCA_012861695.1 Trematomus loennbergii
TACTCACTCTCTGCCGATCGATCGGTGCTCTCTAAAAATGCCGATCGCGAGAGCCGATCACATGACGTAAAATACATGACACTTTTCTTTGTGTGCGCGGCAAAATAAGCTCGCCAAAATGGCTTCACCGGTCTGGCATTATTTTAAGGTGTCCGAAAAAGACAGTAAAATAGCGGCCGGTATGGTGTGTGAAGCAGAAATCCTGCAGCTCCACCCGCTGTGACGGACCGGTGAGCGGAGCAACACACACTAAGAGTTAGACCTAACACATAGCTATTGATCAGTGGCCCGTCAGGGCCCTCTGTGAGGGCCTAAGATATTCCAAAAAATAATATGTAAAAACATTAAAAAAAATATATATTTTTTTTAAATATATATTTTTTTAATATTATTTTTGTTATATTTTCATTAGTTTTACCGAAAAAAAAACTTGATTTAATAAAATAACATTTCCAAAGAAATAAATCCTTCGAATCTGCCTGTTCAGTCTCTGTTTGAATGTCAGTTACTATAGCGGGCCTCTCTGCGATTCACAGAGGGTTGCTATAGTAACTGAACGAGAGAGTAATGTCAAATGACAGTACAATTGACCAATCATATCTTCCCTCTAAATGGGTGGGTTTTATTATCGCGGACTTTATGACGAGTTCCGCCCGCTGTGAAACTTTTCTTGTTTCCATAGCAACAACAACTCCTGTCAACAGCGTGAACTCGCCTTCAAAATAAAAGCATGCCAAATTACACTTAAGACATACAACTGCAACGAAAGTAACAAACACAATGCAATATCATTTTCAATATCAAAGAACACAAATTGGGTTTACAGGTGTTGTTTTGTGTGGTAGAGGGTCGCTGTCATTGATGCGTTTGCACCTGGGCCGTTGTTTTGATATTCCGCTGAAGTATACGCTGTGACGTAATAACGTCTTTTTTTTCGAAGGAAGGGGTGGGGGTCAGAGGGCCTAGGTATAAAGCTCACGGCTCGCCACTGTATTTGATCTACCTCTGGAACAAGCTAAACTAGTTATACATATATTTATTCTTCACTGTCGGGTCACTCATTACTGGATCAGTGAGCTGCATGAGATGCTGACAGGCTGTCAGGAGAGAGAGAGAGGGAGAGAGAGAGGAGAGAAGAGAGAGAGAGAGGAGAGAGAGAGAGAGAGAGAGAGAGAGAGGGAGAGAGAGGGAGAGAGGAAAAGAGAGTGCTTCCGCTCATCTCCCGTGAATGTAAACTTGAATAATGTACTTTATCTGAATGTAATAATTATGTTGGTTGTTGTTTGTGGAAGCTCCAGAGAATGAACATTAACTGAGTTTTAAACATCACTTTAAATGGAAGATCCCCATAGGCCCCGCCCACTCGATCGGATCGGCATACTGATTCCGGCGATCGGAGCATCCCTACTAAATATGAACCTGAGAATGAGCAGCATAGGGCCCCTTTAAGTATTTGTATAGATAGATATATATATATATTAAAGAAGTTATTTGTTACATTTATCAAGCCTGAGCTACTTAAAGTATAAATAAGTACTCATTGTGCAGAAAATGTGTGTTTAATTATATTGATGTGACATTTTCTAGATAGTATTGTAGCATCAAGTAGCATTTACTTATTTAAATAATATGACTCTTGTGACATGAAGAGTCAGTCGTTAAATGTTTAAAGATGCATTTTGATGTAGTACAAAGTAGCATCAAATGGAAATATTCAATTAAAGTACAAGTACCTCAAAAAGTTACTTACGTAGTGTACATGTACTTAGTTAATTCCCACTTCTGAATGTGACTTTTTAACCTCGAAAAAATTCTGTATAGAGTTCAAGTTTCTCCATGTTGCTCAATTGTGTTATAGGGGACACAACCAACAACATAATTATAACAACAATAATCTAATTTATTTTACACATCTGTAGACAGTGGTGGAAAGTACATTTACTCAAGTATTGTAATTAAGTACACATTCTCTACTGAGTATTTCAATTTAATACAAATGTATACTTCACTCCACTACTATTTCTTTGGTAAGATTTATTTTGTAGTAACTTTATCAATTCAGTTTTTGACACACAACACTAAGGGAAAGCTTTTAAAAAAAATTATTTCACAATATTTCAAAAATATTTTTGGAGTTTTTCTGAAATTAGTACTTTTACTCCTAATACTTTAAGTACACTTTTCCTAATACTTTTACTTACATTCTCGATGCAGTACTTTTACTTGAAATGTAGTATTTTTGACACGGTTTTAGTACTTTTACTCAAGAATACTTTTCTCTATGTCTGTAGGTCATATCTGAGTGAGCACATCTGGATTTGAAATCCTAACCAGATGTGTGTAACAGTATAAAGCGCAAATAGAAAGTTTGTTTTTAAGGCACTACAAGCTTTAATACAAGAGAAGTTAAAGCTCCGTTACCTCTGAGAACAGGGCGGCTTTTCCGCTTCCATCTGCGGGCAAACCGAGGAGAAATGCTCGGTAAAGTAATCCAGCTGGTGCCGCTGAAAGGCTGAAATGAAACCAACAAAACCCAGATAAAGTCGCTGTTGTGTTCTCTACACCGGGTCTGGGAGTGTGGAGAAAAGCAGGTTGAATTATAATAAGATGTTCTCTGGTTGTGTCGCTTCTATCCAAACTTTCCCCCCGGAGAAACCGAGAGATCCTGACCGAGCATGAGCAGCTTCAGGCGGATCTGATGATCAGAGAGAGACGGGGAGCAGAGAGAAGAACAGGAGGAGGTCTCACTCTGATGGAGATTCTGGAGACCGAGTTTTTGAAACAAAACTGAACAAGCGAGAGGGAAAAGGTCATGGACAACATTTAATTATTAACAGAGGTGGGAAGTAACTCCTTTACTCAAGTACTGTACTAAGCGCAATTTTGAGATACTTTACTTTTCCTGAGTATTTCCCATTTGCTGCTACTGTGTACTTCTACTCCACTACTACAGTTCGAGGTAAATGGTGTACTTTTACTCCACTACATGTATTTAATACCTTTAGT
This sequence comes from Trematomus loennbergii, assembly GCA_012861695.1. Lineage (NCBI taxonomy): Eukaryota > Metazoa > Chordata > Actinopteri > Perciformes > Nototheniidae > Trematomus > Trematomus loennbergii. The sequence goes on from JAAOOA010000625.1 coordinate 3,007, forward strand.
TACTTCACAGATGTGGATGAATGATGTGAAATATAATCAAGTGTTAAATCAGACTTTAGTTCCACCTGGAGTAAATCCACAAGCTACCCTGCAGTATACAAAGTCATTCAAACTAGCTGCACCTTTACCAGCTTTGAGAACACTTTCATGATCAATCATTATAAAACATATCATATATATTATTCTGAAATGGACCAATCTGCACAATGACTACTTTTACTGTCGCTACTTTCACTATATTTTGATGAGAATACTTTTCTACTTTCACTTGAGGAACATTTTGAATGCAGGACTTTTACTGTAACAGAGTATTCCTACACTCTGGTACTTCTACTTTTACTCAAGTACAAGATCTGAGTACTTCTACTTTTACTCAAGTACAAGATCTGAGTACTTCTACTTTTACTCAAGTACAAGATCTGAGTACTTCTACTTTTACTCAAGTACAAGATCTGAGTACTTCTACTTTTACTCAAGTACAAGATCTGAGTACTTCTACTTTTACTCAAGTACAAGATCTGAGTACTTCTACTTTTACTCAAGTACAAGATCTGAGTACTTCTACTTTTACAAGTACAAGATCTGAGTACTTCTACTTTTACTCAAGATCTGAGTACTTCTACTTTTACTCAAGTACAAGATCTGAGTACTTCTACTTTTACTCAAGTACAAGATCTGAGTACTTCTACTTTTACTCAAGTACAAGATCTGAGTACTTCTACTTTTACTCAAGTACAAGATCTGAGTACTTCTACTTTTACTCAAGTACAAGATCTGAGTACTTCTACTTTTACTCAAGTACAGATCTGAGTACTTCTACTTTTACTCAAGTACAAGATCTGAGTACTTCTACTTTTACTCAAGTACAAGATCTGAGTACTTCTACTTTTACTCAAGTACAAGATCTGAGTACTTCTACTTTTACTCAAGTACAAGATCTGAGTACTTCTACTTTACTCAAGTACAAGATCTGAGTACTTCTACTTTTACTCAAGATCTGAGTACTTCTACTTTACTCAAGTACAAGATCTGAGTACTTCTACTTTTACTCAAGTACAAGATCTGAGTACTTCTACTTTTACTCAAGTACAAGATCTGAGTACTTCTACTTTTACTCAAGTACAAGATCTGAGTACTTCTACTTTTACTCAAGTACAAGATCTGAGTACTTCTACTTTACTCAAGTACAAGATCTGAGTACTTCTACTTTTACTCAAGTACAAGATCTGAGTACTTCTACTTTTACTCTAGTACAAGATCTGAGAACTTCTGACTTTTACTAAAGTACAAGATCTACAGTCTAATAGTAATCTGTGTTAATCTGACTCTTGTTATACCTCAGAGTGATTCATCCTTCATTGTCTGCAGTTTATAGAAGATCTTTGCCACGTCTCTGCCGCTGAATGTAATGATGACTCTGTGGCGCCATCTGCTGGTGGAAATACTGCATTACACAACAGCGTGTATGGAGGCAACTACCACACTGTAGAACAACCCTGTTATAAGTATTAGGAAGGCATTTAAAATGTTACTTACATGTGAAATTTTTTTTACTTTTAATATACTATATATCATTACAATATTATCACTCATGCATTTAAGTAAATAATAATAATTTCAATGTTCTTTTTTAGTTGAGTTATAAATAATTGTAACCTATTAACTACTTATTCATATGGTTTGATAGAAATGTGTTAATTTGTATCAATATATAATACAACATATAATAATAATAATAATAATAAAATAATAATAATAATAATAATTATAATAATATTAATAAAATGATATTAATATTGTAATACTACTAATAACAAAATAAAAATAATAAAAATAAATACTAATAAAAAAATATTAAAAAAATTATACAATAATAATAATAATAAAATAAATAAATAATAATAATAATTCACAAAGTGCACTACGTGGTGGAAGCAGAATTTAAACACTTCAGGACTTAAGTGAGGCAAACAAAATCAAGGTGTTTAATAAAAATAATACAAAAATAGAAAACATTAAAATAGAAAACAATACTATGACATGAAAAATAATATTAAGAATAATAAGAATAAGAATAATGTTAATAAGAATTAATAAGATAACGATATTGTGCAGCTTAATAACACCTTTCATAAACACACACATATCAATATTACATATATATATTATATATATTAGTACAGTGCCTGAGTGAATGGATGTAAATCACATTAAAGTGAAATATATAAGAGTCACTGGTGTTTGTTTTGATTGTAAAAGCGTTCATGTTGTCCTTGTTGTTGTTGTTGTGAAAGCGTCCTCAGGCTCTGCAGCGCCCCCTGCAGCCCGGCTGTGATGAGCGACCTCCTGAAGCAACAGGAAGTTACAAAGTTTCCATCCTGTACGTCGGCGCCGCGAGAGCCGGGCGTTCAGAATCTGATCCAGAGTCTGCAGCTCACTCTGTTTCGCCTGAAGGACGCAGAGAAGTAGAAGGTGTCAGATATATACAGAGCCTGTCTCTGATTGGCTGAAACACCAAACAGATCATTGCAGCATTACCCATAATCCCCTCTGTTTCAGCCCTGTTTCCAAAGTGCTGATTCTCTGTCTGTTACTTTAGATGAAAATAAGGAGCCCCTCCCCACGCCCTCTGAGAGAGATTTGGTTACAAAGAACTCAATGGTGCTCTAGGAGGAGATTCAGGTGATAAGGGGGGGGGGGGGTTACCTTGGTTGCTGATTGGCTAATGGTTACACAAGACAAAACATCGTTATGACATCATAAAGTGGCCAAAATCTGATCAGCTCATTTTCAGACAGGTTTTTATAGAAATGGATAAAAAGAGAGAGAATCTTGTTCCTGAAACTTTCAGAGTCTCTTTACACAGAGGGGACACATTGATGAGAAGAGACATGAAGAAGAGGGGACACATGTGATGAAGAAGAGACATGAAGAAGAGGGGACACATGTTGATGAAGAAGAGACATGAAGAAGAGGGGGACACATGTTGATGTAGAAGAGACATGAAGAAGAGGGGACACATGTTGATGTAGAAGAGACATGAAGAAGAGGGGACACATGTTGATGTAGAAGAGACATGGAGAAGAGGGGACACATGTTGATGAAGAAGAGACATGAAGAAGAGGGGACACATGTTGATGTAGAAGAGACATGAAGAAGAGGGGACACATGTTGATGTAGAAGAGACATGAAGAAGAGGGGACACATGTTGATGTAGAAGAGACATGAAGAAGAGGGGACACATGTTGATGTAGAAGAGACATGAAGAAGAGGGGACACATGTTGATGTAGAAGAGACATGAAGAAGAGGGGACACATGTTGATGTAGAAGAGACATGAAGAAGAGGGGACACATGTTGATGAGAAGAGACATGAAGAAGAGGGGACACATGTTGATGTAGAAGAGACATGAAGAAGAGGGGACACATGTTGATGTAGAGAGACATGAAGAAGAGGGGACACATGTTGATGTAGAAGAGACATGAAGAAGAGGGGACACATGTTGATGAAGAAGAGACATGAAGAAGAGGGGACACATGTTGATGTAGAAGAGACATGAAGAAGAGGGACACATGTTGATGTAGAAGAGACATGAAGAAGAGGGGACACATGTTGATGTAGAAGAGACATGAAGAAGAGGGGACACATGTTGATGTAGAAGAGACATGAAGAAGAGGAGACACATGTTGATGTAGAAGAGACATGAAGAAGAGGGGACACATGTTGATGTAGAAGAGACATGAAGAAGAGGGGACACATGTTGATGTAGAAGAGACATGAAGAAGAGGGGACACATGTTGATGAAGAAGAGACATGAAGAAGAGGGGACACATGTTGATGTAGAAGAGACATGAAGAAGAGGGGACACATGTTGATGTAGAAGAGACATGAAGAAGAGGGGACACATGTTGATGTAGAAGAGACATGAAGAAGAGGGGACACATGTTGATGTAGAAGAGACGTGAAGAAGAGGATGTTGCATGACAGGGGACCTTTAAAGAGTGATTGTACTCTGCAGTGTTTCTGTAACTCACCTTCATCGTGCTGCTGAGGATCCTCAGGAGGTGAAGCTCTTCGTTGATCTTGTCGTCGGGACAGCGGCGGATGAACGAGGCTCTGAAGTCTTTCTGAGACGACTGACCAATGGGAGAGAGGCGTGCGGCCTGCAGGCGTCGGTAGAGCAACTCCATCTCGTCAGGAGGAGGATCTGCAGGAGACAGACCTTTTGGTACTTTAAAGTGGGACCTATCATGCTATATTATAATAATATAGTGTAGGACCATACCTATATAAGGCATATTTATACTTTTCAAAATACCAAACAGATCATGCATTTTAGCCATGCCTCATTTTGCTCAATTTGACATTTTTAGATCTGTTTTAGCAAGGGCAGATTCTGTGAGAACAGCACCACCTACAGGCCTGGCATATGTACTACAGCGTCTCCAGCGCTTTCGAACGGCAATGGCCGTGGCTGTCTCCTCCTGATTGGTGGAGTTGGCCCAATAGCCGTAGCGCCACCGTCCTGACGTCAGGACAGTGTTCAAATCTGGATCAGTTTTATCAGATCCGTTGCAGCCCCTTTTTTAGAGATTTGGGTATGGAGGAAAATAGAGAGGGTTGTGTTTTCTGACACTTGGTGAGTTCCCTGGAACACCGGGGACACATATTCATGTAGAAAAGACGTGCAAAAGGGCATTTTGCATGATAGGTCCCCTTTAAGTTTGTACAGTATCATAATTCTCATGTTTCATTTCATTATTATTTTTATTGTTTTACACGTTCTAAATAAATCTAATCAAATTAAATCAAATGCAACAGAACAGAGATTATTGTATTTTCTATTAAAACACGTTCTTCTTCTCTGTACATTAGTGATGGAAGAAGTGTTCAGATGTTTTAGTGAAGTAAAAGTACTTATACTAAACTGAGCAGTGTTTCTCAAACTTTTTGATACCAAGGACCACCTAACTCCACAAATATCCAAAATCACATCGTTTTTCTAGAACAGATTACAAATCGCCTAAAGATGGTACAAACAAGTGGCAACATGTGTGATGAAGGTGTTGCGCTGGGCTATATCATGCAATCGAAAGTGAAACTTAAGCTCGCTCCATTGCGGAGATATTCCCGCGAGAGTGCGGAAAACTCGAATTAATTAATTTATTTTAAATGTGAAATTGTACCAATATACTCACGGACCACTAGGGGGCGCTTGCGGACCACACTTTGAGAAACACTGCTTTAGGTGATGTTCCTGTTTTATAACGTTATGAAAGTTAAAGTATGGAATGTATAATAACAATTATAATAATAAATAATAATAATAAATATAAATAATTATAATTCTTTTTTAAATAGAATAATAATAAATAATTATAATAGCCAAAAAAAAAAACAATTACAAGAATAAAAATCTAATAATCATATTAAAAAACGAATTAAACTAATATTAATAATAATAAAAAAACTAGTAATAATAAAAACAAACTACTACTACCAATAATAATAATAATAATAATTACTAATAAATGCCTCCAATAAAAAATAGGAAATGAAATGTAACAATTATTTATAACTATTAGAAATATGATTGAACCATACACCCCAGCACGTGCACTCCGCTCTGCATCGGCCAGACGGCTCGCTGCACCCGCACTGCGAGGGGGACCCAAGTTCCCATCAGCAACAACACGTGGGTTTGATATCCTGGCTCCAACATGGTGGAATGAGCTCATTGACATCAGGACAGCAGAAAGCACATCTTCCGGAGCAGACTGAAAACTCATCTCTTTTGACTCCACTTCGAGCAATAACATTACTAACTAAGCACTTATATACTAACTAAGGACTGGCTTATCTAAAGCTAGTGAGTAGCACTTGAAATGTTTGGCTCTCTGAAACCTGATGTACTTATAAGATTCTGTTTTCTTCTAGTTTGTATCTTCTTGGTCGAATGCACTTATTGGAAGTCGCTTTGGATAAAAGCGTCAGCTAAATGCAATGTGGTAATTAATGCAATGTAATTAAATGTAAGCAATGTAATGTAATTTAATGTAATGTAATGTAATGTAATGTAATGTAATTTAATGCAATGTAATGTAATGTAATGTAATTTAATGCAATGTAATTAAATGTAATGCAATGTAATTCAATGTAATGCAATGTAATTTAATGTAATGTAATGTAATTTAATGTAATGTAATGTAATATTGTATACTTTTTGTATTATTATTATTATTTAATGTCCAGCTTCTATTCTTCTTATTTCTTTTTTAATGATCTGCTTTTCATCGCGGTTATGATGGCATGTATGGAGCGAGTTAAAACAAACTTTAATTACAAAAACATATTTAAAAATCCAACATTTTTTATCACTCAGCTCCTGAAACACTGGAGGTGTATTTTAACAACAACAAAACAACAACCCTGTAAACAAACAAAAGTGTGTTTACCTGTGACGGCCTCTCCTCCTCCTCCTCCTCCTTCTTCTCCTCCTCCTTCTTCTTCTTCTTCTTCTCTCTCTTCTGGGACGTGCAGCAGAGGGACAGACGCTCCTCCTCGGCCCCCCCCCACTCTTCTTCTTTCCTCTTCCCTTTCTGCTCAGAGGTCCCTCCTCCTCCTCCTCACTACAGGGAGAGGGAGGGAGGACCTCAGAGGGAGGCGGGACCTCAGAGGGAGGGAGGACCTCAGAGGGAGGCGGGAACTCAGAGGGAGGGGGACCTCAGAGGGAGGCGGGACCTCAGAGGGAGACGGGAACTCAGAGGGAGGCGGGACCTCAGAGGGAGGCGGGACCTCAGAGGGAGGCGGGACCTCAGAGGGAGACGGGAACTCAGAGGGAGGCGGGATCAGAGGGAGGCGGGACCTCAGAGGGAGGCGGGACCTCAAAGGGAGGCGGGACCTCAGAGGGAGGCGGGACCTCAGAGGGAGGCGGGACCTCTTCTCCCTGAGAGGAGGACACACGGTGGGTTTTAATATAAAATGTAAATGTCTGCAGGAATTACAAATAAATGTTTATATGATTCTCACGTTGTCAGATTCTGCTGCTTCCTGATCGCTGCCCTCACTGTAGCACTCTATATATACACACACACACACACACAGTTATATTCCTGTATTCATTCATGATACATGTTATATTCCTGTATTTCTGACCTTCAGTGTCGATCAGCTCACTCGGCTCAGCTGCTTCTGACAGTTTACTGATCCACCTGAACACACACACACACACACACACACACACACACACACACACACACACACACACACACACACACACACACAACACACACACCACACACACACACACACACACCACACACACACACACACACACACACACACACACACACACACACACACACACACACACACACACACACACCACACACACACACACACACACACACACACATCTCTCTTTTAGGACTATTGGAAAACGCTCTCTTCTCTCACCTTGTTTCCTTCTCTACTTGTTCCCTCTCCTTTCACTTAATTCCTTTCCCTTTCTCTCCTCTCCTAGTCTCCTCTCTATTCTCTTGTTTCCTCTCCTTCTCTCTAGTTCCTATCCTGTTCTCTAGTTTCCTCTCCTATGTTCCTATCCTATTCTCTAGTTTCCTCTCCTTTCTCTAGTTTCCTCTCTTCCTTAGTTTCCTATCCTATTCTCTAGTTTCCTCTCCTTCTCTCTAGTTTCCTCTCCTGTTCTCTAGTTCCTCTCCTTCTCTCTAGTTTCCTCTCCTTCTCTAGTTTCCTATCCTGTGCTCTTGTTTCCTCTCCTTCTCTCTAGTTTCCTATCCTGTTCTCTAGTTTCCTCTCCTTCTCTCTAGTTTCCTATCCTATGCTCTTGTTTCCTATCCTATTCTCTAGTTTCTCTCCTCTCTCTAGTTTCCTCTCTTCTCTCTAGTTTCCTATCCTGTTCTCTAGTTTCCTCTCCTTCTCTCTAGTTTCCTATCCTGTTCTCTAGTTTCCTCCCTATGTTTCCTATCCTATTCTCTAGTTTCCTCTCCTTCTCTCTAGTTTCCTATCCTATTCTCTAGTTTCCTCTCCTATGTTTCCCTCTATTCTCTAGTTTTCTCTCCTTCTCTCTAGTTTCCTATCCTATTCTCTAGTTTCCTCTCCTATGTTTCCTCTCCTATTCTCTAGTTTCCTCTCCTTCTCTCTAGTTTCCTATCCTGTTCTCTAGTTTCCTCTCCTTCTCTCTAGTTTCCCTATCCTGTTCTCTAGTTTCCTCTCCTATGTTTCCTATCCTATTCTCTAGTTTCCTCTCCTTCTCTTAGTTTCCTATCCTATTCTCTAGTTTCCTCTCCTATGTTTCCTCTCCTATTCTCTAGTTTTCTCTCCTTCTCTCTAGTTTCCTATCCTATTCTCTAGTTTCCTCTCCTATGTTTCCTCTCCTATTCTCTAGTTTCCTCTCCTTTCTCTAGTTTCCTATCCTGTTCTCTAGTTTCCTCTCCTTCTCTCTAGTTTCCTATCCTGTTCTCTAGTTTCCTCTCCTTCTCTCTAGTTTCCTATCCTATGCTCTTGTTCCTCTCCTATTGTCTAGTTTCCTCCTATTTTCTCTCACTCCCTTTCTTCACTCTTTTCTACTCACCTACTTCCTTCCCTTACTCTCCTCCTCTCATTTCCTCCGTCCTCCACTTGTTTCCTTCGTCTGTCTGTTATCACTGACAGCATCACTAAAGCTAAAGCTCTTACAGTAAGTGACTCGGCACCATGACAGTGAAGTTCATTCTAATAATAAAATGTGTTTACAGCAATGACTGGGCATCTTCTCTCGCTGCTCAAAACAAGAAGTGGATACAAGCTGAGAGATGATACGAGGAAGAAGAGGAAGAAGAGGAAGAAGAGGAAGAAGAGGAAGAAGAGGAAGAAGAGGAAGAAGAGGAAGTGCTCAAAACGATCTTCAGTACAGAGATAACAGAGATAAATAACCACAGAACTGTTATGTGATCGACATCGAGTCGCTGTGGAGGTTCAGATCCTAAGAGGGGGATTCACAATCATGTCAATGACCTCTGACCTCTCGCGCTGCAAACAACACAGTTCATGGCAGCACATATGAGTTAGAAGTATAATGCATTGCAACAAGACAACACAAATACATGTTAGAATAGATATTTGTTGGAAGAATTCAAAGTAATGGCTCTGGACAAATGCTACCAGAGTTAAGGAAATAAAGTAACCCAGAGTCAGAGACAGTTTCATCCCTCAGGACATAAGACTAGTAAACACCTGAACTCTGTAAAGAACATCCATAAACATTCATCTGTTTGCATCTTGCTAATTATTTATCTAATAATATTCCATGTACTTGTATATAGCCTATTCTTGCACTTTTCTATTCTATTTGTGTTTACTCCAAACATTCTCTTGTGTTGGGGAATCATTTGCTCAGGTGTTCAACCTTTGACCCAGTTCATCGTTCTCCTCTCACTGTCTCTTTCCCACGGCATAGGTCTACGGCCTGGGTATTGCTGCTATCTCTCTTAAGGGGAAGGAGCTTGGGTAGTGCTGCTATCTCTCTTAAGGGGAAGGAGCTTGGGTAGTGCTGCTATCTCTCTTAAGCCTAGGCTCCATGGGAACGAAAACGGGTTGAATCCGCATATTTCTCTTGCGTATAGCCCTCTAAGCTCCACGACGCCGTAACGGAACGGTAGAAACGGGACCCTGCAAACGACAACGGGTCCAAAGGTGGATAGATCTGGGAACGGAGCGCTCTGGGGGGTCCAACGGGGCCGTGTGGTCGCCTATACGGTCATCCGTTTTCGATAATGACGACGCAATAGCCCCGCCTCCCCCCACCTCTGCTGCTCACCCCCGTAAAAGTACACTGCACACTGAATTCAGATTATTATCTTTATCTCGATATGGACATAAACGCGAGTGAAGTCTAATCTGACAGGACGGAGACACGCAGCTCCTGCCGCTGTGATGCAGCGAGAGTCACACACTTCAAGTCAGATCATCACCCTTAGCTATTTTAATTACCTCTCAAACTAAACTAGTTATAAATATGTTTTATTTTTACTGTCATGTCATCATTACAGGATCAGCTGCTGCATGAGACAGACACTGACGCTGTGAGAAGAGAGGAAAAAAGAGAGGCTCCGTATATTTTATGATATATATCATTATATCGTCGTTATTCATTTGTTTTAAAGCTCAATAAATAGCAAAGAAGACCTTTGACCGGCACTTTTATAATTTTGTCGGAAGATTTCAACTTTAACACACGCTGACCGGCGAAAAAACTCTGCCCGGATCCCTCGGCCCCCACCGCGGAGAATACACAGAAGTGCAGCCATGACAACCATTCTTCTTCGCTGCTTTTGTGGAGGAAGTTGCTGCTTTTGTGGAGGAAGTTACAGCACCACGTACAGGTTCGGCATATGTACTGCAGCTTTTCCAGCGGTTGGATGTAAACGGAGCTGTCTCGTGTGGCAAGACACTATCCGGTGTATATTGCGTGTGGCGGAAGCTTTTTGGCGTTTGCGTTTGCGTTACTCCTATGCGTTTGCCGTATGCGTTGCCGTGGAGCCGGGGCCTTAAGGGGGAGGAGCTTGGGTATTGCTGCTATCTCTCTTAAGGGGGAGGAGCTTGGGTATTGCTGCTATCTCTCTTAAGGGGGAGGAGCTTGGGTAGTGCTGCTATCTCTCTTAAGGGGGAGGAGCTTGGGTATTGCTGCTATTCTCTTAAGGGGGAGGAGCTTGGGTTATTGCTGCTATCTCTCTTAAGGAGGAGGAGCTTGGGTATTGCTGCTATCTCTCTTAAGGGGGAGGAGCTTGGGTATTGCTGCTATCTCTCTTAAGGGGAGGGCTTGGGTATTGCTGCTATCTCTCTTAAGGGGGAGGAGCTTGGGTATTGCTGCTATCTCTCTTAAGGGGGAGGAGCTTGGGTATTGCTGCTATCTCTCTTAAGGGGGAGGAGCTTGGGTAGTGCTGCTATCTCTCTTAAGGGGGAGGAGCTTGGGTAGTGCTGCTATCTCTCTTAAGGGGGAGGAGCTTGGGTAGTGCTGCTATCTCTCTTAAGGGGGAGGAGCTTGGGTAGTGCTGCTATCTCTCTTAAGGGGGAGGAGCTTGGGTAGTGCTGCTATCTCTCTTAAGGGGGAGGAGCTTGGGTAGTGCTGCTATCTCTCTTAAGGGGGAGGAGCTTGGGTATTGATGCTATCTCTCTTAAGGGGGAGGAGCTTGGGTATTGATGCTATCTCTCTTAAGGGGGAGGAGCTTGGGTATTGCTGCTATCTCTCTTAAGGGGAGGAGCTTGGGTAGTGCTGCTATCTCTCTTAAGGGGAGGAGCTTGGGTAGTGCTGCTATCTCTCTTAAGGGGGAGGAGCTTGGGTAGTGCTGCTATCTCTCTTAAGGGGGAGGAGCTTGGGTATTGCTGCTATCTCTCTTAAGGGGGAGGAGCTTGGGCGCATTGTTGTTGCCAGTCTATGGACAGAGCACAAGCCGCCATGAGGTAGTTTACTGTTCAGGGACGAAGGTTCCCTGGCGCACATTCTTTCCTATGGACGAGAGCTCTAGTTAGATTCAGGGTCCATATTGCTTTAGTCTCACTGACGAAGATGTTCTATGTCCTATATATATATCCATGTTGCTCTGTTGGAGGAGCCTGGGACTTCAGCTGTCATTGACATATCTAACTGTACGTCATGTGGACAATAAAGCCTTGAATGTTGAATCTAGATTGTTGAATACTCACTTGTTCATGTCTGTGAAGCTCTCTGCAGCGATGAAGATGGTCACAACCAGAGGATGGCTGGCTGTTATGGAACTGAAACACAACACTGTGCGGTTAATATACAGATACTTCTATATATAATACTTCATTAGTGGACAGGTGAGTTTCACACAGAGAAACAAACATGGCGTACTGTTTCTTCTTGCACTGCTGGGCCTTTTGGATGGTGAAGCCGGGCAGGGAGATGAACCCTTCAGCTTTCTCCGCCTCAAGAGATAAGATAAGAAGTACTTTATCAGAGACTCAAAGACACAAGTAGGAAAACAATTCAAAATGACCACAAAGAAGCTACAAAGACCAAAGGCGCTGCACAGAAACTACAAAGACACTCAAAAAGACTACAAAATAGACCAAATAATGACAAAAAGGTCTGTAATGTGTGTGTGTTGCTCACGAAGGTGAGGTGTTGAGGCCTTTTTGCTCACCTGTATCAAGTATCTGATTTGACTTTATAATTAATATTCTATTTTTACTTTTCCTGCATCACTTAAACATAAGATCCATTTATTATTCTTGCACTCTTTTTATATTGCAGTAGCCTATACATCTTTTGCACACATTGTTCAATACGTATTCCTAACAGTTTCTCTGTTTTTGTATATATTGTCAGACTAAAATGGAGCAAGTGTAGCCTAAAACAATTTCCATCTTAACCTATACAGTAATTTGTTGGTTATATTTTGTATGGATAATCTGAATCTGCAAAGTAAGTTATCAAAAAAGGCTCGATTGCGTCTAAACTGAAGAAAATATGACAGAAAGAAGCTTTTCCAGTTTCAGTTCTCACCATCTTGTTGGAGTACCAGTAGAGCGAGCTCTTCTTCAGGACGAACCAGTATCTCTTCCACCTGGCTCCAGGAAGCTGCGCGCCTCCTTCCTGCGGAGCAGCCAGCCTGACAGTCCGTCAGACCCAGGTCTCTCACGGAGACACGCCGTCGGCTCATTGCTGAAGGAGAAAACATCACAACATTGTATATTATATACAACACAACACAAAGGGGTTCATTGGCATGGCCACATTTTAAAATTGCCAAAGCTTCCTCACAAGGCGTTATAACAGAACACAACAAGAAGAAACACTACACATACATGTCAGCAATACATGTGGAACAACAAAACACAAAGCAAAACTGTATATGCCAACAACGTGCAAATAAAAAGTGAAGGAAAGGAAATGAGAGCAAAGAGAGGAAACGAGGTGGAGAGAAAGGGAAAGGAAATTAGCAAAAGGAGAGGAAACAAGTGAAGGAAACAAGGTGAGAAGAGTGTTTTCCAATAACAGAGTGTCTATTCTGTTATAGGTTACAGCAAGGATAGGAAACTAGAGAGAAGGAGAGGAAACTAGACAATAGGAGAGGAAACAAAAGAGAGAAGGAGAGGAAACTAGAGAACAGGATAGGAAACTAGAGAGAAGGAGAGGAAACTAGACAATAGGAGAGGAAACAAGAGAGAAGGAGAGGAAACTAGAGAATAGGATAGGAAACTAGAGAGAAGGAGAGGAAACTAGAGAGAAGGAGAGGAAACTAGACAATAGGAGAGGAAACAAGAGAGAAGGAGAGGAGACTAGAGAACAGGATAGGAAACTAGAGAGAAGGAGAGGAAACTAGACAATAGGAGAGGAAACAAGAGAGAAGGAGAGGAAACTAGAGAATAGGATAGGAAACTAGAGAATAGGATAGGAAACTAGAGAATAGGATAGGAAACTAGATAGAAGGAGAGGTAACAAGAGAATAGGAGAATAAACAACAGGAGGGAAACAAGGAAAAGGAGAGGAGACTAGAGAGGAGAGAAAGGGAAAGGAATTAAGTGAAAGGAGAGGGAACAAGTAGAGAAGGAAACAAGGTGAGGAGAAGAGAGCGTTTTCCAATAGTCCTAAAAGAGAGGTGTGTGTGTGTGTGTGTGTGTGTGTGTGTGTTGTGTGTGTGTGTGTGTGTGTGTGTGTGTGTGTGTGTGGTCACTCACTGCTCCTGAGGTTGTGGCAGGTAAAAACGTATTCTGTTATATATAATATCCTGCTTTATATTTTGTTCCTGTACATTTGTATTTCCACATGTATTTTTTAAAACTTTTTTTTAATGCTATTTTATTTCTATTGAGATGTTTACATTTTGAATTGTTTATTTCTAGTCTTTTAATTTCTCTATTGTACAATGCCTTGTCTTTTTATGCTGCTGCAACGCAAACATTTCCCAAATTGGATCAATAAAATACTTCTTATCTTATCTTAACATACACCTTATGAGACCTATCAAACATCACACACTTCCTTCTCAGTCAAAACTCAAATGAAAGCACACACATGAAATGCATGATTTAAAACCACAACACACATACAAAGGAACTTCTAATAGTTAATTCAGCATACTTTGAATGTGATCATTTGCTGAAACACAACCAGAAATAGACCGAACACGTCGTCACGTGACAAATACTCTTTAACTTTCTCTGGAATGCCATTAAATATATGATATAAAAAATAAATCCTTACATAAATAAATGAGGCATTAAACTCACCTTCAATAGACAAAAGGAGTTCTCTAGTTGTTTAAAAATCATACTTAAAATTCAATAAAATAATGTTTTTATTGAACTATATTGACTAACTTATATATTACATTACATACATAATATTCACAACATCTTCTTACTTGCTTGTCTATCGGTGTCTAACCATGTTTGTGGCTTTGTTTGTCCATGTATTTAAACATTTCTTTGCAGTAAACAACGTCCCAGTTGAGCTTGATGATCATTCCTACATAGTAGTGACATGTAATTCTGGTTTCAGAGACTAAATACCACAAAACCCTCTAAAAACAGTCGTCTTACCTGCAGCAGTGTGTCGTCTCTGCAGCTCAGCAGAGGAGGAAGCCTGTGAGAATGTCTACAGTGAACACAGACACACACAGACACACACCACAAAGACCATATACCCCACACACAGACACACACACACACACACACACACACACTTCCTGTTTCACACATTGAACATGACCCTTCAGTTTCTTAGAGACTCTGCGCAGTCACACTTCCTGTTTGTTGTCTAGAAAACAAAACATTTAATTGTCAGACGTTTGGTTTGAGCTTCTTTCTGCAGTACGGTCTTTACTCACGTGAGAATTAAGATTACTTAATGTAAAGAAATAAGAAAAGTGTTCTTGAATGTATAAATGAGGGGGGCAATTGTTTTTTTTTCTGAAATACTGCAATCTAAAAGACCATTATGTCATAATCTCTAATAGTTTGAGCTTAGTTTGAGAGGGGAATCGTTCATATAAGAACAGTTCAATCAGTTTGTCTGATCGATGGAGATACAGTAATGCATTAATGAAATAAGTTCAATGAATGTTCAATAATGTCCTCTAGGTGGTGCCATCACTCTTATCTTTTGAAAAGGCTTCAGACTTGAATGAATTTAATTAAAAAAGGTACGATAATCTACTTTAAAAACATAATTTCTAGCGTTTTTACCAAAAAACAATTGACACACTGTGGATGAACTTACAGCCAAACAAATACAGCTTCTGCTCCTTAGTTATATAATGATAAAACCTTGTACACCTTAAATTATAAAGATGTCTTTCCTTATCTGAATTGAGGATGCAGGGGTCTCGGTTTATGCAGGTTTTCAGAATCAAATAAAGTCGACTTCTTTTGGATTTACGTAAAGACAGACTGGTTTACATGTGACAACAGAGCTTCAAATCTAACAAAACACATGCACAACAATTAAAATGAATTATTCAGGACAAAAGACTTGTTGGTGATGGAACCACTTCTCATAGCTCCAAAAAACACTGAGCTTTTTGGCTAAATATGTTCAAGGAAATAAAATGTGTGACACTTAAACACGTTTCTGCAATATGAATAATAAGAAATAATTTACAGAAACACTACTTTGTTGTTAGCTTACAGGTTAATAATACCCACCACATTATTTACTCAATTCCTCTTTAAACATTACTGCACTTGGAGAGCTTTCATCTTCAAAATAAAATTCACTTTATTTTGTATATTTTAGTTACAAAGCACAAGAGGCATCATTTCATACTGCAACTCTGTGAAAAATTCAGATGTACACATGTAGTTTGAAAACCAAAAGAGACTCTTACAAAATATTTTACAGGAAAATCAGATTCTTGATTTGCTGTTATGTTCAGAAACAAAAGTCTAAACCCTGCAGATCCAGCAAAGGACATGCCTCCGTGATATTTACAGCTTCATTACACTCTGATCATGTTATGTACACACTTTTATATCTCTTGCATAATGTTTTGTTAGTAAAAAAACACCTAAGAAACACTCTTTATAAAATGAAATGATCCTGTAGGAGACTTAAGGAGCTCCTTAGATTGTAAACATCAGAGGATCCAAAACGCCGCCCTGAGGAACTCCGTCAAAAGGATTTTCATAAATATACACAAGAGTTCTTCAGAAAACGTCAAGATGAACCACTGAAGTTGTTTAAGGGCAGGAAACCAAACTTAAAATACTTTATATCAGCTAAATGTACTTGAAATGTTAGGTGGTTTTCGTCAAAGTCAATTGAGTCAATCAAAGTATATGCAAATGAAATGACGAATTAATTTAAAGGTCACCTATCATGCAAAATGCACTTTTTATGTCTTTTCTACATCAACATGTGTCCCCGGTGTGTCAGGGAACTCACGCAGCGTCAGAAATAAAACCCTCTCTTTTCGTCCGTACCCAAATCTCTAAAAACGGGGGAACAACGGAGCTGTTCCAGATTTGCGTCCGATATGACGTAATATCTGAAATGTGGACCCACGGCCCTATCAGAAACGTTGCTATCAGAAACAATGCCCGACTGTTTTGGACGTAATATGGTCGGTGTTTACATTAGCATCGCTAACACTCAGAGCTAACCTGTACTGGAGAGCATGTGTGTGAAGAACATGCTTTTTTAAAACTTTATACCCCAAATCAGCACTTTTGAAACAGGAAGTGAAATAGAGGGATATGAGGCATGGCTAGAATGGGTGATCTGTTTGGTATTTTGAGCAAAACACTTCATAGACATGTTTTTATATATATCTGAGACCTATGCTATTGCCTAAAAATAGCATGATAGGTGACCTTTAATTTTAGGTTTGAGATTTAAAATGAAACGGTAAAATCTCTTAAAGTCAACACAGTGTTTTGGGGATTTAACATTTTAAATTTCACTCATATCAGCAAAATATACTTTCAAAATTGAGCTCATTGTTTCTGTGAGAGTTCACAAGTTATTCCGATTGATCCTTTTAAAAGGATTTCATTTTTTCTCATATTACGAAGTCATCATTACGTTTTTTATTTACAAAAACGTTTAGACTGCTTTCTTAAAATGTATAAAAGTTATAAAAAACGGCAATTGGCAATATTTGTTTATAACAGTTTATAATATTACTGTTGCAACTTTTAAGGCGTTTGTGAAGCTTCAGGAACATTTTGAATTAACAGTGTCGAGCGCTTTCTTTTGCCTTCTCATAAACTGAAAGGCACACATTTGATAAAATAAAATCGCTCTATAAAACATATTTACAGTCAAAGATAAGAGGCACCAGCGGCTCCTGAGATCGAGACGGTAAGATTAGACGCAGCAGCAGCTCTAACATCTAGAAATGCTTCATCATTCTTGAACTAAAAACACTGAAGGTGGATTATTCGCTCTGAATCTGAACTTGTCTTTGAACCCCAAGGCCTTAAATGTTAAGCAATACAAATAACCCATAATCTGTTGAGAACAAAAACCAGCTTCATTCGCACAGATTAAGGCGGCCATTGAGACATTTGAAGGTTTTTGGAACGGTTAAAGACTCAACAACTTTCTGTTCCTATTGTTTTGTCTTGAGTTTGACTTTCTGTACGGAAGCTCAGCAGGTCCAAACTTTGTTGGTGAAAGCTTGTTTTCAGCAGACGTTGAAAAGTGCAGTAACAGTTTTTATCAACATCAGAAACTGGTGTAGATATTCTCAGTGAAATGCTTAGTTATCAGTTGTATGGAAACAAAAATGTTATTTCTTTATGTATGTATGTGGAGGCGTGTGGCGCAGTGGCTAGTGCGTTGGTGTTCGGATCAAGGGGGGGGCACAGGTTCAAACCCCACTGCAGTTAGCATGTCGTTGTGTCCTGAGACACTTCACCCAAATTGCTCCAGTGGGGATTGTCCACAGTATTGAGTATGTAAGTCGCTTTGGATAAAAGCGTCTACAATGTGACATGTGATGTAATGATGTACAAGAAGGTTTCAGCAGCTAATTCCACTCCAAGTGTCTCTAAGAGAGGTTTGCTCCAGATGTGGTGGTTGCTTCATTCCTCTTTGCATATGTAGGATTTTCCAGCTTGGATAAACTTTGAAATGTCTTTTTAAACTCAACTCCATGTTTTCATTCAGTCTGTGGATCCTCACTGAGTCTTATGTCATTTAATCTCCATTAAAACACACTTTTGCTGTAGAAGTCATCAACGTCGGAAGTGTTCATCCTGAGGAAGCCATAAATGTGAGTGCAACATGTCATTTAAACCCATCAGTGTACACTTTTATTGAATATAATAACCTTGGCTAAGGGGAAGGAAAGGGATGTGACGTAGAGGCTCCATGAGGCGTGAAATAATACATCCGTGCTCCATTTGAAGTATTGTTCTGTTCGGTCATAATGAAATAAAAAAAGGAATCAAACGTAGAGAAGATGGTGGAGGATGGAGGGATGCTCCATGATGTATTTTTTGGTGGTGACTTTTTGGCAGTGGCGAGCCGTGACTTTTATACCTAGGCCCTCTGACACCCCCCCTTCCCTCAAAAAATAAAAAAAGAGTTATTACGTCACAGCGTATACTTCAGCGGAATATCAAAACAACGGCCCAGGGTGCAAAACACATCAATGACAGCGACCCTCTACCACACAAAACAACACCTGTGAACCCAATTTGTGTTCTTTGACATTGAAAATGATATTGCATTGTGTTTGTTACTTTCGTTGCAGTTGTATGTCTTCAGTGTAATTTGGCATGCTTTTATTTTGAAGGCGAGTTCACGCTGTTGACAGGAAGTTGTTGTTGCTATGGAAACAAGAAAAGCTTCACAGCGGGCGGAACTTGTCATAAAGTCCGCGATAATAAAGCCCACCCATTTAGAGAAGGATTGGTCAATTGTACTGTCATTTGACATTACTCTCTCGTTCAGTTACTATAGCGACCCTCTGTGAATTCACAGCAGGACCAATCAGCTCCTGTCTTCACCTCGCAGAGACGAGCTTCTTTCATTTAACCTTCACATTCAAACAGAAACTGAATAGGCAGATTCGAAGGATTTATTTCTTTGGAAATGTTATTTTAAATACAATTAAATCAAGTTATTTTGGTAAAACTAATGAAAAATATAACTAAAAAAAGATTTAAAAATAATATAAATAATTAATATATATTAAATATTATTTTGTAGAATATCTAGAGGGCCCTGACGGCTCGCCACTGCTTTTTGGTTTATTCCAGAAGTTGGTATTCCATGATCTGCTGTTATTTGAGTCAAACTTCGGTCACACCTCAGGTCAAGGAAGTGACTTGGAGCTCAAAAAAGAAGTTGGTTTTCAATGATACGTAGTCAAACTATTTGCTGAAGGTCTTGACCCGGCAGACATTTAAAAACAATGTTCCTGCGAGTATCCTGAAGATCAGAGAGATGGTTCTTCTCGAATTAATACAAGTAAAGACTCATCAGTGGCTGAGTCAAACCTTGGTCACACATCCGGTCGAAACATTTGAGAATGTAGATTTGATGTAATGGAAAAAGGATTCTCCATTTTGGTTATTCCAGAAGTTGGTATTCCATGATCTGCTGTTTGTTCGAGTCAAACTTCGGTCACACCTCAGGTCAAAAACTTTTTTGGTTTATTCCAGAAGTTGGTTTTCAATGATATGTAGTCAAACTATTTGCTGAAGGTCTTGAGCCTGGCAGACATTATAAAACAATGTTCCTGCGAGTATCCTGGGGATCAGAGAGATGGTTTCTTATCTAGTGAATGAAAGTAAAGACTCCTCAGTGGCTGAGCAGCCGGAGGCGAGCCAGCCAGCCTCCCAGCAGCGAGGTGGGCTTGGTGTTGGACATCGGAGGAGGGGAAGCAGCAGCAGCAGATGATGATGGGGGGGCGGAGGGCTTCTTGGACACCCCCTCCTGGTAGGGGATGGTGGAGGAGTTGTGCAGGTTGGCGTTGATGAAGCACTGGCTGCCTCGGATGTGGTCGACGCCGCGGACAGACGGGTGTCCTCGGTACGGCAGCGGGAAGCACGGCTCCTCCTCTGGGATGGAGCTGATCCCCTCGTTACTCAGGTACCGGTGCAGCACCTCCTTGTGACCTGTGGGGGGGGGGGGAGAGGGGGATGATGAGGGATACAAGTCTGGAGAAAACGTTCTTTTGTGTGAGTGTCTCAAATGGGAAAGATAGCCTACTGCAAGAGGCTTCAGGAAATAACGTTTAAATGTTTTGCCCCGTTATTTTATTGGTGTAATTTATTTAAACTGTTTCACAATGTGATCATAAATACAGTTTAAAAAATAAATAATATGTCTGTTTGTTTAGACATCATGTTACTAAAAGCAGACCGACATCGTTTATTTGAAGTCATGTGTAAATGACTCATAGACATGTTACAGCTGCCGGCAGTTGAGTTCATTTTATTGTTACGGCTGTTTGAGCATCGTTCGAAAAAACTGTTAATATGTCTTTGTTTAACCGCTCTGACTTCCATTAGCAGCCTGATATCACGCACGCACGCACGCACAGTTCCTGAAGGTGAATTTGCTGAGGTTAATAATCTACGAGGGAAAAATCTGAGGCACGCAGCGGCGGTTTGTCCCGGCTGTTAATGAGACAGACAGGCGACACGTTACTGATAACGCTCAGATTACAGATTACAGGTGAGGCTCACCTTTCCTCCCCACAGGCCGGCAGGACGGCACTCCTGAGGACGACTCCACCGGCATGGAGACCGGACGAGGTTTACCTGTAGGAGCAGACACAACAAGTTTATATGGTGAAAAACTAAGATATGTTTTAAAACTGGTGCCTGTTGTGTTCAGATGAATGCTCGATTTGTTCAATAAAAGAACGTTTTAATAGCAGTAAGTTATTGCAATATTCACCAAAATTATTTGCATGTTTTGCTCTTACAAGTATAGAAATCTGTGCGTGTGTGTGTGTGTGTGTGTGTGTGTGTGTGTGTGTGGTGTGTGTGTGTGTGTGTGTGTTGCCAGAGCATAGGATAGGTAACAAGAGAATAGATAGGAAACGAGAGAATAGGATAGTAAACTAGAGAGAAGGAGAGGAAACTAGAGAATAGGATAGTAAACTAGAGAGAAGGAGAGGAAACTAGAGAATAGGATAGTAAACTAGAGAGAAGGAGAGGAAACTAGAGAATAGGATAGTAAACTAGAGAGAAGGAGAGGAAACTAGAGAATAGGATAGTAAAAACTAGAGAGAAGGAGAGGAAACAAGAGAATAGGATAGTAAACTAGAGAGAAGGAGAGGAACAAGAGCATAGGATAGGTAAACTAGAGAGAAGGAGAGGAAAAGAGCATAGGATAGGAAACTAGATAGAAGGAGAGGAACCAAGAGCATAGGATAGTAAACTAGAGAGAAGGAGAGGAAACAAGAGCATAGGATAGGTAACAAGAGAATAGGATAGGAAACTAGAGAATAGGATAGTAAATAGAGAGAAGGAGAGGAAACAAGAGCATAGGATAGGTAACAAGAGAATAGGATAGGAAACTAGAGAATAGGATAGGAAACTAGAGAATAGGATAGGAAACTAGAGAATAGGATAGTAAACTAGAGAACAGGATAGGAAACTAGAGAATAGGGATAGTAACTAGAGAATAGGATAGGAAACTAGAGAATAGGATAGGAAACTAGAGAATAGGATAGGAAACTAGAGAATAGGATAGTAAACTAGAGAGAAGGAGAGGAAACTAGAGAATAGGATAGTAAAACTAGAGAGAAGGAGAGGAAACTAGAGAATAGGATAGTAAACTAGAGAGAATGAGAGGAAACAAGAGAATAGGATAGTAAACTAGAGAGAAGGAGAGGAAACAAGAGCATAGGATAGGAAACTAGATAGAAGGAGAGGAAACAAGAGCATAGGATAGTAAACTAGAGAGAAGGAGAGGAAACAAGAGCATAGGATAGGTAACAAGAGAATAGGATAGGAAACTAGAGAATAGGATAGTAAACTAGAGAGAAGGAGAGGAAACAAGAGCATAGGATAGGTAACAAGAGAATAGGATAGGAAACTAGAGAATAGGATAGGAAACAGAGAATAGGATAGGAAACTAGAGAATAGGTTAGGAAAACTAGAGAATAGGAGATAAACATCAGACTAGGAGAGGAGAGAAAGGGAAAGGAATTAAGTGAAAGGAGAGGGAACAAGTAGAGAAGGAAACAAGGTGAGGAGAAGAGAGCGTTTTCCAATAGTCCTAAAAAGAGGTGTGTGTGTGTGTGTGTGTGTGTGTGTGTGTGTGTGTGTGTGTGTGTGTGTGTGTGTGTGTGTGTGTGTGTGTGTGTGTGTGTGCTCACAGCGTGCAGATGATCTCTGTCTGAGGCTCACAGGGATTGGTTGGTTGTGTGTTCCGGCGGGCTGACGGGAGTCCTGTTATCTTCGGCGAACGTGAAGCGTCGCCTCACGTCTGCGTCCAGACACGAGTTGGGAGACTTCGGCCTCATTTTGACTCCCGAAGTCACGTTCATGTTCCCTCTCTAACGAGGGCATCAGAGCGATTAACACTCACTTTATAACACCTGAACTTTAGTAAGAAACATCAATATTATTAATAATGTTCTATGATAACGTGCAATTACGTATCTGCAACTACGTTCTTTTGCACTACTAAATACTGTTAATATTTACATTCATTATGTCACCCTCTGTTTCCTGTAGATATTTAATTGTTCTTTTTGCTGCACTGTTAGTACAGTTTCATTATTATGCTGCTGTGTTTATTCTATTTTTGTAACTCTGGCACAACAAAAATAAATGAAATAAATGAAATAAATGAAATAATGAAATAATAAAATAAATAAAATAAAATAAATAAAATAAATAAATAAAAAATTAAATAAATTAAATAAATAAATAAATTAAATAAATTAAATAAATTAATAAATTAAATAAATAAAATAAAATAAAATAAATAAATTAAATAAATTAAATAAATTAAATAAATTAAATAAATTAAATAATAAATAAATTAAATATAAATTAAATAAATTAAATTAAATAAATTAAATAAATTACAAATAAATTAATAAATAAATTAAATAAATTAAATTAATAAATAATAATAAAGTCTTATCTTATCATAACATTCATCTTTTGCAACTTACACATTATTGATCTAATATACTATTCCAATTACTTGTATAGACTCTCCTTGCATTATTTCTATTTTCTTTTATTTGTATTTACTTTCACTATTGTATCTGTTTTATTGTGTTGCTCTGTTGGAGGAGTCTGTGACCTCAGATTTTCATTCACATATCTACACTGTAGCTACGTACGCATGACAATAAACGCCTTGAATCTTGAAAAAAATACGTTGAAGTTTTGATAGTGGCCAAACGGTGGTACTACAACTCCTGTGTCAGTCCGTGACATCACTGGGCCCACAAATACTTCTTCCCATTGACTTACATTGGGAAAGACTGAGTACTTCTCCCACCTCTGGATAATACATATGGAAAAACACAGGAACAAACTCTATGAAATATAGTATATATTATATATATATTATTCACATAACTACACTGTAGCTATGTACGAATGACAATAAAAGCCTTGAAATCTTGAATAACGTGGATTATGATTCGTTCTGTGAGGTGTGTGTACTCAGTGTGTTTCTCACATCGGTGTGTAAGGCGCTGCAGGAGGAGGAGGGACGTACGTTTCAGGCTGTCGAGACCTGGGAAGACCCGGAGCTCCTTGAGAGGTCTGCAAACAAGAGAAACAGAAATATTAAAAGGTCCCCTATTATTCTGTTCTTCATCAATATATTATAGGTCTCAGATATATACAGAGCCTGTCTCTGATTGGCTGAAACACCAAACAGATCATTGCAGCATTACCCATAATCCCCTCTGTTTCAGCCCTGTTTCCAAAGTGCTGATTCTCTGTCTGTTACTTTAGATGAAAAATAAGGAGCCCCTCCCCACGCCCCTCTGAGAGACATTTGGTTAAAAAGACCTCAATGGTGCTCTAGGAGAGATTCAGGTGATAAGGGGGGGGGGGGGTTACCTTGTTGCTGATGGCTAATGGTTACACAAGCCAAAACATCATGACATCATAAAGTGGCCAAAATCTGATCAGCTCATTTTCAGACAGGTTTTTATAAAAATGGATCAAAAAGAGAGAGAACTTTGTTCCTGAAACTTTCAGAGTCTCTTTCCACAGAGGGGACACATGTTGATGAAGAGAGACATGAGAAGAGGGGACCATGTTGATGAAGAAGAGGGGACACATGTTGATGTAGAAGAGACATGGAGAGAGGGACACATGTTGATGTAGAAGAGACATGAAAGAAGAGGGGACACATGTTGATGTAGAAGAGACATGAAGAAGAGGGGACACATGTTGATGTAGAAGAGACATGAGAAGAGGGGACACATGTTGATGTAGAAGAGACATGAAAGAGAGGGGACACATGTTGATGTAGAAGAGACATGAAGAAGAGGGACACATGTTGATGTAGAAGAGCATGAAGAAGAGGGGACACATGTTGATGTAGAAGAGACATGAAGAAGAGGGGACACATGTTGATGTAGAAGAGACATGAGAGAGGGGACACATGTTGATGAAGAAGAGACATGAAGAAGAGGGACACATGTTGATGAAGAAGAGACATGAAGAAGAGGGGACACATGTTGATGTAGAAGAGACATGAAGAAGAGGGGACACATGTTGATGTAGAAGAGACATGGAAGAGAGGGGAAACATGTTGATGTAGAAGAGACATGAAGAAGAGGGACACATGTTGATGTAGAAGAGACATGAAGAAGAGGGGAACATGTTGATGTAGAAGAGACATGAAGAAGAGGGGACACATGTTGATGAAGAAGAGACATGAAGAAGAGGGGACACATGTTGATGAAGAAGAGACATGAAGAAGAGGGACACATGTTGATGTAGAAGAGACATGAAGAAGAGGGGACACATGTTGATGTAGAAGAGACATGAAGAAGAGGGGACACATGTTGATGTAGAAGAGACATGAGAAGAGGGGACACATGTTGATGAAGAAGAGACATGAAGAAGAGGGGACACATGTTGATGAAGAAGAGACATGAAGAAGAGGGGACACATGTTGATGAAGAAGAGACATGAAGAAGAGGGGACACATGTTGAGAAGAAGAGACATGAAGAAGAGGGGACACATGTTGATGAAGAAGAGACATGAAGAGGGGACACATGTTGATGAAGAAGAGACATGAAGAAGAGGGGACACATGTTGATGTAGAAGAGACATGAAGAAGAGGGGACACATGTTGATGTAGAAGAGACATGAAGAAGAGGGGAAACATGTTGATGTAGAAGAGACTGAAGAAGAGGGGACACATGTTGATGTAGAAGAGACATGAAGAAGAGGGGACACATGTTGATGAGAAGAGACATGAAGAAGAGGGGACACATGTTGATGAAGAAGAGACATGAAGAAGAGGGGACACATGTTGATGTAGAAGAGACATGAAGAAGAGGGGACACATGTTGATGTAGAAGAGACATGAAGAAGAGGGGACACATGTTGATGAAGAAGAGACATGAAGAAGAGGGGACACATGTTGATGAAGAAGAGACATGAAGAAGAGGGGACACATGTTGATGTAGAAGAGACATGAAGAAGAGGGGACACATGTTGATGAAGAAGAGACATGAAGAAGAGGGGACACATGTTGATGTAGAAGAGACATGAAGAAGAGGGGACACATGTTGATGTAGAAGAGACATGAGGAAGAGGGGACACATGTTGATGAAGAAGAGACATGAAGAAGAGGGGACACATGTTGATGTAGAAGAGACATGAAGAAAGGGGACACATGTTGATGAGAAGAGACATGAGGAAGAGGGGACACATGTTGATGTAGAAGAGACATGAAGAAGAGGGGACACATGTTGATGAAGAAGAGACATGAAGAAGAGGGGACACATGTTTGATGTAGAGAGACATGAAGAAGAGGGGACACATGTTGATGTAGAAGAGACATGAGGAGAGGGGACACATGTTGATGTAGAAGAGACATGAAGAAGAGGGGACACATGTTGATGAGAAGAGACATGAGGAAGAGGGGACACATGTTGATGTAGAAGAGACATGAGAAGAGGGGACACATGTTGATGTAGAAGAGACATGAAGAAGAGGGACACATGTTGATGAAGAAGAGACATGAGGAAGAGGGGACACATGTTGATGTAGAAGAGACATGAAGAAGAGGGGACACATGTTGATGAAGAAGAGACATGAAGAAGAGGGACACATGTTGATGTAGAAGAGACATGAAGAAGAGGGGACACATGTTGATGTAGAAGAGACATGAGGAAGAGGGGACACATGTTGATGTAGAAGAGACATGAAGAAGAGGGGACACATGTTGATGAAGAAGAGACATGAGGAAGGGGACACATGTTGATGTAGAAGAGACATGAAGAAGAGACACATGTTGATGTAGAAAGAGACATGAAGAAGAGGGGACACATGTTGATGAAGAAGAGACATGAGGAAGAGGGGACACATGTTGATGTAGAAGAGACATGAAGAAGAGGGACACATGTTGATGAAGAAGAGACATGAAGAAGAGGGGACACATGTTGATGTAGAAGAGACATGAAGAAGAGGGGACACATGTTGATGTAGAAGAGACATGAAGAAGAGGGGACACATGTTGATGTAGAAGAGACATGAAGAAGAGGGGACACATGTTGATGTAGAAGAGACATGAAGAAGAGGGGACACATGTTGATGAAGAAGAGACATGAAGAAGAGAGGGACACATGTTGATGAAGAAGAGACATGAAGAAGAGGGGACACATGTTGATGTAGAAGAGACATGAAGAAGAGGGACACATGTTGATGTAGAAGAGACATGAAGAAGAGGGGACACATGCTGATGTAGAAGAGACATGAAGAAGAGGGGACACATGTTGATGTAGAAGAGACATGAAGAAGAGGGGACACATGTTGATGTAGAAGAGACATGAAGAAGAGGGGACACATGTTGATGTAGAAGAGACATGAAGAAGAGGGGACACATGTTGATGAAGAAGAGACATGAAGAAGAGGGGACACATGTTGATGAGAAGAGACATGAAGAAGAGGGGACACATGTTGATGTAGAAGAGACATGAAGAAGAGGGGACACATGTTGATGAAGAAGAGACATGAGGAAGAGGGGACACATGTTGATGTAGAAGAGACATGAAGAAGAGGGGACACATGTTGATGAGAAGAGACATGAAGAAGAGGGACACATGTTGATGAAGAAGAGACATGAAAAGAGGGACACATGTTGATGTAGAAGAGACATGAAGAAGAGGGGACACATGTTGATGTAGAAGAGACATGAAGAAGAGGGGACACATGTTGATGTAGAAGAGACATGAAGAAGGGGACACATGTTGATGAAGAAGAGACATGAGAAGAGGGGACACATGTTGATGAAGAAGAGACATGAAGAAGAGGGGACACATGTTGATGTAGAAGAGACATGAAGAAGAGGGGACACATGTTGATGAAGAAGAGACATGAGGAAGAGGGGACACATGTTGATGTAGAAGAGACATGAAGAAGAGGGGACACATGTTGATGAAGAAGAGACATGAAGAAGAGGGGACACATGTTGATGTAGAAGAGACATGAAGAAGAGGGGACACATGTTGATGTAGAAGAGACATGAAGAAGAGGGGACACATGTTGATGAAGAAGAGACATGAGGAAGAGGGACACATGTTGATGTAGAAGAGACATGAAGAAGAGGGGACACATATTGATGTAGAAGAGACATGAAGAAGAGGGGACACATGTTGATGTAGAAGAGACATGAAGAAGAGGGGACACATGTTGATGAAGAAGAGACATGAAGAAGAGGGGACACATGTTGATGAAGAAGAGACATGAAGAAGAGGGGACACATGTTGATGTAGAAGAGACATGAAGAAGAGGGGACACATGTTGATGAAGAAGAGACATGAAGAAGAGGGGACACATGTTGATGTAGAAGAGACATGAAGAAGAGGGACACATGTTGATGTAGAAGAGACATGAAGAAGAGGGGACACATGTTGATGAAGAAGAGACATGAAGAAGAGGGGACACATGTTGATGTAGAAGAGACATGAAGAAGAGGGGACACATGTTGATGTAGAAGAGACATGAAGAAGAGGGGACACATGTTGATGTAGAAGAGACATGAAGAAGAGGGGACACATGTTGATGTAGAAGAGACATGAAGAAGAGGGGACACATGTTGATGTAGAAGAGACATGAAGAAGAGGGGACACATGTTGATGTAGAAGAGACATGAAGAAGAGGGGACACATGTTGATGTAGAAGAGACATGAAGAAGAGGGGACACATGTTGATGTAGAAGAGACATGAGAAGAGGGGACACATGTTGATGTAGAAGAGACATGAAGAAGAGGGACACATGTTGATGTAGAAGAGGGGACACATGTTGATGTAGAAGAGACATGAAGAAGAGGGGACACATGTTGATGAATATGGACACGGAGCTTTAACCAGAGTTTCTGTGGAGCAGGGTTCCGTCACACAGCAGAGGAGCTAATGATTGATTTATGGGTGTTTATCATAAAACAACAGTAAGACGCTCCAACTGGAGACGAGAAACCGCAGACGAAGCTTTTCGTTTCCTTCCTCGCCTCTAAAAGATTCTGTATTTTTATAAACACAGGAACTTCACTCAGCTCCTTTTCTGCTTCCTCTGAAGTCCCCTAGAGTCCTGAGAACACGTCTGAAGGAGTTAAAGATGCAGAGAGGAACGAGTTCTGCTGATTTAAGATCCGTTTCACCGTGAACACACTGTGGTTTGTTTTGACAACGTCCTGCTGTTACAAACACTCACAGAAGCCCCACAGTCCGGCAGTGGCTCACTCAGTCGGGGCTTGCCTGACTGGCCATCGTGATCGGGCTCTTTGAAGATCCACAAATCCACGGTTTTCTTACATTTCTGATCGGATTGGCAAAAACTTCAGAATTTGTATCGACCGCCAATCAACTGTTTTCCCCAAAAGTGGGCGGGGCCGTCATTTTCGCCCGGAAGTGACGTCGGTGTTACTCCCACTTTTAAAAATGATTCAACAGCGAAAAACACGATAATGTACTTTACATAAAAAGGTGGTGGGGGTTGAGTATAAGTACGGGAGAAGTACTGCAAGCGTTGATTCAAGATGACGTCTGTCCTGAATGGTGTGAGGGACAGTGAGGTAAAGACAGACTGACTTCAGGTCTGTTTTGAAAGCGCAGATTAGAAACAGTGGAGAGGAATCTCAGACTCCTATCTTCCCTAAACATACACATCCTGGACTCCTGTCAACACGAAGCCCTGAAGGCCTCCCGCTGGATTCAGAATCGTCACGTTGAGTGAGTCACTTTTCAAAGATGTCTGACACGACGTTCGGACTGTTTCCTGTCTGTTATTATTTCCAGGAAAAGGGAAGAAGGGATGCATTGTTCCCACACACCTCAGTGGCTGCTGTGTTTAACGCTCGCTCACAAACAGAAAAGCTTCGATGACAGCAGGAGAAAGCAGCAGAGAGGAGCTTTATTTACCCAGAAGTCACCACGGCCAACAGCTGCTGGTTGTTTTTGTTGATTTCCTCAGTAAAACACTCTGCAGGGGATTTTTTAAGCTGCTTTAATAATATTGTGGTCACTTTGGGGGGCAGATCTTCACAACAAGCGATCCATCACACTCAGGTTAGGCATACAGCTGCCTTTATACACAGCCAGCAGACACAGGAATATAAGCGTTCATTATCTGTGTCCAGTGTTTTATTCTTTCACTGTATTCTCTTGTACTGCTGCCATTTCTTTCTATAATAGGCATTTTTGGGATTCAGATGAATATAAAGAGGTCACAGCCCAAGTTCTGGTGATTGTGTTTGGATAGAATATAACAATGAATGAATAAATGAAGACATTAATTAATAAATAAAGAGAGAAAGAAAGGAACAAAGACGTACAGGTTGCATGTCTGTCTGTGTGGTGCATTCAAGTGCAGCTGAGAAACTGACTTATTATATATATATACTCACACTACAGCAGCGGTTCCAAATCTTTTTGAACTCAGGGCCCACTTAAAAACCCACATAAACAATAAGGAGGCTAAATAAAGTTCTGGCCATCAGTAACAAACAGACATGAGAAACTAAAAAGTGAGGGGCTGTCTGCAATAGGCAAATTAATAATGAATTAATAATAGCTATCCATTTTTTCACGGTTCAGTTGAATACTTGATTCTGATTGGTCAATTCAGAACATGTGACACGTTGTTAATCCAGTAGTACAGACCGCTGTCAAGGTCTGTAATGACCGTTGCTAAGGACTGTAATGACCATTGCTAAGGTCTGTAATGACCGTTGCTAAGGACTGTAATGACCGTTGCTAAGGACTGTAATGACCATTGCTATGGACTGTAATGACCATTGCTAAGGACTGTAATGGCCGTTGCTAAGGAGGATCAAGAAAGAAATCTTAATAATGAAATGTTTCCACACAAATCATAATGTTTTGCAAATGATTTGATGGCCCACTAGGGGGGAACCGCTGCACTCCACAACCACAGACCTACCTTCTGCTGTTGGTACTTCTATTTTTTTTTTTTAAAGCACTGCGGGGGCTCACCTGTACGAGCGGCGGCCTCCAGCGCAGGTTTTTCAGTGGAGCGGGGCGAAACCTCCCGATGACCCTGAAGGCCTCTTCTTCAGCAGCAGCACCACGCCTGACTCCGCCCTCAAAGCCTCCACCAGCGGCTTCAGCTGCCAGCCCACCTGGAGAGAGACGGTACAAGTACACACATCGAGTAGAAGTACAGATACTCGTGTTTAAAAATACTCTGGTGAAAGTAGAAGTACTGACTAAACGTCTTAGTAAAAGTAAAGAAGTATGGCTTTGAAATGTACTTAAAGGTAGGGTAGGTAAGAATGGAGAAACCAGCTCGAGTGCGCTAGAATTTGAAAGTACACAGCCGGAAAAAATCTGCCCCTTCCTTCAGACTTCCTTACAGAGCCCCTCCTCCAACACACACGAACGCAAAAACTGAAGTTGCCAATTAAGGAATAAGCATATTTAAAGAAGGGGTTTGTTTTGATGGAAAAGTGACTTTAATTTACGTTTGTTTACGACAATATATTAAAAAGAATCACTGTTAAAATGAGACACAGACAACAAAGCACACAGTCAGAATCAAAGGAAAAACGTCTTAAAATGTCATCCTCATAATTATATCTTATTAGACATTTGTGTGATGTTTGCACTTGGAAATTGAGTTATTTCTAAGTGTCCTTTGACCACCAAAGTCTAATTCAGGGGTCTCAAACTCAAGGCCCGTGACTTCATTTTCTGTGGCCCCACAAGAGCTCTGAAAGAATATAATATGTTTATTATACGGTTACATGCCGCTTTACAGAAGCACGTTGTCCATAAACTACATGTCCCACAATGCATCTCAATTTGACTTTTTTTCCAGAATTTGGCTTTTCTTTTAAAATCATTTTGTGACATTCTGGCCGTTTCTCAATCGCGAGTAAGCTGCTCCAGAGCCACTATTTCAAGCATACTACGTCATCGAGTGCCGCCGAAGGACTGTTCCAATCTCCAGCATACTTGGAATTCTACAGAGGCCGGCGTACTTCGTAGCGAGAAATATCGAGTCTGCACATGTGTAGACTCCGCCGTCTTAAAATCCCCACAATGCTTTGCGCACGGACCAATTTCCCCAAATCTGTGGCGGAAGATGTAAGGGGCGGGCCTCTCATATGACGCACACCTGCACACTTGCTAGCCTGTTCCACTCTTCGTTTTCCGAATGCCAGGAAGGATTCTTGCCTCGCTTCTGAAGCAAGATGCTCGGCAGACATGTGCTACCAAGCAAGCGTACTCGACATTGAGAAACACCCTCCCACCGAAGAGACTTGCAATTATTTGCCCCAGACTTCTGCTTTCAGACGTAGTTAATTATGAAGTTATTACCCTATCCGATAATAATCCAATGCAGAGGCAATAATGTAAAATAATACATCATTTTATATATATGATATATTGATATAGTCTTACAGTTACAACCGGCCCTTTGAGTGCAACCATAATTTCAATGTGGCCCGCGATGATATTTAGTTTGACACCCCTGGTCTAATTGGACAATGAGCCAAATATGATATAATAATTTCCAGTTATTCTTGAGATATCACAAAATAGGACAGACATGCGGTTAATACTACAGTCAGAAAGGTATCAGAGTGAAGATAGGGTCAGTAATAATGTTAATTATAACATAACTGAAGGAGTTTTGCCTCACCACTGTCTGTCTGTTGACCTGAACCACTTCATCTCCAGCATGAATCCTCTGAGTCTTATCTGCAGGAGACTGAGAGGCAGAGTCACAGTTATACTCTCGTTAGAAGGTCAATTAAAGAGATGAAATGTCATTATAAAGGTCTCCTCTCTCACGTTCTCTGTAGTTCCTGTGATGACGTGCAGCCCGTCGTACGTGGACTTGATGTAGATACCCTGAAAGAGAATGTAAATGTGAATCTTGTCCATAAATAGCTCCCCGTGGTTTCTCTTCTTGGATCTACATCTGGATCTGTTTTGGACTCGGTGCTGATTGTGGTTCACGGTGCAGCTCTAAAGGACCTGTTAGCGTTTTCTCGGAGGAAGTTGGGGTTAAACTGTGGGATTTCTCTTTACAGTGGCTGGCGTGTAAATCTGGCTGTGAATAAAGAAGTCTGCACTGTCTGTCTTTTTGATGTATTGCTCACCAGTCCCTCCCCAGGCTTGACGTTGGGATGTGAACCTCCTCCAGGCAGGACTGATCGCTCTTCGAGGGTCAGAGGTCGCCTGAGCCGTCTTCTCACAGACGCCGTTCAGAGCGCGAGACTGAAACACACAATAGAAAAATAAAAACAAACTGTTTAATTCACAAAATAAAATGTAGTTACACACAGAGCTGAGAGGATTGGATGATCCATAGAACAGATGATCATCATTAAGGACAGACATGGGGTCCCTTTATTACTAACTGCATGTCGTTATAGCTATATGTAAAAAATCAAGATATAAGATTGTTCCAGATACTTAAATTAATACATATTATTAAAAACAGTATTATATAAATATGCCATTTTTCTTGGTCCTCTGTTAACTTAATACTTGTTTGTTTTAGCAACACACTTTCTTGTATGTTTTTAAATATTTAATTGATTATTTGCTAACCTAAAGTATGTAATATGACATTATTATTTTATTATTTACTACAAAAAAAACAACAGACATGAAATTGTACATATTATTATATTAGTAGAATATTTGTTACATATTACATGACATGTCACGTGTTAGACGCTTTTATCCAAAGCGACTTACATACTCAATACTGTGGACAATTTGGGGTCTCAGGGACACAACGACATGCTGACTGCAGTGGGGTTTGAACCTGTGCTCCTTGATCCGAATACCAACGCTCTATCCACTGCGCCACACGCCTCCGTTATATGTTTAATGTAATCTCATTATATATTGCAATACTTAGCATTTAACTGGATCCTCATCGTGGTGGGAAAATACATTTCTTCCAATGAAAATATGATGTTTTATCATCCGTTCATTTTCACTTCTCATTTTACAGGATCTCTTCCCACTAAGCAAGTTTCACATCCTCAGGAAGACATTGAACTCTCTTTAAAAAGTGTAATATTAAACCACACAGATGCGTTTCTATTTCCTGTGATGGCGAGCATCTGTTATAAAATGCTGAATCACAACCTGCTGTGGCGCTACAGCCGTCTGTCCCTGACCTCTCCGTGGAATACGGAACCGTGACTACTGAACCCTCGAGTCAGAGCGGCGTCACATAAATGATGCAGCATTTACTTAGTGTATTTCTAAGGAAAAACATACACATTTCCAAAAGAAAAACTCAAATATTCTCCGAAATTAAAGTGTTAAATGTAAGGGAAAACACTCAAATATATTCTTTGTGATTAAAGTGATACATTTATGAAAAAAAAAGCATTTCTGATATTATAAAATGACAAGAAAACTATAATATTCTCTGAGATTAAAGGTCACCTATCATGCTATTTCTAGGCAATAGCATAGGTCTCAGATATAAAAATATATAAAGAACATGTCTATGAAGTGTTTTGCTCAAAATACCAAACAGATCACCCATTCTAGCCATGCCTCATATCCCTCTATTTCACTTCCTGTTTCAAAGGTGATGATTTGGGGTATAAAACTTTAAATTAAAAAAGGAGGGGGCTGAGCTCATGCGGGACCCGGCAGCTACTGTCTAAACTAAATGCTGCCGTGATGAAACGCCATATCATGGATTATCAAGGATTCTCTCTGAAACAGTATGGAGCTCAAAGGCTTTCTCTCTTGCCGGTTATACCACAAGGTGAGTTCCTTTTTATTTCCTGCTTCTTCACACACATGCTCTCCAGTACAGGTTAGCTCTGAGTGTTAGCGATGCTAATGTAAACACCGACCATATTACGTCCAAAACAGTCGGGCATTGTTTCTGATAGCAACGTTTCTGATAGGGCCGTGGGTCCACATTTCAGATATTACGTCATATCGGACGCTAATCTGGATCAGCTCCGTTGTTCCCCCGTTTTTAGAGATTTGGGTACGGAGGAAAAGAGAGAGGGTTTTATTTCCTGACGCTGCGTGAGTTCCCCGACACACCGGGGACACATGTTGATGTAGAAAAGACATCACAAAGTGCATTTTGCATGATAGGTCCCCTTTAAAGCATTATATTTACAAGACAAAAACTCACTTATTCCCGAGGTCATGGGAAACATTGAGGTGATGAAGAAAACAAAAACCTGCAGGAAATTACAAGTAAACCAAAACAACATGCCCCCCCCCCCCCCCCAGGAGGGCTCCGTCACGCTCTCTTTGAACATGTTGGTGAGTTCAGCTGCTTGTTTATAAGTTACTGGGCATGTAACGGAAAAACATGTAAAACTACATGTTTTTTGAACGTTTTTAACCACACTGAGGGGGGGGGGCGGGGGGGGGGGGTTGTTTTGTTCACAGGCTTTTTATCTAGCTTTGCAGTGTTTCCCTATCTGTCACCTGGACAAACAACGTGAACAAAAGCCCTTCACTGAGCCTCTGTATGTGTCTCTGCTGAAAGAGCCTGTAATGCTGTTAGTGGTGGGAGAAGTATTCAGATCATTTACTGCAGGAAAAGTACTTTTAAGACGCTGTGAAAAAACTCCAGTAACATTAAAAGTCCTGCATTCTTAACCTGTTCAGCCTGAGCCTGTTTTTCAGGTCTCAGGCTCGAAAATGACATTCCCAGAACAAATGACCATATCTTCCCTTCTAAAAGGGTTAAATTAATAATCTTTATTCTCAAAGTAATGATAAACCTGTGAGTTGGATGTAGACAAGTCAGAATCAATATAGATGTTTTTTATTTTAAAGACAATTCAGATTTTACATCGTAAAAAACTGTAAATTATAGTGTCCGTCCAAAAATTCTTTTTTACTTATAGTGAAAACTACCCTTGGATGATGGTAAGGTAGAATCCAAAGTACAACATATATGAAGTACCCTGTATCAAGATTGATGCAAAACATGTGACATTTGACCTTTTTAGAGAGGTTTAGCCAAAACCACCCCACCTCTGAGGTGATTTGGGTGGAAATGTTTTTTTTCCCCCATATCTCTGGCCCCCTTTGTCGATTTTGATGGTTGACACCTCTTTCTGACCGTTAGAGCCAATAGAATCGAAGGGGGATTCCCCCACACACACACGTTGTAAAACAAAAAGGTGGGGGCTTTGCGCATGTAGTTTTGCATGAGAGTGAAGCTATCTCTCGCTCTGACATCTAGAAACGGAAAAGCAGTCTTATTGCTCATGGATTATCAGAAATCATTTCAAAGGGACACAGACACATCGGATTAACCTATGGATTAACTTCAGCAGCGTTTTTATCGTTTTAATGCCATTGAAGATCACTTTTGAGCAGACTACAGAGATAAGGTAAACATGTTAGCATTTTTAGCTACCTAGCGCCACATGTTTTGATGTCTGTTTTTGTTTATAACGTTGAGATTTCGTATAATTCAGTGGTAATGAGGGTACCCTTCGATTCTGTGTCACCTCACGATGTGAAACGATGTCATGGATGTGCAGAAAAGATAAATAATAAGGTTTTGTGAGTGAATTTCAGTGCAGTAATCTGTTAGCAACAGATCATGCATTTTAGCCATGCCTCATTTCGCTCTATGTGCCGTTTGCTGTCTACGGGTCTGATTCTGCTGACCACGCCCCCCTGCAGGAGAGGGGAGACGTGCTCTGATCATCTGCTGGGCTGTCAGAAGAGGGGGAGAAAAAGAGAGAAATCTCCGTCCTCCGTGTTTTATTATATAGAGTCGTTATTCATTTGTTTTAAAGCTCAATAAATAACAAAGAAGACCTTTGACCGGCACTTTTCTAATTTTGTCCGGAAGATTTAAACTTTAACGGACATCTTGACCATTAAGAACCATTTATAAACCAGTTCTAACATAGTTTTCATACATCAACACAGGCTCACTATTTGGCAAGATGACTAAGCCGTAGTGGTACCGAATTAATTCAGTTTTTTCCTTTTTGTGTCAGTAAACTCAGTAACTCTGTGATGTGATATGTATATGATATGAATGACAAAGGTTGTATGTGATGTTAAATTAAATAAAAAAATAAAATATAAAAATACATAATAAATAAATATAATTGTAAACTTTTTTTTGTCCTATTTTTAACTTTTTAGATACTGTTTGGCAGATTAATCTACGGCAGGGGTGTCAAACTCAATTTCATCACGGGCCACATTCACATAAAGGTTGCACTCAAAGGGCCGGTTGTAACTATATAAATATATAATATATATAAAAGAATATATTATATTACATTATTGCCTCTGAATTGGATTATTATCGGATAGGATAATAACTTAGTAATTAACTACGTCTGAAAGCAGAAGTCCAGGGAAAATAATTGCAAGTCTCTTCAGTGTGCATGTCACAAACGAGATGCATTGTGGGACATGTAGTTTATGGGCAACCTGCTTCTGTAAAGTGGCATGTAATGTATTATATTCTTTGCAAGCTCTTGCGGGGCCACATACAATGAAGTCGCGGGCCGGATTTGGCCCCCGGGCCTTGAGTTTGAGACCCCTGCTCTACGGCAATGCATCGTATTTTATAAGATGATCATATGTTTGTAGCTTTGTGGATATCACTGCTGCAGCAGAATATTCACCAGGAGCCAGGAAGTCGTTTTTAACACAAAGTTAAAAACTCTGATTAGAGGAGGGTCAGGGGGTCATGAGGTCACATTAGAGACTGATATTCAGGAAAGTGATTCAACATCAGCTGATTTAGGATTCTGGGAACAACAGGGCGACCAACAGGAAGTGTTATCTAAGACAGGAAGTGGACGGTCCTGAGCTGAATAACAAACCTGCAGGTCACACACCACGAGACACTGGGTACAGGACAGGAAAAGGAAGTGTGTGTGTAGGTGTGTGTGTGTGTGTGTGTGTGTGTGTGTAGGTGTGTGTGTGTGTGTGTGTGTGTGTGTTTCTGAACAGCATCTCTAAACATCCAAACTAGAGGAAAAGTCGAGGCGTTACTCACCACTTCCAGAATCTTCTCCTCGATCTCATAAACAGTGCAGTTCTGTAATTAAAGAGACACACACACTGTTGGACGTCACACTGCAAAAAACATTTAAAAATGAACTCCAAACAGCTGCATTTACATCACAAACTAGTTAGAGATTCTTCACGAGAAATAACTATGTTAAGCCACTAGTCTCAGTTTAGATAGAGGAAGAAGAAACAACTTAAATAATAGAAGATAGGATCTGGATTTTGTGCTTTTATTTTGAAGAGGGATAGAAACAGATGATACGCAGCAAATCATTTAAGACAGTTACTTATTATTATCATGTAAAGATGTTTTATTCTCCGTCAGAATCACATGTTTAGAACGATAATGTAGGCAGATAACATTTAAGAGTTATATTGATGTCTTACTCAAAGGCTCTTCTGACGGATAGAAAAGATTTAAACATGTTTCCCAACTCGCATTTATTTTCAGAAGTGACGTACTGTATGCATTTAGAAAACTCCTGAACGCTCCTCCAGAGACTGATAATGTAGATTTATAGACCTGTGTAGAAGTCCTCAGAACAAGAAACCCGTACATGACAATGCCTTCTCGATGTAGACGTTTTTAAATAAGGCCTTTTGGATTTGATGAAACATCTTCAAGGATTTATCTTCGATGCAATGTGACTCATATGTCCTGGTGACTACCTTCTTACATCTGCTCTCTGATCTCTCGGCGAATTGAAAGTAGTTATTGCCTGAGATCTCATGATGTGGTTTTATTAAAAGTGCCAAGTGCTAGGACTGACTTAGGGACGAAAGCTTTTAGGTGTGCAGCTCCACTAACTTGGAACAGTCTGCAAAAAGAATGGAAACTGAGCAATTTGTTTCCACTACATGTTTTTAAAGCACGGATAGATGCTATCCAATCGGAAACTGTTGGAACCTGTAAATGTCCCGAGCTGTGTAAACTGTAGTCGCTGCAAATATGCTGTCCTTTTTGTTTTCTGTTTATATGTATTCATGTGGAACCTACTTGCTGCAGGTCACCTTTGAAAAAGAGATCAATGATCAATGGGATTCACCTGCATAATTAAAGGTTTGAAATGAAAGCCTTCATGAGGGGCACAGACTAGCTGCAGGTTTCAGGACTTTACTTATTATAAAGCTTTATATTCTGTATTTTTAGGGGGAAACAAGGAACCCATTGAATAGAATAACTCGATTTTAGGAGGAATTTAAAGAGAATAATGGGAACATTAAGTATTATGAAGTCAGAAAGGCTCATCCTTTAATAAAGCTTTTTTGAACTGTAGATATGTGCTACATCACAAACAGTATACAGATGAAGACCAGAAACAGGTTTGGTTTGTTTAAAAAAAGGCAGAATTTCAACCCCGTCATATCAAATGAGAGCGTTTGGCTTTTCCGTCTGTGTGAAGAAGAACTGAGCGTGGGTAAACAGAGAGGGAAGAGAATCAGCGGGAAAACAAATATTTGAGCAATGACAGCCTGCAGGAGAGTGAAACCAGAGGGAGGGACCCTGAACGCCTCACAGACAGGATTCCTCCTGCGGTGGTGACACGATGACAGGATGATTGCACGCCTCAGCGCTGCAGAAACACTGCCGTCACACACAGGGAGGTGACAGGAGATATCCAGCATGCATCCTCAGAAACTATTAACCTACTTTTAAAGGGTTTAAACTACTTCATCTGTCTCACCATGAATGTCTCGTTAAAGATGTTGCCATGCTCAGACTTGTGTGGTCAAAGATATTGATTTGAAATGGTTTCAAGCATGGATGTATAATAAGAACTGGATACAGCGTGGGAGGCGGGGTCTCGTTCTTTCCTATGAGAGCTGCTCATTGGCTCATGAGGACAAAATGGCCCAACTTTTGAGAGAGCGAAACGTCACAGATTACCCAGCATGCCTGGCTGTCAGAGCAGAAGAACCCCTATGTGCGCTCATAGAGCATGCGCAGTTGCCCCTTAAGCCCCGCCCCGAGCTCCCACTCCGAGATGCGCGTTCATAATGCAGAGGAAAATAACTCTCAGAATAACGTTATTAGCACATTTTACAACTTGAGGACCGAATTTTTTAATAAGGGCTATACAAACGTTCATACTGGGTAGTTTATTAAGGTTTAAAAAAAATTATCCAACGATTTACAGACGTCTCTTTCCCAATGTTAGTCAATGGGAAAAAGTATTTCCGGGCCCAGCGACTGATACGGAAGTTGCAGTACCGCCGTTTGGCCACAACGAATATTTTCCTCAGAGTCCGGCGCACTTCCTGGGGCTTGGGTTCAACACCTCTTTCCTGCACTTTGGATGCTCTGGTTTTCGTTGTAAACAAACACTTGTTGCAGACGCTCTGCAGCTGGCCCTCGTTCATGCGTTTTATATTCAAAATGATATTCACCCGAACCCGAAGCCGTCGTCTCTGTTCGTTCTTGTAATGTATTGCCTTTTACACGTGTGAAAGTCTCAGAAGCTTTTGGACACGACCTGAAGAGCTATATTGTTTTTTCAATAATGTATATTTTTGAAAATGATTCTTGACATATCTTTTGATAAATATAATAAATCAAATACAAATAAATGGTGATGAATAGATTAAGAATATAACATTTTAAATGTCCCTCTTGTTCTTGCTTGTTTTGGTAACGCTGATATCTGAAAGAGAACCATCTTCAAAAGGACTTTGTACTTGTAAACAGAAGTCATTATCAGAATCAAAGCCTGAGAATAAACAGTCCCGGGGGGTGAAAACACGAGAGGTCAGGAGCTTCTCTCCGTCTCTGATGTCTCGTTAACACAGGAGACATCTCACAGCATCAGATGCTGATGAAGGTTTATTGGAGCAGATGCACTGACCTTCTGCACGGTGGAGGTGAGCTCCAGGCACAGCTTGATGATTCGGCTCTTGGTGGGGTGAAGTCGTTGGAGCTCGTCAGAGGAGTTCTGGAAACACGGAGACAATGTTGGTTTGGGGAGAGATGAGGTCGGAGTCCAGACGCCAAACTCAACTAAACGCAGCTGCTAATAAACATCTCAATTTGCTTTTCAATGTGACAGTTTGATTAAGAAGCTGTAATGTTTGGAGTTGAACCTAGTTAAGTTCTTATTGATCTGGACATTTTCTTGGTCATTTTTACTTAAAGGTAGGGTAGGTAAGAATGGAGAAACCAGCTCGAGTGCGCTAGAATTTGAAAGTACGCAGCCGGAAAACATCTGCCCCTTCCTTCAGACTCCCTTACAGAGCCCCTCCTCCAACACACACGAACGCGCACATGACCAATGAGGGCACGAGATAAGTTTGTGCACAGATGGAAGGCTGACAGGCAGGTAGGCCATCCAGTTATTTTAGCCGGGCCGGCTCAGATGATTGGTCGTGCTTTTTACAGTACTACGGCTCCCACAGATGATATTTTAATGTATTTTTTGTCAAAGCATTTAAGATATTCATTGCTATCAGGATGTTAAGAGCATTCCATGGAATATAACAACAAGTGTTTCTGAAGTGAATTACCTACCCTACCTTTAACTTCTTATGTCTATATCAATATTTTTGTATATTGTATTTTTGTTCATGAAACCCAATTCCCCCTGGATAAACCGAGTATTCTAATTCTGCTGATTTGCAACTAGATTCAGGTTAAATGTAATGCTTTTGAACCCCAGCTCAGGTGTTAGGTGTGCTCTGCCACACGACAGATGTCAGGTGTGTTTTAGGCGTCAGTGCATAAACTTTTGTGTGTGTGTGTGTGTGTGTGTGTGTGTGTGTGTGTGACAGCTGCAGTGAGCAGGAATGTTCTTCAAGCTGAAACAAGCCGAGAAAAACCTGCAGGAGTCAAACAGCAGACAGAGAGACTGACAGCTGACACACACACCACGCATGTTAACAAGTTATCTGTGTGCGTGTGTGTGTGTGTGTGTGTGTGTGTGTGTGTGTGTGTTGTGTGTGTGTGTATATGATGGTTTATGGGACAGTGCAATTTAACACCTTCTGGTTTTCTGTGAAGCAGGACACTCACTTCAGAGGACACAGGTGTAATAATACATAATATTTACATAGTGCTTTTCCCAGAGCTCAAAGACGCTTTACAAGAAAATAAATAACAACAAAAACAGTCCTGAGCTAAGTAGAAGAAGGGGGGTGGGGTAGAGGATTATAGGTTGAAAGCAACAGAGAACAGGTGAGTTTTGAAGGGTTTTTTGGAGCTTGTGAGGGAGGTGGCGTGATATAACCTGCAGGACGGAGTGTGTACCTGTCGAGCCAGGACAGCAGACTCTTGGCGGCTCCGATCAGCTCCACCACGGCCGTCAGGAACTCGTTGGAGGGCTGATGGGAGATCTTGCTGTGGTAGGCGGGGTTCTTCCTGCGCTCCGACACCGCCGTGTTCAGGTTGCTGTGCGCCGCTCGCATCTTCCCCACCAACGTCTTCAGGGTGTCCTTCTCCACACCCAAGTTCTGTACATCATAAGTAAAGAAAACATGCTTTAAATTCAATCAATCAAATGTTTCTTGTTGGATATTAACCTCAGGGGGCTTTACAGAGTGTACAGCATACACCACCCTCTGTCCTTCGACCCTCGTAGGAAAAACTCCCAAATAAACCCTACAAAGGTGTAGGGAAAATGTAATAAACCTCGAGGAGAGAAACAGAGGAGAATCCCTCTTCCAAGACGGACAGACGTGCAATAGATGTCATGTGTAGAGATTCAAAAGATACAGGGTTCTTACACCTTTTCCAAAGTCAAATTCAAGCACTTTTCAAGCATTTTCAAGGTGCATTTTCAAGCTTTTCAAGCATCTTACAGCTGTTGTAAATTACATATTTATATACACATACTTATACTCAAATGATTATTTCCCTACCTCACATTAAATCAGATGTTCTTTAAACAACCAAATGTGTTTCATAACAATTAAGCGCGCTCCGACTTCTTTATTTTCTTTTAATCTAAAAAGCGAAGTAAAGCATTTACAATTTCAAGCACTTTATCCCAAATTCAAGCACCATTCCCAAAATGCAAGCACTTTTCAAACCTTGAAAACACCTCGTACAATTTCAAGCATTTTCAAGGATTTCCAGCACCCGTACGCACCCTGAAGATAATACATCTACAACATAAACAGTCTAAATGTTAGGAAAGATAATGTGATGAGGTGCCAGCTAAAGAATTGAGAGGATGCTTCAGATGCAACATGTTAGAGCTTACATTGAATATATACAGCACATTATCAAAATATAGGAATCTGATGTTAAAGCGAGGAGCTCTAGACAGGAAGATCTGCCCTCCAGTAATACTTATATCTCATTTTAAAGTACTTTTCAATATGTACAGTTGACTCTTGATTATCCCAATGCTTAGATTTTTACAAACATATTTAGCAGCTTATTCAATCAGAATAAAGCAAACAAATAT
This sequence comes from Trematomus loennbergii, assembly GCA_012861695.1. NCBI lineage: Eukaryota > Metazoa > Chordata > Actinopteri > Perciformes > Nototheniidae > Trematomus > Trematomus loennbergii. Next base: position 46,078 of record JAAOOA010000625.1, read on the forward strand.
ATAGAAATTCATCTGTATAATATCTTGATTCGTACTTAGTACTACAACAGGATGGGCTGTCTACCTCTCCAACAACCACTAAGCTAAATGCAAATGAATGAGTCATGAAGTCCAATATGCAAATGAGTGCATGACATCATCTGGGGACCTTTGGAGCTAATGTTCGGTACTTTAGTTTTAAGGGTTGGCAACACACACACACACACACACACACACACACACACACACACACACACACACACACACACACACACACACACACACACACACACACACACACAACACACACACACACACACACACACACACACACACACACACACACACACAAACACACCACACACACACACACACACACACACACACACACACACACACACACACACACACACACCACACACACACACACACACACCACACACACACACACACACACACACACACAGAGAGAGAGAGAGATATTCCACACCGACCACATCACTCAAATTACATCCAAACCCAGAGTGAGATTATGTGACATGAACAAACAATAATTGTTACTATGGTTACAAAAATGAAAAATGAATGGTTCAAGAGGCCCTATTCTGCTTTTGGGTTTTTTTTCCCTCTCCTCCTGTAGTTTAAGTGCATGTAAATGGTCTGCAGAGGCTAACATCCCTTACCAATCCTTTGCCTGAAACGCCTCCATTGGACTCCTTTGTTTACTTCCACAGTGACATCACTATGGAACACTAGCGCTCCAACATTGTACGTGATCGGCTAAGGGGCGGGACATCTCTAAGCAGGTTGACCAATGACAACAGAGACAACCAGCTTTCAGCCTAACCCGAATTTTAACATTATAGGGCTTTTTAACACATTTCAGCCGAGCTGCAACGTAACAAGTGCTGTACTTAGGTTCAGTTTTGAGGTACTTTATACTGTTTTTATGTATACTTTAGTCTATCTGGAGCATCTGATGCAAAATCCAATTTCTAAACCAATCAGTCAATCAATTGCTATCTGAACTCTAAAAGCACAAAAAGTCCTAAATGCATGAGGATACATAACTTAGCCTGAATTTGGGATGAGGTATTCCAACGTATTAATAATGGCAGCAGATCAGACTCTCTGCACAGATCTGAACAGGATCTGTAATTACTCGGCCAGATGTTTGAGGCGTTGTGACGCTCAGAGCCAATGAAAACATCTGCAGCCAAACTGACATTACCCCTGTGGACTCAATTCACGCTAAAAAAACATAGGACACCTTTAACAAAACATGCCACCTGGCAGAGAGTTCAGAATCATGTTTCAGGTCGACTGTGAAATCCTATTTGATGTACAATGATCAAATGTGTCAATCAGAACGGAAGTTAGACCTTTGCTGGAGTGAAACTGTCAATACATCTGACTCTGAATCTCACCTTACTAATGAACAATTAAAAGTAAAACTCATAACAAGACAATGATCCTATCTGCAGCTGGGATCAGCAAGCATGTTTGTTCAAAATAAACACATCGTTTTTACAATTGATTGATAGGAGTTGAATTATTTGGAAAAAAATTAAAAAGTGCTGTTATAATATCGAAGGTGACATGTTTAGATGTTTAGATATTTCCAACCAACAGAACAAAACCTAAAGATATTCAGTTCTTTAACATTTATTACGAAGAATATCTTCAAATGTACAGATCTGGAATCAGCAAAATGTTTGTCATTTTTGCAGGAACTGTGAGTCTGAGACATGACCTGTCGTTTTGAAGCTTATTCAGCATAGCAGATAACGGTAACCAGGAGATGTATTTATCTTCTTCAACACAACACAACATGGCCCTCAGACTGTGTGTTGCGTTCAGGGACTCATTGTCAACGACTCGGCACTGTAAACAGCATGATTGTTCTTTTATCAAATATATCTGAAAGTGTTTTCAGGTGGAAAAATGATCATCTGAAAGCCAGCGGAAACTGCTGCTGGAACAATACTTGACTGTGTGTGTGTGTGTGTGTGTGTGTGTGTGTGTGTGTGTGTGTGTGTGTGTGTGTCAGGGGAAGGGTGGGGGGTCTCTGACAGGTGGGAGGGGTCACATCTGTTTCCTGTTGCACACCAGAGAGCAGTAAACTCAGAGAATATCCACAGAAACGTCCCTCGACCTTCTATGGAGCCTGACAGGAAGCTGGAGCTGCTGCTGATGAAAGATTGTGCTCTGATGTCATGTCCACGATCTGCACACGTCTCATAACGACTCCTGGGGTAGTTCAAGTTCCTGAGAAGGCTACACAGACCTTGAAAAAGCCAGCGAGGAAACCTTAAGTTTTATTTTGTCACAGATGAGTAACGTTTTTTCAGCCGTAACTTTGGTTATGAGTCAACGGGCTTCACCAAAGTCTCCTTCACGGTCCAGGTCAAAAACAGAGATGTGTGTGGCGCTGCCTTGCTTTTGTGACTTGGAGTTTCTATCAAAATGTATGAAACAGACAATTAATGAACGTCTTTAAACTGGCTCGTCAAAAACAGAGAGACAGACAAAAGAGAGGAAGGAAAGAGAGACATTTGAATATATTCATCAATCTGAATTCGCTTGCTGTTCTTAAGTACACATTTTAGTTACTTTTAATATTTTAATATCACATATCCACTCACAAACTTTAACTTGTAATGTAGTATTTCCTAAAGTGTGGTTTTAACTTAAGAAAAAGGTCTGAATACTTACTCCACAGCTGCACCAATCAGAGTCAGTTAAAAATGCAAATACAGAAATGAATTTGAAATAACTTAACCGGTGATTTTGGAAGAATATATTGGGTTAATGTAGTCCTCCGTACCAAACAGGCTACACATTACACTTCAGTAAGAACCAGAAGACTTTAAGCATGACTTCATCTGTTTTACTTCAAGATAACGTGGACATTTGATTTCCAACCAACTGAGTCATATCAGACACAACTTCTTTCACCTCATCAGCACATTTTTCATTTACTGATTAAACGATAAGTCCCACACAGCTAAATAATCCCCTCGAAACCATCATTTATTCCCTACACCTAAAATAGATATTTTAAGGATTCTGATTTCCTGGAGTATTCTGCTTCTGCTCACAATGTCAAGAATCCTTTTAAAGGTTTAACATTTTAAAGCCATAGAAATGTAGAAACCAAATTCTAACATTATCTGCCTTGGACTACTCTGGAGTTCAGTTGATACTGGAGTGAATGATTAACCACACACACACACACACACACACACACACACACACACACACACACACACACACACACACACACACACACACACACACACACACCACACACACACACACACACACACACACACACACACACACACACACACACACACACACACCACACCACACACAACACCACACACAACACCACACACACACACACACACACACACACACACACACACACACACACACACACACACACACCACACACACACACACACCACACACACACACACACACACACACACCACACACACACACACACACACCCACACACACACACACACACACACACACACACACACAGACAATTGTATATGTATTAAAAACATGTACGTTTGCAATGCCACTTCCAATGATTGTCCACATCATTTAGTTTCAGTTCTAACACTGAAGCACAATATTTAAAATGTCTCTGAATAGAGTGGCACAGTGACGCGTCCTAAAGCCCGGAAGTAAACTCCTTCCGGTTCCTTCGACAAAAACGCAATGCAATCTCTCCATAGGCTTTTGGAAATATCTGGAAATAAGGTCTGTGGTTGGTTGAGACACATTTAAGAGACGGATCACGTTTTGTTCAGCCGGATAATCTCCACATGTCGACCCCACTTTTATCATTTTCTAATCATAAATCTAGTCGTTATGCTATAAACGAAGTACAGCAGGGTCGCTGCTTCAACGTCACGCCAACTTCAGATCCATATTCAAACACACAGATTCTAAATGGTACGAGTTGAAGCGTTTGTTTGAACACTTTGCAGGAGGCAGGTACTTGCTTTCAAGCAGAACAGGGCAAACTAACTTAGAGGAGTGTTTACGTGTTCGGCGTAATGACGTACAACGTCCTCCACGACTTCTGTAGTCCTATTCAGCCGCTTGGTAACAACCATCGTTTCTCAGACACGTCAACTCTTCAGAAATCACCAGTGGGTCACTGCTGATGGATTTAATGTCACAGAACAAAACGTGACCTCCTCTCTTCAATGTGTCTCACCACAGACCTTAATTACAGATAGTTTCCTAAACCCTATGGAGAGATTGCATTGCTTTTTGTCGAAGGAACCGGAAGTGGTAAAATGCTAACTCACTTCCGGGTTTTAGGACGCGTCACTGTGGCACTCTATAGTATTGGGACATCTCTTTTAAACTCTCTTTCCAACAAACAAAACAAATCTCCATGCAGGAGAAAGTGCAGGAACCACCATTTTGGTTCTTTTTTCACAGTGAAGCAGGATTGAAGCCAGCAGTGAGGGCGTGTTGCCAGATCTGATAAAGATTTAACAGCGTGCATTTTATTTACATCAGCACATTCTCTGGCAGCAGAGCCAGGCCTGCTGTCAGACAATGTGACGGACATGAAGCTTCAGGGGCCGGACGCTCACATTCAACACTTTCACACTTTTAGAAAGAGCTTCTCTGCAGCTGCACGTAACATGTTTTGTGTTATAAATAAAGAAGAATGTCCCTTCACTTGAGTTTAGGTATAATAACGTGACCGTACAGACTGCAGCTTACTGATATATAGGACTTTTATTAGCTTCTGGAGTCTAAATAGATTCAGATAACACGCTGATACTTGAAGTCGTGAATGTGCGAAGCTGCTTCTGATTCCTCAGATATTTTTTTGGGTGTAACAGAAGACAGATGTTAGGGCACTAAGAATAACTTCTCAGCAGGTGGTGAAATGAACTGTGGATTTGTCAGTCTGTCAGTTTTTGACTTTGAACTAAACCACGCTAGTCAGGTGATCCTAGCTCTTACACGTCGAATCATCAGCACAGTGAGAAACCACAAAATTAAAGAAACTAATAAAACCACAGGGGTTTTCATCACTGTGGATGTGATGAGAACATAGTTAAAGGGACACAGGATGATATTAGTGTTCCTTTATGCATAATACACATATTTAACTTCTCTCATTGCACATTTTTCCTCCGTCAGTATCAGAAGTACTCCGGTGACTTTCTCTGTGTTTACAATGCAAACAGAAACCGCTAATAGCTGATTTAGCATGTTCTTTCATGGTGCAAATGGACCAATATGTAAACAAATACAGGCTCCATGGCAACATATGCAAACAGAAACATACTGAGCTGTGAGACGTATTCCCTAACACCCATCCTGGTGAAACAGTGTGTGTGACTGACCAGTGCACAGAGCAGATCCACAGCCTCCAGCACCAGCTCCTGGTGTCCGACCCGCGTCAGGCCCAGAGACAGCAGCTCCTGGTGGGACAGCCTCAGCAGCTTCTCCCCGTCCACCTGCTGTCGCTGGAGGGCCGGCATGTACTGCTGCAGGCTGTCGTCCAGACCTGGAGACACAGAGACACAACACAGTGAGAGGGGCACCAAGCAGACATGTTGTTCAGAAATCTCCACACCATTTTATGAATCCTTTTCTGTCAAAAGTCTTTACTGCACCATCGCTAAGCTAAAGGCGGCTAATGTTGGGCTATAAAGGAACTACAGCACGGTCACATGACTTCACGTCACCACCGCTAAGCTAAAGGAGGCTAATGTTGGGCTATAAAGGAACTACAGCACGGTCACATGACTTCACGTCACCACCGCTAAGCTAAAGGCGGCTAATGTTGGGCTATAAAGGAACTACAGCACGGTCACATGATTTCACGACGTCACCACCGCTAAGCTAAAGGTGGCTAATGTTGGGCTATAAAGGAACTACAGCACGGTCACATGACTTCACGTCACCACCGCTAAGCTAAAGGTGGCTAATGTTGGGCTATAAAGGAACTACAGCACGGTCACATGATTTCACGACGTCACCACCGCTAAGCTAAAGGTAGCTAATGTTGGCCGTGATGACTTTTATGGCGCATTTCCACTACAGCGCGGAGCGCGGTTTAAGTACTATACCATACTAAGCCGTGCGAGGCCCTGCAGTGGAAATGCGCCATTAGTCGTCAGTAGTTCAGAAACTAGACAAAAGTTAAACAAGTACAAACCACAGACTGCCTGTGTCATGGAGAATACAGTCGCTGCTTTATTTATGTCTGTATAGGCCGTTGTTGTGAGTGTGGACGGTCGGAGCATATACTGCGTTAGCTTAGCCAATCTCCATTTAGAAAACACGCATTTTAAAAGGTGTTTCCCCTGCCGTCTGTCTGCAGACTTGACAAAGCATTAATTCATGGTTTTTACTAACCGGTATCAGTATGTTGTTACTTCGGCATCATTTTGAAACGTGTATTACAATTAAATCACGGTCAAATATGTCCATCTTGTTGTAGTTGTAGCCCCCTTGCCAGCGATTCTCTCTTAGTTTAGCATACTCAGCCCGACTCAGCCTGGTTGTTGCCCCCGATAGAACCACGATTTTGTCGGGCCAGAAAAAAGGTGAAAAAGTAGCCCCGGGCCGGGCCGTAACTAGGCCAAGTGGAAACGCTTATACCGCGCTCCGCGCCATGGTGTAAATGCGCCATTAGACACTTGTTAAGTTCACCAGTGGGGTATTACTGATATATTTTATGTCGTAGACTTAACATCTCTTCAGCTTGTGTTAACCACAGACCTTATTTCAGGCTAACAACCAAAAACACAATAAAAAAAACTTCCAGACGAGGATAGAGGAAGTGCAAAATTGGGACTAATTTCAGGGTTTTAGGACTCATTCCTGCACCACTCTATTGGAGGTTTGATACAAAAATCATATTTACAGGCCACGGGGAGGATGTGTCTGTGCAATGGGAGGGGCATAGACGATACCGGGACAGAGTTTCCGACTGAGTTTCAGTGAAAGTCGTCTCTGTTATGATCCATTCAAGTTTGACAGCAAACACAACTGCTAAGTCAACACGGATCCATCGCAGCTCACACCACGCTGCCACCTCACCACACTCTGCTCAGGACATCTGCACACAGCAGGCCGCCGGTTTGATGCCGCACATTCATCACCGTCCACTGTACTACGCTACTTTCATTCTGTCCAAATATTATAGCAAACTCCGTAACTATAATCTTTATCGTAAGAAAAACATAATATAGTTTACAAAAAAAGTCAAACTGACCAAAATGAAATACTGAATTGCACGTCTGGTTGAAAATGTTCATATAAGTCTAGAGTCAAAACTATACATCATTTTTAAAAGCAAACTTTCAAAAAAGATGACAAAGAGGATGGGATCTGGACCCTTCTGGATCCCGGATCTCATAAGATCGAGACACCGACAGCACCAGCGGCGCCACTTTGTGCCCGACCCTGAACTTTGACCCCTGACCCCTCTGTGAAGGCAGCAGCGGGAGACCACATAAAAGTGTTCTCACACCGGATCAACAGAGGAGCTTCTGCCTCATGATTCTGCTGACCCACAACCGTACGCAGACTCATGTTCACCTCCGGGAGTCTTCAAATCAAAATAACATGGTGCACCTTTTCTCCCCAATTGTAGAGGTCACATTGTTGATATAAATAATTTACCTATCAACTAGAATTATGATTAATTTATTTCTGACATATTTAAAGTAAATGATTTTTCAGTGATTCTCAAATTAAGTTAGTTTTAAAGCTTATTTAAACTCAGGCTGTGGAAACTAATGATTCTTGGAAAATATAAAAACAATTGCAGTCATTATTTTTACTTTTACTTCATAATGCAGAAATTATTTAAGGTTTAGAGAAACTGTAAGGAGATTAGTTTAGACACCTACAAAGCTTTACAGTTAGAATCATATTGAATGAATCACCACGTAATCAGCTAACACTTTTAACTGTAAGGCTTGGTTTGTCTCCTAAACTAAAAATACGTGTCAGTTTGAGAAAGCTTTTGCACCGAGCGTCCACCAAATGGTCGGCGTTATAAAGCTGTAAGCACCGAACAAAATGCCTGAGCTGGTGTGAACAGGAGGAGAAAACAACTGGCCCTGCATGAGGCCATTAAAGAAACTCCAGGCAGGAGGACAGATGGCCGACTCCACATTCCTCTGCCTCTAACCGCTGATGGGACACCTCTGCTGTCACACCTCTGACACCCACAATGCACTGCGGGAGACTCATCACAACGAAGAGCAAAGGCATTTCAATAAAGTTCACACCGGGCAGGGTTACAAGAACTTTGGCTCCTAATTTTGAGACCTTGAAATTAAGAAATCATCATTTTGAATGCTGAAATGAAATGCTTAATACACTGAATGCACTGTCGAATCAGAGGAGAACAAATGACTACGTAATAATTCTAGCAGCTGTGAGCTACACTACAGATCTCCTGCTTTAGTTATTTTTCTGCTCCAGTTGAGCTGCTACAAAAACAAACAGTGACAGAAAACATGTCGTGCTCCTACATGTTCCCGGAATAATGCCAAGATGCAAATCCCCATGACATCCCGAAACCTCCTCAGATAAATGATCACAACATCCAGACATAATTCAAATAACCCCTCCTTCATGTTGGCCGGCGGCTGGTGAGAGTGTGTGGTCACCAGGAATGTGTTGGTGACAGCCGGGGTCACGCTCCTGACAGCCGAGGAGGCCGATAATCTCTCCGGCTGCGTGTCACGCGACAGTCAAATCAGCTGCTAATGAAAACATGACAAAGAGAAGCCAGCATCCTGCAGAGAGGAAACCTGAAGCTGCACATATGAGCTTCTGTTGGGCACTTTCATGGAAGTCCAAGTCAACTGGGATAGAACTGATCCAGGTCCAGATTTACCAGCCTAACTGTTTGCTCGAGTCATTGGGGTTTGTCTTATTTCTTATAAACTAAAAATAAAGTACAGTGAGCCCCAGACATTCAGATTTACAGTAGCTTCAGACTTATGAGAGTAAATACATGCATGTATCTTCTTACTAACACTTCTGCTGCTTCTAATTTACAGATATTTTCTCACATTCATTTCACATGTTGAATATTTTCTATTAAACCAGAGCGCATGAGGGATAACAAGAGCCTGGCCTGAAGAGAAATGTCTTGAGGCTTTAATAATGAGAAGATAATGGTACATTTACGTGAGACTGGACATTTAAGACATCACAACCACTGGTTTACATTGTGGAATAACCTGAAATAAAAACACTTCCCAACACCGGCATATTGCCAACATCCAGTTCTGGATCCAATGTTCCCATGAGAAATAAAACGTCACTGATTTATGTGACAGTTGAGACATTTTTGTCATTGTGCTCATTGCAATCGGGTTTGGCACTCGACCCAAAACCCTTTGGAGAACGTCTTCAGGCTGACGAAGAAGCCGGATCAGCGCTCTGAAATCCTGCTGAGCCGAGCTTGTGGCTACGGAAATGCTTCTCAAGTAGCACGATGAATGAAACACAGAAAAGTGATTACGTGAACGCTGCAAAAACTACTGACTGGTTATGTGACGGTTTGAATAAAGTTTCATTAGAAAATGCGACAGTGTATATTTAAAAATGGTTGTCTCCATATTGAGTCTCAGTTTTGACACAAGAACCACAGATGTTCCAGTAATGTGAAAACTACATTTCATACATTTTATTTAGATATATTTTTACCAGATTGAACAACTTTTGTCAACATCCTTGAAAACATCCCATCACATTTTCTTTCTGCACATTATGGACTGAATGTCATATATGAACAGGACTTATGTTTAGCAGCAGTCCCAACCTTTTCGGATTGACCACAAAAAGTAATCTAATCAGCTGAGAGGTCACAGCAAAGTTCACACTGGAAACGGCCTGATCTAATCTTTGCTCTTTGAAAAGCACTTTGAAACCGACTTGTTTGTTGACAGAATAACTCAACATGAGAGACTGACTATACTGAAACCAGTGTTAACATTTCTCACTGAACATAGTTGTCTTTTTTGTTAATGATTTTTGTTAAGTTGCAAGCAGAACATTTGAATTTCTGATATATAATGGACCTGTAAGGATCTGTCCACGGTGCTTTTCTAGAGGCACGAGTTTCCACAGTTTACTTTAGTCACAGACATAAGAAAAAGTTAATTTCTCCGTCAGTGGTCTCGTCTCGGACCGGTCTAATATTTGCAGACGACCCCGGGCCTCCTCCTGTCACTCAGCAGCTGCTGGGAAACTCTTCAGGGTGGGAAACTCTTACTTTTCACTGCATCGCCAAAACCTCTGACAGTCTCTGCTTCACCCATCCGATGCTCAGTTACCAGCGGGAATGCTCCTTATTGGAAAAACAACCCATTTACCAACTGGTCTTGATGTTCTTTGTAAAAAACTAGGAATGGTTATCAGAAAACTCTACAACAAGATAGAAGTCTTTACTGTTGAATTCATTCTTGTGGCTTATGTCCAAACACCAGACTCTTTCAATAACCCGGCTTTGTTGACTTGGTAATAGTTTGAACCATCTCCTAAATTCCTGAACTGACAGCGACTCAAAGTAGTTATAAGGCGCGCTGATGATAAAGTGGGTTAGGCTGCAGTCAAACACGTAAAGAAGTCCGTAAAAAGAAAGACAGAACAGGTGCAGGTGAAACTCCAGCTGCTCATAAACAGTCCAGTTAATCATTGGACAGAAAGAAAGAAACAAGAAGTTAGGACTTGTTTTACAGAGGGCCGTGATGAGAGACCCACCTCCAAACATCTTCCTCACTGAGAGATGTTTGTGGTTTAGTGCTTTGAAGGTCAATTGGAGGAAAATCTTGACATGCTGTGATAATATCAGACTAGGGGAACGTCTACTTTTTACTGAATCTAAAGATATTCAGTTAACCAGCATGTTGAACAACCATAAGCATCAAATCCTCACATTTGAGAAGCTTGAACCATTGCATTTATGCTTGATATTATTCCTAAATGTATTATTCGATTATATAAAATGGTTATCGATCATTTTCCTGCTGATCGATATTCAAGAATTGTTGCAACTGTGGACAAAATGAGGCGGTGGATTAATAAATGGATTAATAATATTAGATTTGACACAAACAACTGGAGAATTATCAATGACAGTTCTCTGTTTCTAAATGTAATTCTCAAATGATATTTAAAAGAGCTGCTTTGGAGGCGTGTGGCGCAGTGGGTAGAGCGTTGGTGTTTGGATCAGGGGAGCACAGGTTCAAACCCCACTGCAGTCAGCATGTCGTTGTGTCCCTGAGACACTTCACCCCAAAGTGCTCCTGTGGGGATTGCCCACAGTATTGAGTATGTAAGTCGCTTTGGATAAAAGCGTCTAACATGTAACATGTTATATTATGTTATGCTTTGAATTGTTTTGATCCACTTTGGGGAACATACTGTGTAAAACACCAACCATCCCTGTAGTCAGACATTCCTCAAACCACAGATAACGTTTCCCTGCATTGAGAAACTCTCCCGGTTGGACTCTAAATCTGCTGTTCATTCCAACAAATGGCACGCGTTGTTCAGTGAAGTCACAAAGACGGAGTTCGGACCCGACACTCCCCAGCTGGGTGCCACAAAAGGAACATTTACCCCACCTCCATCACAACAGGACGAGGGTAGAGAGGAAAAGAGCGCAGCGGCAATTCATAGCTTCACTGGGCCTCTGTCAAACACCAAACTATATCACACACACACACACACACTGGCCATTCATCTCATTGGTACGAGGCAGCGGGGGGGAACACACTCTGTTGAGCAAACACTATTCAGGAGGAAAAAGGATTTCCTTGAGCAATGTGCAGATCTGTGCTCAGACGTCTTGTGAAATCACACTGAACGGTCCCCTGTGTGCTGAGCTGTAATCCCACTGTAACACCAGGAGAAGCACTGTACGTCCAACAGATAAGCTGAGCTGAAGGGAGTGCTGCTGGTCATTGTTTTCTCAAAATTGCATATTCCACACATTCTTTATCGATACACATTCCTGCTGCGGTTTACTGTTAACGTGCAATGAGGCGTAGCATTGGCCAAAAAAGGAAACTAGGAGACTACAGGTTTAGGAAAATGGATATAAACATGTCATGATGTACTTTTTGGAGGTTAGATGATGGAGAAGTATGTTTGGGAGACACCAATGAAATGTGGGACCTGTATTCACTTAGAAATATAATGCCTTATCTAAAAGGAATATGGAGTTTAAATATGTTTTATTGGCATATCTCTGTCTGACAGCAGGATGATGCTCAACAGTGTAAAACTCTACTTTCCATTCACTTTTTGGGGAATTAAACTTGTCTTTAAACTGAGCAGAGCGGTTAGGTTTAAAGCATTTTTTAGAGGTGTTTATTATACAAATGACAAAATCTTACCAAACCGCAACTTCTTGTGAACAGGGGGCATGAATCCGGCGCAAACAAGTGATTAATGGCATGTTTCTGCAGTTTAGAGAGTTTGATGATTTTTACTTTTAACATTTGTAAAGGAAACCTCACAGAAATCATTTTTGGGGATAAAGAACGAGTGTTTCCATAACATAACTTGTTTGTTTACACACAGGGAATGTTACAAATGTATTTTGTCATCACGATAAATGCTAAAATTGACATTGTTAAGCATGTTAATGTTAGCCTTAGAGGGTTGGAGAAGTAGACATTCTGAGCGGATGCTGGCTAAGGATGATCCCAGAGTCACAGAGAAAAAGAGATTCACCCTCTGAGGATCATGAATAATGGGACCAACTGTCTGTAATCTTTCCAAAAGCAATAACATTTTATCTAGGGGAAGAATTCCTGCTGTACCACAGTGACATCACTACATGCGGCTAGAATGGAGACCAGTCATGCAGGTTTTACTCATTCAGTTGTTCACGCATATGACGCAAGCTGATCAAATCTCACAATCTGCTTTAGGATCTATTAATAAATCGTTACGTGAGTCACGGTGATATTCCACTAACACAGCTCAGTTCCCACAGAAACACTAATGTGTGTCTGACTCACAGCAGCACTAATGCCATTATTTGGACATCTATGGACATGTGTATTTGTGACTTGTTAGCTAGCAGAAATGTCCAGCTATGTACGCCTCTTCACAGATAAACAAACGCACATTGTTTGATAATTATATTTCAAATGTTTCTCAGCTTCCTTCCTTCCTTCAAAGACCATGCAGGCAGGAAGGGCTTTGTTTGATCAAATCCCTCAAACTGATGTTCACCATTTTGAGGGATAAAACAAGTTTATCTTGGCAGAACAACAGAAGGGAGGAATGGTCAACAAGTCAAAGTGCAAGATAGAAATCTAAATTGTATGAAACTGAAAAAAACCTGTTGAAGATGACAGGATTAAAAAAATTGGACAATCATCCAAAGAGTCGGATAAATGTCAAAGGAAATGCTGTGTCAAAGGGTTATAATGTAAGTGTTAAGTTACGAAATGGGGTGTAAATCCAGGCCAGGGTTATCAATCAAATATTTCTTTTTGGTGATAGAATTCTTGAAAAAGGTTCACAAAATGTAGGCTGGTGAAAATAGATTTGTCCTCACCTATAGTTCAAGTTCTAATTATGTTATAGATCATAATGACCCATGCATTAACATAGGTTTGAGTATAAAAGTACTATATATACCCCTCAACTTAAGTGGAGAGGATGTAAAAATGGCATGAAAAGTACAGTAGCTCAAATTAGTCGTCCAAACATATTGTTCTCACCGAGTTCAAATTCAACTGAATCAAACCCTACTGTTTTGTATCTGATGCATCACAATATGCATCGCCCAGCTCGTGGATTATGCTTCTTGTTCATTGTTATTTTTTCTCACAATGCTTCTTAAACACTGCATGTGTCGTGTTATTGTTCAGTCGTCATCTCGCTGCCATGTGTGACGGCACCTGTCAGACGAGCAGAGGGAAGTATGTGATCTGTCTGAACACGCTGAGCTCCATCGCTGTTTACCTCGAGACACAGCTGACTGATATAGCTCTAGCTACCAAAACATGAAATAACCATGAAAGCCATAAAAGGAGACTCTCACTCCTACATTATAGTGTGTGTTGTTTCAGTATCGACTAAAATCAAATCAAATCAAATCAAGGTTTATTTATAAAGCACATTTAAAAGCGATTTTGGTCGGGCCAAAGTGCTCTACATGTAATAACTACAATCACATAAAAACACATTTCTATAATCACAATAAATGTGTCCAAAACATTGAAAAGCTCAGATTTAAATGACCAGATGTGAGTTAGGAAATTAGGTTATCTTAATGACTCATAAAGTATTTTTTTTAATGCATTGTATGTGTCCTCCTTAATACTTAAAAACGACCTTGTTGAATATCAATTTCAAATATATTAGATTTTTTTCAATCTAAATATCTGATTCAATACTAGAGAGTTATCTATCTTAAATTAAGATTCAAGAAACACCTTGTGTGACTTTTCCCCCAAATAAATGATGGAATTCCCTGACTTTTCCCTCTCTTAGAATATGCACCTGCATCATGCCTATGATATTCCAGGGTTATTCAAGGAATTTGTGTTAAATGTTTGTGGTCAGCTGAAGGAGCTCGGTGACAGCCTGTGAGAGACTTTAACTAGACTGACAAAACCTTCCATTAAAATAACCTGTTGCTGAGTTGTACACTGTAAAAAACACACACACACACACACACAGAAACACACCTCACCGCCTACAACCAGAGGCAGCAATCTGCTCTGCTGTTTCACTGAAAACACTGCCACAACTAGAACCCCAAAAGTGGATTGATAAGCCGCTGAAAATAGTCCCCAACCAATGCACTTCCTCCTCCTGTTCGTTGGATATAAACTACAGGAAACAGCTGTTTTAGAAAATAACAGTACATTCTTGATTCAGATTTCCTGGATCGGGTTACTTGGGGGCATTGCGTCTTAATCTGACCCCAGAGTGGATTTACACGAAGTAAAGGGAGAGAACGAGCCTAATTGAGCCCTCCAGGTCATGTGACTGACCGCAGTGTGTGTGTCACTCTTTTCATGCAGAACAAAAGTGTGATGGTCAGTGAGATGTGGTAAAAGTGTCCGAGCGACCTCCTGACCCCGAACACGACAGGAGGCCGACCGTTGTGAAGAGCGGCTTTTGTCCGAGTCTTTATGGACCCCACTCTGCTTTGTCTGTGGTGATAATGACGTGTGTGTTGGTATGTGTGTGTTTGTGTGTTGTGCTCTCGGGGGACAAGCTGGGCTCAAAGGACGCTCACTTTCACTTTATCTGGTACAAAGATGGGATGCACTCGGACACATTACGACTCTTGGCCTTTTTTTGAGTTAATTACATGTTTTCCTCAGTTCAAAAGTCAAACTCGAAGTCACAGACAATAAAGCAGTCATTGTTTATGGGGCCATCTTTGTCATCATTAACAAATGGCAGCACATCATGCTAAATATTCCTCAAACCTGAGGCTTATTTACAGGACACTTGCAAAGATTGACCCTAGTCAACGTCAGTGTAATAAAAGAAACGAATGCACCATTTAATTTCAACATGCTTCAAAAACATGCCCAGAAAGTATTAATTATCCCATGCAATAATGCAATATTAATTATTTTCAATTTGTTCCTCAACACAAACTAAATCTTCGCACTAATGCACATACGTGATACAGCATCCTCATAACCACTATATTGTTGTGTCGATGCACATCTGAAGTTTCTAGGTCACTGGTTTTCTAAAAAGTTACAGCAATATTTAGTTTTCCAGGTTTTATAGCCCAACATTTAAATCCTGTGCATGCATCTTTAAAATATGCACTGATAACAAGCTGTTCTTTTAATGTGTTACTTTTCAAGAATGCAAAAATCTCAAATGTAAAAACAACAATTATCTCAAAAAGACACAAATGGTGGCTTGAAAAGTGCACAGAAACAGTTTCTCTCTTATTGCTACTTGTTCAAACATCACCTAATTAAAAACAGGTCTTTATCAAACCACAATCATGAGCCTGTTTGGCTTTTTATGGATGATGTGATTCCTGGTAGGGCCTGTTTATGGCTTAATGACAATCTATAATGAAAATAAACACACGGCTCAGTGCTGTGTGCAGATCTATCTGCCTCTCAACAGCCAAGTTTAACAACCAAGCAGAAAATTACAGCCAGTAAAAAAAAAATAAAAAAAAAGGGTAAACAAGGCAGCCTGGTGCTGAGTCAACAGAGCCTAACAACCAAATGTGTGGACAAAAAAAGTCTTATTTTGCAATTTAAGTAAACCTTTTTAACTGTTTCAATGCTGCTTTAATGTACACCTCTGAAAAACAACCCCAGGTAACCATAGCAAGTTACAGCTTTCATAAACTTCTAACTTTATAGCATGCATAATGAAACAGAAAACACCACATAAACTATTACATATAAACTAATTGTGGAAAGTAACATTAAGTACATTTAAATATATATATATATATACCAAAGACAATATCGAGTACCTCCAATGTTGGTACTTTAACTGTATTATTTTGCTAATACATTTATGTACTTGTACTTTAGTTAAATATTTAATGCAGAACTTTAATTTGCACCACAGAATTATATTTAAAGTACAGAATGAAGGTACTTCTCCCACCACTGTTACACGACTATACTTCAAATGACTGTTATGTGCTTTAATGTAAGATAACAACAAAGTACTGAAAAAGACAATACAAATATATTCAATAAAAGGTCAGGAAAGGTAAAGATGCAGCTGAAAAAAACTTAGAATTTGTTATTAAACAGCAGTGAACTAGCCGGTATTTATTCCTAAGCACACAATGCAAACTAACATCTCAATTGTTCACTTCAATAACTGCTAACTGCATAGACTGTTTGCTAACAGAGTGACCGTTAGCTTCGTTAGGTCCGGTTATCGCTCACCTCTCATCCAGTCCACCACTTGTTGCGGGGTCCACTTACTCACAGCCTCCATGTCTCACAACGGGATGTATTTCAATCTCCCCTACTCAAAAATACCGAATTAATTAATTGGACATGATTACCGGAGGAGTTTCCGTTAAAACGCAGAGACAAAACACGGTACAAACGGTCCCACGGTCAGCGACCAACTGACGGAGCTCGAGGAGAAAGTTTACAGTCAAAGCAGAACACACGCGCGAGGGGCGGGTGTCGGGTTACCGTTGGCTTCAGACCGCGCCCCTTTCTCCCTTCTCCTCCAATCATATACGGGTGTGTGTTAACGCTGCGTTCATTTGCAGTGGGAACGACTGAATATGTGTGGTTCATGATAGGAAAAATACAAATAAGAACTTTTCAAATAAATAAAGATACTAGTACAATAATAAGACATAATGGAAACATGTGAAATGGGACACCCCAATAAGCTTTAAGAAGGTTGAGAACAGACTATAAAGTTAAAGCATTTCTATTATATATCATTAATACATATATAATTGAGAGAGTTCATGTATTATTCAGAAGCATCACAACCTAAAACCCTACCCAACACCAACCAAAAACCCTCAAATCTAAACGACTCTAACCCTAACTACTTAATGGTCTAAAATATGTATTTCTTCAGTCTAACGTTTGTTAAAAATAGGTAAGATAATAGACATTATATAGGAAATGTATGGTACATATACAGTAAATGCATTTCGGAGGAGTGAACTTGTGTATTCAATATCTGACATATTTGATTGACAAGTGCTTTTTTTTTGCAAATAGTTATCAATCTCATTCCACATTTAACTTCATTAATACAAAAGAATATGGAATAGGGAGAAGATCAATAAAAGCAATTTTGTAGGAAAAATATGGAAATTAGTAAATTGCCAAACATATCTGCTGCTATTTTGATAACGAAGTAAATGTTTGAGTCATTGCTAATGAAAAAAAGCTTAGCATTTGTCCGTTCCAGCTTCAAAAACATAAAGATTTGCTGCTAATTGTCATTTTTTTCTTTCTGTTTTCTAAATATGTTTTGATTTCGGACTAGTTCTCCAACAAATCCAGTACTCGAGCTGGTTTCTCCAAAATTACCTACCCTACCTTTAAATAAATAATATTTCACATCAAAAGAAATAACTGTAGTGCCGAGAGAAGGGAGACGGAGGCGGTGCATCGAGGGTGCAAATCTCTCTTTATTGGGGAGCAGAAATCGACGTGCTGTCGGGTTGCAGGAAAGAGGAGAAGAGAAAGAGAAAGAGGAGGACACACAGTAGGTACCCCGGAGGTACCGTCGACATATGTGTCCGGGCGGAAACAATACCCCCAACCTGTAGTTCCATGTGTGAATTATGTACCCTAGTTAAATAGTGGTCACTACACAAGCCCCCCCAGAATTCAACCATGGACACAATCCTCGCGTCCGGGAGGAAGCACCACAGGGGCCGAGGAGGGTGGGGCCGCAGGCGAGGGCCGGGCCATGGAAAGGGCCGTCGGAAGGGGGCCGCAGGAGAGAGCAGGGGCCCCAACGAGGGCGAGGGCATCCCCACCGGAGGGTGGGGGGCGGGCCGGAACGGGTCGTCGTCAGGGGGCCGCAGAAAGCAGGGTCGTTGTGTCGAGACCAGGGGACGGGCGTGAAAAACCCGGTGGTCCCCAGCGGGGAGGAGCGCCGCCCGGCCGCAGGCGAAGGCACAGCGGCAGCGGGTACGAAGTCCTCGGGAGGAAGGAGCCGTGTCCCCGGGAGGAAGGAGCCGTGGACAGGGGAGAGGCCAGACGGGGCGCCGTCGAGGCGAACCGTGAGCCGCGGTTAGAGGTGAGGCCAGGCAGGGTCCCGAAGCGCGCCACCCACGGGCCGATGAAGGCATGGAAGACGTCCGGAACCGCCGAGGCGAGGGAAGAGGCGAGGCCAGGCAGGGTCCCGAAGCGCGCCACCCACGGGCCGATGAAGGCATGGAAGACGTCCGGAACCGCCGAGGCGAGGGAAGAGGCGAGGCCAGGCAGGGTCCCGAAGCGCGCCACCCACGGGCCGATGAAGGCATGGAAGACGTCCGGAACCGCCGAGGCGAGGGAAGAGGCGAGACGGGGTCCAGAAGCGCGCCACTGTGTGACGTCCGAAGCCGCCGTCGAGGTGGTGAAACAGCGAGAGGGTCCACACGAGGCCGACCAGACATGGCCGAACCTCCTCTCAGGCACCAGAAAAAGCTCAAAAGGTCGTCCTGTCCACGAACAAAAACAGGTGGGCGAAATAGCGAGAGGATCCACGCGAGGCCGACCAGACATGATCGAACCTCCTCTCCGGCACCACAAAAAAAAAAAAAAAAAATAGTCGGATGTCCGTAGCCGCTGGTAGCTGCTAGACATCGTTAGCTGTCGTGGCTAGCTGTCGTTAGCCGTCGAGGCCAGCCGGTCTCGACGGCCGGTAGCCGCTGTCGGTCGTCGGCCCCGGAGCCTCTGCTAGGCGGCGAGCCCCCACCAGGGAAGGTGCTGCAGCGAGCAGTGGCAAGCACCCCGGAGGAAAATCGCGGGGCGGCCAGGAGGAACCGGCCAGCATCTTCGGCCAAAGCGCGGTGCTCAACACTAGCCGAGCGAGCTAGCGCAGCCCGGACACGCAGCCGCATGTCCCGAAGAACCAGCTCCACGAGGCAGAAGTCGGGTCCCTCCATACCTAGCAGGTCGTGCATCGTCCCCTCGTAGCAGGAAGGCTTGCTGCCTCCAGTGCCGAGACGAAGCGGGAATGGTGAGCGACGTCCCAGCCATTCCGCGGGGCGCACCGAGCCTCAGTCCGTGCGCACGTGGCAGCAACGGAGGTCCCCAAAAATCTCCGGCATTTCGAGAAAAGCAGAGTCTGCTTTTTGCCGTGTTCGGTCCAGTCCCGGATCCTTCCGAGACTTACGTCAGGGTCACCACTGTAGTGCCGAGAGAAGGGAGACGGAGGCGGTGCATCGAGGGTGCAAATCTCTCTTTATTGGGGAGCAGAAATCGACGTGCTGTCGGGTTGCAGGAAAGAGGAGAAGAGAAAGAGAAAGAGGAGGACACACAGTAGGTACCCCGGAGGTACCGTCGACATATGTGTCCGGGCGGAAACAATACCCCCAACCTGTAGTTCCATGTGTGAATTATGTACCCTAGTTAAATAGTGGTCACTACATAACAATGTTTTAACAAATCGTATTAAATAATGTGATGACAGAACTGTAAACAGAATAGCTGAAACTTTAACAAAATAAATAACTCAGTTCCCTCTAATCTTTAACCCATGTTTGTATCATTGAGTTAGCTCCGTGTGTTGCTGCTAGCATACATAACACCTGACGTGGAAACGTTACTCGTGGATGGGGCTACAGAGCTACTAGAAAGACAGTCGAAAACGGTGCATTTCTCCGTCTGGATGTGGAGCACTTTTGCAAGATGTTTAGACAAATTGTTCGTGTTACAGCCCTTACATGCTAAACTCTTATTGCACTTTAGGTAACATCGAGACGGGTAAAGTTTAACCACACCTCGGAGCGCGTTCTCTCCGCCATCTCCGCTGTGTGTGTGTGTGTGTGTGTGTGTGTGTGTGTGTGTGTGTGTGTGTGTGTTGCTGCATGTAGCAGCCGCGCGTGTGTGTGTGTTGCTGCATGTAGCAGCCGCGTGTGTGTGCGTGTGCGTGTGTGTGTGTTGCATGTAGTTGGTGACACTAAAACTGCAATATAATGTTTGTGTAGCAATAATACATATGACATATCTTTTTTACATGTCTCCAGTACCGATAACAAGACCGATAATGTCGGAGCTTAACGGTACCACGGTCTTTAATAATTCAGCCCTGGGGCCCGTTTAATACCGGGGCTCGGTACCCATCCCTATTCTTAATATGTTTCTTAAAAGACAAGTTTGAGTTATGAGAATATGCTTACCAACTCCATGATAAAATCGTGGGAAAATAACTATGATCTTTCATAACGTCACTCTGAGGAAGTGACAAAGTATTAATCACAGAATGAAGAATCACCATCTTTAAGAGGAAACCGTTTCACACACAGTCATCAGAACAAGAGGCAGAGGAGACCGTTTCACACAGTCTTCAGAACAAGAGGCAGAGGAAACCGTTTCACACAGTCTTCAGAACAAGAGGCAGAGGAAACCGTTTCACACAGTCTTCAGAACAAGAGGCAGAGGAGACCGTTTCACACAGACAGTCTTCAGAACAAGAGGCAGAGGAAACCGTTTCACACAGACAGTCTTCAGAACAAGAGGCAGAGGAAACCGTTTCACACAGACAGTCTTCAGAACAAGAGGCAGAGGAGACCGTTTCACACAGACAGTCATCAGAACAAGAGGCAGAGGAAACCGTTTCACACAGACAGTCATCAGAACAAGAGGCAGAGGAAACCGTTTCACACAGTCTTCAGAACAAGAGGCAGAGGAAACCGTTTCACACAGACAGTCATCAGAACAAGAGGCAGAGGAAACCGTTTCACACAGACAGTCATCAGAACAAGAGGCAGAGGAAACCGTTTCACACAGTCTTCAGAACAAGAGGCAGAGGAAACCGTTTCACACAGACAGTCATCAGAACAAGAGGCAGAGGAAACCGTTTCACACAGACAGTCATCAGAACAAGAGGCAGAGGAAACCGTTTCACACAGACAGTCATCAGAACAAGAGGCAGAGGAAACCGTTTCACACAGTCTTCAGAACAAGAGGCAGAGGAAACCGTTTCACACAGTCTTCAGAACAAGAGGCAGAGGAAACCGTTTCACACAGTCTTCAGAACAAGAGGCAGAGGAAACCGTTTCACACAGTCATCAGAACAAGAGGCAGAGGAAACCGTTTCACACAGACAGTCATCAGAACAAGAGGCAGAGGAAGCAGAGAGACGGAGAATCACGATGGGAATCACAAATAAAAAGTCTTTATTTCTCATTCTGCTGCTTCAGCTTACAGGTAAGAGTACATGTCAGATCTATATAGCTAACAAGAACATTTTAAAAGCGTATCTTCTGATATCGTAAATTGTACTTTATAAACAAACTGCTATTTAACTAAGACAGCCACGTTTCATTGAAGCTAAAAGGTGAGTTTAGTGAACTCCTAAACCAACAATAAGGTACTTATTGAAATATTATGTATTCATAATGTATAATTTCATTTACATTATGATTTAGCTCATCTTATTCTTTTGACCTATTACACATCTCTTGCACTATTTTTATATTCTGTTTCTGTTGCAGTATTTTTATAGTTTCTTTTGTCTTATATATATATATTTATTTTGCATTGTTTGAGGAGCCTGGGACTAAAGATTTTCATTGCCATAACTACCCTGTACTGTGCATCTGAAAATGATCTTACCCATGACTTTAAAAGTGTTTTTAAAAATAGTTTTTCCTGTGCATTCTTTCTTATTCCCTCTCATTTTCCGAGCAGCAGTAACCGGAAAGCGTTTCTTCACTGTCAAAGTTGGAGATGAAGTCACTTTTCCTTGTACCAATGTGATGGATCATCAGGATAAATGTGATGGTACTACTTGGCTCTACAATGAATCAGGAGGCACAGCAGTAGTAACGCTGGTGGACCGTGGGCAGGTTGGTAAAGAAGCCAAAGCTAAATCAGACAGACTGAGAGTTACAGAGAACTGTTCTCTGGGTATAAAGAAGGTCACAGTGGAGGATGCTGGTCAATACTCCTGCAGACAGGTCAGATCAGGACAACAACAAGGAGAAGACGCTCTGGTGTACCTGTCTGTTGTTAGAAGTGAGTATTTACATCATAGTGTCTTCAATAGAGCAATATACTGAAACATACCAGCCGTTATGATTACAGGGATGAAGATAATTGAACTCTTGTTGTCTTTCTCTCTCAATATCTCCACCTTCAGTGACTGAACATCAGGACAATGATGAGGTGACGTTACGCTGCTCTGTGACGACTAATGGATGGTGCAGACACACAGTGAAGTGGCTGTTTAATCATCAAGATGTGGATGAATATCAAAAAGATATGAAGACATCAAAAGACTCTGTGACATTTCTGACTTCTCATGTTGGTTACACATCAGGGTTTCATTTATTTACTTGTCAACTAACTGATGATTACACAGGATACGTTTCCCTGTTTCCCTTCAGCCCTTCTTCCTCAGGTGAGAACATTTTGTTTATTTTAGAAGTTTTAGTTTCACATTTTAACAGTACAAAGGTTCACCGCAGACAGTTTGTGACTGAAGACTTTCATCTGTTCAGAGGCCTGTACTACGAAGCTGGATTTTCGCTTAGCCGGCTAACTTCAGGGAAATCTCGGGCTTTCCGGTCCTACGACGCTGGTTCTCTTTTTAGCAGGCTAGATCTCCATGGTAACTTATGCTGAGCGGCAAACCTGCTCCGGAGCAGGTTAGGTGGCAGGCTAAGAGATCAACTCAGTGAAAGCACTGCCTGCTGACCAATCAGAGCTCCGTCTGCGGAGTTTAAAGCGATCAAGTCATATTACAGGATAGAGGAAATACAGAAAAACTGCCGTTGCAGGAAAGACGTCCGGCCAAAATCAACTGACTGTGTGAACGTGAAAATGAATAGAATATCCCCTCCCATCTTCAGAGCAATCTGACTATTATAATATTAGCGTTAAGAAAGCTTACTTAAATATCTGCCACGACATAAGTAACCGGATCAAAGTAACATTAAGTACAGTCCGTGGCACTGTGAGTGCAGACGTCGATGTGTCCCATTATCATTCATATCATATCACATCATAATGTATCATATATTTCCTTATCTGAGTCAGCTTCTTGAGCCGTATCTGGCCGTGCAACACTCACAGTGTCACATACTGGATGCAGAAGTATTATTTTATTATTATTTATTATTTTAGTAAACATTTTTTTTTTTCTCTTCGTCCTTCTTTCCCCCTAACTTCTTAACTGTACGTGTTTTCCTTTTTCGGGTTATTTCTAATGGAATAAATAAGAAAACAGTTATTTGATTAACTCACTCTGTGTTGATGAATTGGCAGTTTCTGCTATGTTGAACTCTAAAACCTACAACATGAATATCTTCTATGTTTGTATTCTCTCTCAGGGTCTCTTGAGGCTCATGGTGGTGTCTGTGGGTTTAGCAGCTCTCATAATGATCGTTGTGGCGGTCAACATATGGACAAGAATTAAAGGTGAGAACATTCACAGATGAAACGTAAAAACTAAAACTGGATTTTTTTAATTGTGGAAACTAAATATGGCTCTCTCTTTTATTTTCAGAGAAGAAAACACAGATGGATGAAATCAGTGTGAGTTTTTAAAACAAATAATGAACTGTTTTTACTCTCTCTTCATTATAAACTAGAAGAAGACAGAACATGGAATATAATGCAGTTCATTACAGACACAAAGTACAGCCTCCAGAGAGACCATAGATCTGAATCAACACCTCTTTGACACCGTCAGTAAAAACATGATGAGTTCAGATTAAAGAGATGATTCACTAAATTACATCATAACGTATACAATATTCCCCCGAAGTCAGTGAGAATGAATCAGATCAGTTGTGTGATTACTTTGATATCAACTCATGTGCTAAGATGAGATGACACAAAGATTTATTTCCAAACTGCCCCGGATAAACATCTGGCACTTTCAAAAGTCTCAAGATGCCTGGAACACATACACCACTGGATGAGCAACAACTCCCTCCAACTGAATAGCAGCAAATCAGAGGCCATTCTGATTGGAACACCACTTCAAACACAAACAACTGATATCCCTCATATCAGCATCAATGGCCACTCCAGTCCCCTCTCCCCACTTGTAACGAGCCTAGGTGTGAAACTGGACTCATCCCTCTCATTCCAAGCACACATAAAAACGGTCTGCCAAGCCTCATACTACCACCTGAGGAACATCTCCAAAATGCGACACTCCCTAGGGGTGTTGAAAATAATCGTTTCTACGATGCATTGCGATGCGGACGTGGACGATTCGGTCTCGATGCAGTGACGGAAGATAACCGATTATAGCGTAGTAACGTTGCTTCCTGATTTTCCGGCCGCGGCTTTACTATAATGTTTTTTTTTTCTGTCACTTTAATATCAAATCGTCGGTGACGCAGAGATCAGGGAACAGACGTGACAGGGGCACAGCGGCACCAAACACGGAGCAGTCTGCTTTATCCACCAACACAAGAACACCAGTCCAGAACCAACAGCAGAAGGACCCGCTCTGAATCACTCCGTGTCGCTGCGGCTCAGACACAGGGGGTCCTTCTCAGGTCGACTATTTTCATTTCCTCGGTCCTCGGTATCACCGGAAGTTGATTTGTCTGCGCCATCTTGAGTAGCGTCCCATGACTCTTATTTCTGCCGGAGGACCGAGGATCGAGGAGCGAGGAGCGATAATGGAGGAGCGATAACCGAGGAACCACCAGACCATCCTCCGGTGAAATCCTCAGATACTCTCCCCGCCCCCTTACTGTGTATCGCTCACTGATTGGACGATGCAGCGCATGCACTGATCTGTTGATTCTTGACATGAGAGAGTTTCCCAGCGGAGTGAAGAAAACACATGAAACTCACGGGACTCACTCCTCAGTTCATACTGTGTTTTGTTTCAATGAATGCATCATTCAGTTACAAATATGTGATATATCTGAACAACAAAGTGGTCAAAAATCATTTTATTCATTTATTGGAAAGATTTTCATGATCGCTTTTTTCGGTTTACATTTTCATTTATTGTCATTTCCATTCAGTCAGTCATTAAGTGCTATTTAACATGTTAATTTGCTACATATCCACACAAACAAAGTGTGCAATCCAATCCAATGAATGTTAATCTAACTGGGTTTTGATAGATAACATATCTCTTTTTCTTCTCTGAATTATTTTTATTTCTATTGTGCACTCTAATCAATATTAATCCAACTATTGTTCGTTTATACATTTTAAGAATGGCGTTTATCTTTTTTGAGAATGAGTTCTTATTTTATTTAATGTATTTGGGTCTACAACAGATGATACAAATGTTTGTGTCAGTAAATGTGTACTAACAGAGGCGGGGGAAAATAACGGGGACAGAGCTGCTGTCAGACGAACAGCTGTGCGCACTGCGGAGTCATCACAACGGACGTCGCTTCACGTGACGCTCCGGAGGAAAGGACGTCCCATTGCTCTTAAAACTAATTTCCCTGCTTCTCGTGGTTTCCTTGCGTCTCTCCATGCTTCCCTGGTGGGAGGGACTAAACGCAGGGAAACGACGCAAGTGAGGGACGCAGGGATTCCATTTAATCGACCTGAGAAGGACCCCGTGTCGCTGCGGCTCAGAGACACAGGGATTTATGTTTTTCAAAATAATCGCGTTACAATCATGTCAGGTTTTTGGTGGATTTAATTAAGTCTTGGATTGCAGAGTATGAATGTCCTCTAGCAATTTTCAGACGATATTATTATATACGTGTGTAAAGTTTGTGAAGGCAGGAAAAAAGCTTCCGCGATCACCGTCTCCTCTCCGTTCCTCCAAACCCCGCCCCCTCCCTGAAAATAATGAGTGACAGGCTGATAGTGACCGGATAGAAACTTTATTATTCACTTAATCACTGATTGAGATAAAATGAAGCTAACTTAATCTCATACATTATGTAACAGTAAGACAGAGAATGTAAGTGTGCACCCACATGCAGTATTTTTGTTTGTATATGCTGTTGTAAATACTCCTGTTGTCTGCTGTGTTCAGACTCAAGTCCTGTGTGTGATGCCACATTCAGGACATGCAGTGTCCTTTTTTAACAGAAGACCGTTGCTAGAAGCTGCAGCTAGACTGCAGAAGCATTAGTTTTTGTTTTTGAGGATGGAACAACTTCACACACAGATATAGGGAGGCTAGACCTATACAATTAATTTATTTTGGTTTATAAATTAATGTCAAGACATTTATGTTATTGATTTCTGAAGCACTTTCTAAATAATAAAAAGAGAGTTCATATGTATTTACTGCATGTATGCATTGATGAAAAATAAGCCATGTGCAGTAATATAGAAAATTGAGGATGCAACGCATTGGTATGAATCGTGATGCATCGGGATATCGAATTGAATCGAATCGTTGACAGGATATCGTAATCGAATCGAATCGTGAGACCAGTGAAGATGCACAGCCCTAAAACTCCCTCACCAAACCGGACGCAGAAAAACTGGTCCATGCCTTCATCACCTCCCGCATTGACTACTGCAATTCTCTGCTTGCAGGCATTCCAGCAAAAACCACTCAGAGACTACAATATGTACAAAACTGTGCCGCCCGGATACTCACAAAAACACGCAAATCAGAGCACATCACCCCCATCCTTCACTCACTCCACTGGCTCCTGGAAACCACCGAATCAACTAGTCCTCATAATGGTCTTCAATGCCATCAACCACACTGGCCCCACCTACCTACAGGAACTGCTAACCAGAAAACATTCCATACAGTACCTCACGCACACTCAGGTCAGACAGCTCCAATCTCCTGGCTGTTCCGCGGACAAAACTGGTCACCATGGGAGACCGTGCTTTCTCCTCCCTGGGTCCACGTCTGTGGAATCAGCTTCCAGAGAACATACGGACCTCGGCATCACTCTCAGTTTTTAGGAAATGCCTCAAGACCCACCTGTTCCACACCGCATTTTACTGACTGTCCTTTATTTTATTTTAATTTTTTAATTTGTTAAACCTTTTATGCTCTTTTTATTTTTTATCTTACCATATTTTATTCAATATGCTCCTTTAGATATATATTTATTTTATTTGTTTTATTATTTTCTCCTTATAGCTTTGTGAAGCACCTTGAGATGACGTTGTCTTTAAAGTGTGCTATATAAATCAAATGTTTATTATTATTATTATTATTATTATTATTAAGACCAACTCAGTGTTGTTGTTTTCCTCAGGTGCGTTATGATGTAGACCAGGGGTGGGCAATTATTTTTTACAAGGGGCCACTTCAGAAACTCGAGCTGTGTTGGGGGGCCGAATCAAAAATAAGTTGAACTTAATTCTGCTCAATATACCAATACTGAAAAGGTGTTTTACAGTATGTTAAAGATAAGAAATGAATCAGCTTTATACAAAAAGAAATGAGTGCTTTTGATTTTGTTTTTCAGTTAATTTGACTTGTTCAGTGAGAAAAATCCAGTCTGTCTTGGGCTTGAACAAGTGCACGGAAATCTGGTTCAATGTCTGAGGTGGATATGCGAAGGACAGCTGAGAGGTGATCATCAGTGATAGAGGATCTGTATCTGGATTTGTTGAACTTCATCACTGAGAATGTCTGTTCACATATGTAGGTAGATCCAAAGAGGACCATCATCTTCTGAGCACGTCTCCTGATGTGTGGAAAGTTCTCCTCTTTCAGGGAAGAGTAAAACTCAGGCAGTGAGACTGACCTAAAGTGCTCTGACAGAAGTGTGTCAGACTGCAGGTCAATGAGTTCAAGCTGAACATCACTGGGTGCATCATCCACATGGCATGTAAATGGGGAAAAGATCATGTTCATTTCATTCTCAACTGTTTTGAAGTCTTTAAATCGCCTTGAAAACTCACCATGCAGTGCTTCTAACATGGATGAGTACCTCTGGAGGTGATCAGCTGATGGTGTGGCTTCCTTCAGTGTTGGCAAGTGCGTGAGAATGTTGTCCTCCATTTGGCTTGAGAGAAGCTGCAGCTTTCTCATGAAAGCCTTCACTGCACTGTACATGTCATGCACAAAAAGGCCCTTGCCTTGCAGTTTGACATTTAGTTCACTCATTAGTGCAGTCACATCTACAGCAAAACCAAGGTCTGCCATCCAGTCTGCATCTGAAAGCTGTGGGATGTCGTTTCCTTTCTTCACACAGAAGTCTTGAATCTCTTCTCTCAGGTCCCATACTCTTTTCAGCACTTTGCCCAGGCTGAGCCACCTGACAGCTGCATGGTAGGGTATGTCACGATGTTCAGTCTCATTTTTTTCCCCAAAAGTGCAACAAAC